>CAMZMU010000081.1:6841044-7231708 GCA_947311845.1 Poa pratensis | reverse complement strand
GGGGTGGCGCTAGTGATCCTTGTGATATCACAAACACACATCGATCTTGTGCATCCTACTTGGCTCTCTTGATCCATCCCTGGAATTTGTGTGCCCAATCTACCTATATATGAGTCATTGTTTAGGCTATGTTCTAGTTGTAATTAGTTCTATATTTTCTGTAAATGCCGATGAAGAAGCATATGTCTTGTGTATAGAGATGAAGGAGCTTACATTTTGATTTTTTCATCTCCTTTAGGGCGAGGAGGAAACCTGGAGACTATGCGCGGCCGTGAAGACATAGGAGCGGGCTCCGTCCACACGGTCCACTGAAGCCGGGCGCCCTCCAGAGCAAGACTTTGTGTGAGCACTAGCTAGGTAGAAGACCACGCAATGAAGCTGGGCGAAGAGAAGGTGAAGAACGGCGGCCGTCAAGCGGAACCACAGGGCTCCGTCGACGGTGCAGCAGGCGTCACCGACTTTTTTTGTTTCCTATAGCCCTCATTACAAACGTCAAAAACTAATCTCCGTATCTGATGTAAAAGACTAAAGGCAACGTTAATATTATGCCCGTTGCTAAACTTATTGCAAACGATAAAAATCTCCGTTGCCATGTGAGGCTTCACATCAGTGACAGAGGCGGGGACACGGACCCTTTCTCCCGTTGCCGAAGGGTTTTTTTGGCCCGTTTCCGATGTGTCTTCTGTACAAGTGAAAAGTAGCGCAGCGGTAGATTTTTACAGAGAACCCTCACGCCAAAATATCCGTTCTCCACCGAAAATGCGTCGACTCATTTTCCATTAATGCATGTCATGTACCAGCGGAAAAATAAACAAAATGAAACCGAGGCGCGCGCAATTACGGAGCCGAGGCGTGATTATCCTAAAAGAGAACAGTTGTCGGTAAGAAACGCTTCGGCCCGCATCCTCCAGCCGGAAACTCGAGAGATGCCCTAACCCTTGGTGCCACCGGCATTCCTGTTTCTCGTCTTCCCGCTCGTCGCTGCTAAAGGAAGCCATCGTGCGAAGCCCTCACGATATGGAAACCAACGAACGGGGGGGATTTTGGGCTCGTCGCGGTGGTGCTCTGTGTGCAGAGATCCGGGGAGCAGCTGGCGGCACACGAGACGGTGGTCGGCCGAGTTAGGAGAGTGCCCTGGGTGGGTTGTCGCGCTAGTATGGGTCCAATGAACCTATCCGTGACGAGCTCGAGGAATACGATGCCCGATCAGTTTCTTTTTTTGGTGGCAATCTGTGTAATTACCACAAAAAGAAAAGATGAGTTAAAGTATCAAACATTGGAAGGATCTGTGTCGTTGATCAGATATTGAACGACTCAAATTTAATGTATCCAACATGTATGCTCTTTTAATCGTAGTATAGATATAGATAGATCGTGGCTCCTGGGGCTACGGAAGGTGATTCGTCCATTTTGCATCATTATTTTATAGCATAATTTACTGTTATTCAATGATATATTTCAATTAAGAGGAGTTACTTATGTTATTTTGTCTTATTTTGCATGTTTGATGATCATTGGATAATTAACTGCCGGAGTCAGATTTCAGCTGGAAAAAGCACCGTCAAGACACTATATTTCTGGAGCACTAAAAAATATTTCCAAGAAGACAGATTGTTCCTAAATTTATCAGCATATGGACTAAGCCAAAAGGAGGCTGAGATGGGCCAGGAGGGGCCCACACCACCCCTGGGCGCAGGGCCCACCTTGACCGCGCCTAGCCAGGTTGGTGCCCTGGCCCACCTCAGGCGTCCCGATACGTCTCAAACGTATCTATAATTTTGATGTTCCATGCTGTTTTTATATCAATTGCTATATGTTTGGCTATACTTTATATCATTTTTATGCATTTTCTGGGACTAACCTATTAACAAGATGCCACAGTGCCACTTCCCTGTTTTCTGCTGTTTTTGGTTTCGAAATCTATTAAGGAAATATTCTCGGAATTGGACGAAACAAAAAGACATCGTCAATAATATCACGAGGAGATCACGTAGTCCAAAGGGGAGTCGGAGCAGACCCACCAGGGGGCCACGCAACACAGGGCGCGGCCCAGGGTGGGCCCGCGCCCCCCTATGCGTGGTGGCCCTCCTCGGCCAACCGACACCGCCTCTTCGCTATATATTCTCCGCGACGCGAAAACCCTATTACGGTCGATCATATTCCACGAAAAGTTCCGTCGCGGCCGTCATCGTCAATCTCAGATCGGAGGAGTTCTGAAGCTCTTCCCGCACCCTGCCGGAGGGGAGATCATCACCGGAGGGCTCTACATCACCATGCCTGCCTCCGGATTGATGCGTGAGTAGTCCACCCCTGGACTACGGGTCCATAGCAGTAGCTAGATGGTTGTCTCTCTACCTTGTGCCTCCATGTTTAGATCTTGTGAGCTTCCTAACATGATCAAGATCATCTTATTGTAATGCTAGATGTTGTTTTTGATGGGATCCGATAAATATTGATACCATGTTTATTCAAGTTATTTATCTATGTTTCTTGATCTTGCATGCTCTCCGTTGCTAGTAGATGCTTTGGTCCAAGTAATGCTTCTGACTCCAAGAGGGGGTATTTATGCTCGATAGTGGGTTCAGTCTCTAGATATCTGATCAGTGACAGAAAGGTCTAAGATGGTAGATGTGCTGTTGCTACTAGGGATAAAACATTGGTGCAGTGTCCAAGGGCACTTGTATTGATTACATTACACACTTTACTTCATGCAATAATCTGTTGTTTAGCAACTTAATACTGAATAGGATGCGGATGCTGCTTGAAGTGATTATTTAGGCATAGATGCGGTTGGATAAACGGTCTATGTACTTTGTTGTAATGCCCAACTAGATTTCATAGTAGACATCTTGGCATGTATTGCATTGTTATGTCCTCTCTATTTGTCAATTGCCCACTGTAATTTGTTTACCCAACATGCTAGTTATCTGTTCGGAGAGAGACACCACTAGTAAACTGTGGAGCCTGGTCCAATTTCTCATACTGTTTACATAACCGCTGCAATCATCTGTTTCCTGTTACTTACTGTGTTTCCTGCTGTTTTCCACACCATACGTTTAACTCTTTGTTTCTGCAAGACCGAGAGATTGACAACCTCTCTGTTTCGTGTTGGGCAAAGTTTCTGGTTTGTGTCTGTGCAGATTCCACGTTGGTGCAAGCTCCCTAGCGCCAGGGGGAGTCAACATCAACAACCTTCCGATAGATCGTCAAGTCCACTAGATTGATAAACCTTGGTAGATTATTCAAGGGAAAACTTCTGCTGTCTACATCATAACCTTCCTCTTGGGGTTCACCAACACGTAGCCATCAAGCTGTTTTCTGGCGCCGTTGCCGGGGAAGTACTCATCATCACCATCATCATCCTCAATACTCTCCCGTCAACCAGGCACCAGCTGTTTTCTGGCGCCGTGCCGGGACTTGGAGGCTATTGGAAAGGGGAGTCTCTCAGTTCCAATCTCTTTACTTTGTTTTTTGTCTTGCTTAGTTTATTTTATTTTATCTTGTTTGCTTTCAATATTCAAAAATACAAAAAAATTAGTTAATTGCATTTAGTTTATTTTCGGTTTTGTTTCTTGCTGAGTTATTATGTCTAGCTCTTTACTTGCTATCACTAGTTACTTTCCTTGAAACTAGTCCTATGGCTGAAAACAACATGAGAGAGCTTTATGAAATTTATCTTGAGTTGGGACATGAGGTGTTTGAAGAGAAAATTAAAAAGCCTATGGAACTTTATTTGCATAACAATCATGATAGTAGCAATGTTATTAGCATACATTCTTTGAACACCATTATTGCTAATGCCATGGAAAGCTCTAAGCTTGGGGAAGCTGGTTTTGATAAAAATGATATTTTTAGTCCCCAAGCTTGGAGGAGAAGAATGCTATACTTTTGAATGTCATGATTCTATTGAAAAATCTCCTTTTGATAAATTTGAAGTAAACATCCTCCTTGACTCAGTAAAAGAGGAAATTGCAGAAAGTAAAAATGTGCTCCCTAATGTTATTTATGATAATTCTCTTGATGATGGTCCTATATTGCCTGATGATATTAATCTTGCTACTATTGTCAAAAGTGAGTTTAATGACTCCACTGTTTTTGAGCTTAATAAAAAATATGTGTTTGAAGATCATGAAAAGCATGCTTCATGTGATAGCTATATTGTTGAGTCTATTCATGATGCTACTGAAAATTATTTTGAGAGAGGAAAATATGGTTATAGAAATCTTCATGTTATTAGATTTCCTCTCTTTGTGATGAAAGTTTTGAGCTTTCTCTTGTGTTGCTTTTATATGATGGTTTCTTTAAAACCTACTGGTCATTATGTGAGAGGGAGACATAGTTTCATATATCACAATAATATTAAGTCTCCTCTCTTATGTTGAAAATTTTGAAGTTGCACTTGTTTTGTCTTCCTATGCTAGTCACTTTGTGCTTCATTTACTGTTTCTTACAAGGCTCCTATGCATAGGAAGAGTGTTAGATTTAAACATGTTTTTATATGCTTCTTGATGCTCTCTTTTACGTTTCAACTCTCATCTTTATGTGAGCATCATAAAAATCACTATGCCTAGCTAAAAGACGTTAAAGAAAAGCACTTCTGTGAGATAACCCATGTTTTTATTTGCTGTTTTATTTTGTTTTCTTGAGTCAAGGATGCTTGTTTACCTCTGTAGCAACTCTTTTGTACTTTTATTTGCTGTTTGTTGTGCCAAGGAGAGTTACTAATGCAAAGTTGTTTTTTATTTTCGGGACTGCATTGGGACAGATTGCTGTTCGTCACCGTTTAATCAGTAGAAAATCAGAAAAAATCTAAAAATGCTGAAACTTTTTGTGCATGTTCCTGATGATGTTACGCAACTTTCATTATTTCAAAGGTTTTTCATCTGAGCATCGTAAGTGACTCGAAAAATTCGTCATTACAGACTGTTCTGGTTTGACAAATTCTGTCTTTTATTTTGCATTCTCTCTTTTACAAGTTTTTAAGTGGTTTCTTTTCGTGTAAAAGTGCCCACTTGAGCCTAGTAACAGTGGCTAATGTTTAAAATAGTTGGCTTGTGAGTTTTGTCTTTGCTAGAACTTTGAAGTATTATCTTTTAGTGCACTAACCTGCTAATGAGAAAAGTTGTTAAGTTTTGGTGTGAAGGAAGTTTTCAAGTGTTGATAGAGGAGAATGATATTACATGATCAAGAAGAGTGAAGAGCTTATGCTTGGGGAGCTTACCTCCCCAGCATATTTCAAGAAGACTCAAGCATCTAAGCTTGGGGATGCCCAAGGCATCCCCTTCTTCATCTACAAATTATCAGGTCATATCTAATGGTGCTATATTTTTATTGCTTCATGCTAGTGTACTCTTCCTTGGAGCGTCAGTGTGTTTTGTTTTCAGTTTGTTTTGTTTTGTTTTCTGTGCTATACTTGTTGGATCCTAGTATTCATGTTTGGGAGAGAGACACGCTCCACTTTTTCATTAGAATACTCTTGTGCTTCACTTATACTTGTTGAGTATTCCTGTATAGTTGCTGTTATTGCTGTTAGCTCTCAGTTTTTCATGTATCTCTTGTTAGAGCTTTCAGTTTCTTTTGAAGAAAGTACTCTCTTGCTTCACTTATATCTGTTTGGAGAGTTGTCAAATAAGTTGATTGGTGTTTGGTTGGACCAGAAAAATGCTATGCATGTGGTAGTGGTATAAAATGCTTACATGAATCTTTTTAGATCGTTGTCTTGAGTAATTTGATGCTTGCCAATTGTTTTGAGCTGTCAAGTAATTAATGTTTAAGCTTGTGCATCATGTAAGTAATGGCTATTAATGAAGAACTACTATAAGGATTTTCTGCTATAATAATCTGTTGCATGATTGGAAGTCCATAGTAGTCTAGATAATTTTTGGATGAAGGCTATGTGTTAACAAGGAAGACAGTGGGAGTCTATGGTTCGTCAAACCTTGTGTTTTATGTACACTCTTGCTATTCCAGTTGATAATGATGTTTGCTTATAATAACCTTGCTAGCCTAAACTCTGTACTAAGAGGGAATGCTTCTTGTACATCCAAAACCTTGAGCCAAATCCATGCCACCTGTGTCCACCATACCTACCTATTATGTGGTGTTTTCACCATTCCAAGTAAATTTCTTCATGTGCTATCTACTAACTACTCAAAACTGTTACATTTCCTTTTTGTGTCACTACTTGAAAAGCTCATAAGGACGTAGATAGGTGGTCTTTATTTCCTGGTTGATCAAATTTTACACACCTGGACTAGTGGCATATACATCCGCTTATCCAATAATTTTGCAAAAAGAGCTGGCAACGGGGTGCCCCAGTCCCAATTAATTACAACTTTAACCAAACAATTCTCTTCACATCTTTTTGCCCTGATTCGTCAGTCAAGCAATGTTCACAAGCGTGTAAACAAAAGAGAAGAGGGATGATCTGCCCGCTGGTAGAAATAACGTCCTTCATGGGAGCCGCTCTTGTAAAGTTTGATCAACTAGTGAAGTAGAGTATTGCCTATTTGCTGATTTGTTGACACCTGTATACACCATTACCTTACAAAACAATATTTTATGCTCTTTATATGCCTTCGGGAACTACAGCTCTAGCACATGATGTTAATCCCTGCTTCCTCTGCGAAGGGCCTTTCTTTTACTTTTATGTTGAGTCAGTTTTCCCACTTCTTTCTGTCTACTTAAGCAAACATCATTGTCAACTCCAGTATAACAGTTTTTTACATAACTTTGTGTTTGGTTGATCATATTCTTTGCATTGACATTATCTATATGATATACATGTTGAAAGTTGAAGCAAATGCTGAACCTATTATCTTCCTTTGTGTTGACACAAACACTTTCATGTTGAGAATTATTGCTGTTGTGAACTAACTATTATGTTAGACTATTATATCTCTAAATATTTTATAGTGTTATTAATGAAAGTTTGCACTTGTGTGATCACTTATGTTTACTCTTTATTTACTTGCTTGCAAACTATAGACCATTGGCTTGGATCACTTCATTCAGATCATGTGCATTACATTGTTATTTGATCAAAGATTGTGTTGGTAGCATGTCACTTAAAAAATTATCTGTTTTTATCGTTTACCTACTCGAGGACGAGCAGGAATTAAGCTTGGGGATGCTTGATACGTCTCAAACGTATCTATAATTTTGATGTTCCATGCTGTTTTTATATCAATTGCTACATGTTTTGGCTATACTTTATATCATTTTTATGCATTTTCTGGGACTAACCTATTAACAAGATGCCACAGTGCCAGTTCCCTGTTTTCTGCTGTTTTTGGTTTCAGAAAATCTATTAAGGAAATATTCTCGGAATTGGACGAAACAAAAGACATCGTCAATAATATCACGAGGAGATCACGGAGTCCAAAGGGGAGTCGGAGCAGACCCACCAGGGGGCCACGCCACACTAGGGCGCGGCCCAGGGTGGGCCCGCGCCCCCCTATGGCGTGGTGGCCCCCCTCGGACACCGACGCCGCCTCTTCGCCTATATATTCTCCGCGACGCGAAAACCCTATTACGGTCGATCATATTCCACGAAAAGTTCCGTCGCGGCCGTCATCGTCAATCTCAGATCGGAGGAGTTCTGAAGCTCTTCCCGGCACCCTGCCGGAGGGGAGATCATCACCGGAGGGCTCTACATCACCATGCCTGCCTCCGGAGTGATGCGTGAGTAGTCCACCCCTGGACTACGGGTCCATAGCAGTAGCTAGATGGTTGTCTCTCTACCTTGTGCCTCCATGTTTAGATCTTGTGAGCTGCCTAACATGATCAAGATCATCTTATTGTAATGCTAGATGTTGTGTTTGCTGGGATCCGATGAATATTGATACCATGTTTATTCAAGTTGTTTATCTATGTGCTCTTGATCTTGCATGCTCTCCGTTGCTAGTAGATGCTTTGGCCAAGTAGATGCTTGTGACTCCAAGAGGGGGTATTTATGCTCGATAGTGGGTTCAGTCTCTAGATATCTGGATCAGTGATAGAAAGGTCTAAGATGGTAGATGTGCTGTTGCTACTAGGGATAAAACATTGGTGCAGTGTCCAAGGGCACTTGTATTGATTACATTACACACTTTACTTCATGCAATAATCTGTTGTTAGCAACTTAATACTGAATAGGATGCGGATGCTGCCTTGAAGGTGGATTATTTAGGCATAGATGCGGTTGGAATAACGGTCTATGTACTTTGTTGTAATGCCCAACTAGATTTCATAGTAGACATCTTGGCATGTATTGCATTGTTATGCCCTCTCTATTTGTCAATTGCCCAGCTGTAATTTGTTTACCCAACATGCTAGTTATCTGTTCTGAGAGAGACACCACTAGTGAACTGTGGACCCTGGTCCAATTTCCTCATACTGTTTACACAACTGCTGCAATCATCTGTTTCCTGTTACTTGCTGTGTTTCCTGCTGTTTTCCACACCATACGTTTAACTCTTTGTTTCTGCAAGACCGGAGAGATTGACAACCTCTCTGTTTCGTGTTGGGCAAAGTTCTGGTTTGTGTCTGTGCAGATTCCACGTTGGTGCAAGCTCCCTAGCGCCAGGGGAGTCAACATCAACAACCTTCCGATAGATCGTCAAGTCCTACTGGATTGATAACCTTGGGTAGATTATTCAAGGGAAAACTTCTGCTGTCTACATCATAACCTTCCTCTTGGGGTTCAGCAACACGTAGCCATCAAGCTGTTTTCTGGCGCCGTTGCCGGGGAAGTACTCATCATCACCATCATCATCATCCTCAAATACTCTCCCGTCAACCAGGCACCACTCCCCCTTCGCGTACTTCATCCCCCAGAAACCCTAAGACACGGGGAGTCCGAGAGAAAATATTCCGCCGCCTCCACGAGGCGAAAACAACAGAGAGAGAAAAAGCTCTCCAGCAGGGAGAAATCTGCCGGGGAAATTCCCTCCGGAGGGGGGAGATCATCGCCATCCTCATCGTCATCGCGCTGGACTTCATCGGGATCATCATCACCACATCACCGCTGCACCATCTCGTTCCGCTGTAACATCTAGGGCTATAGTTTGTTTAGTTCATAGGGGAAACTCTCCCGGTGTTAATTACTCCTTGTGGTTGATGCTATTGAGTTTTATCGGTGAATTAAAGTATATGTTCAGATCGCTATCCATCATTATATCACCTCTGATCATGATCCATATGATGTCTCGTGAGTAGTTCGATTAGTTCTTGAGGACATGGGAGAAGTCACGCTGTTAGTAGTGGAATTATGTTGAGTAATATTTAATGGTTTGATATTTAAGTTGTGGTGCTATTCTTCTAGTGGTGTCGTGTGAACGTCGACTACATGACACTTCACCTTTATGGGCCTAGAGGAATGCATTGTGGATTTGGTTGCTAATTGTGGGGTTGCCGGAGTGACAGAAACCTAAACCCCGTTAGTATACCGGTGCACAAGGGAGCGTAGGATCTCAGAGTTTAAGGCTGTGGTTAGATTTATCTTAATTACTTTCTTGTAACTGCGGATGCTTGCAAGGGGTATAATCACAAGTATGTATTAGTCCAAGTAAGGGCGGTGCATTAGCATAGGTTCACCCACACAACACTTATCAAAACAATGAAGATTAATCAACTATGTGAAGCGGAAGCACTTGACTAGAATCCCGTGTGTCCTCAAGAACATTTTGTCATCATAAGTAAACCAACCGGCTTGTCCTTTGCTCTAAAAAGGATTGGGCCACTCGCTGCAATTATTATTACTGTCTTTTACTTACTTGCATTTTATTTACCTGCTATATCAAAAACCCCTAAAAACTTGTCTGCTAGCATTTACAGTGAAACCTTTACCGAAACTCCTTGTCAGCACCTTCTGCTCCTCGTTGGGTTTGACACTCTTATTTATCGAAAGTACTACGATACACCCCCTATACTTGTGGGTCATCAAGACTATTTTCTGGCGCCGTTGCCGGGGAGTGAAGCGCTATTGGTGTGTGGAATAGGTAAGGGAAACTTTTACTGTAGGTGCTAATTTTATTTCTGCTTGCTACTTTATTTTATCATGGAGAGATCTCCATTTGAATCCCTGTTTGGAAATACTACTACCACTGCTACGGTAGTAGAAGAGGAACCACCTGATCAAGTAATTCCATTTAAAATACCTATGAAAATTGTTGAACGAGTTACGAATAGCCGCTATGCAGGAGATGGAACTGTCCCTCCTGGGGATCATTTGCTATTTATTCATGAATTATGCGAGTTGTTTAAGTGTGCAGGTATTTCAATGGAAGAGGTCAAGAAGAAATTGTTTTCTATATCGTTGACTGGTAAAGCTGCAAAATGGTATAGGATGCTGAAGAATGGGCGTTCTATTGGCTGGGAGGAGATTGTGCCTCTCTTTTATTCTAAATTTTATCCTCCTAGTGAAATTCATCAAGATCGGAATCATATATATAATTTTTGGCCTCATGATGGAGAAAGTATTGCCCAAGCGTGGGGCAGATTGAAATCATTAATGCTCAAATGCCCCATTCATGAGCTTTCTGGTAATGTCGTTATTGATAACTTCTATGCAAGGCTTTCTCTTCAAGATAAAACTCTGTTGGATACCTCTTGTGCTGGATCATTTACGCGTAATAAAGAGGAAGTTAAGTGGGACCTTCTTGATCGGATTGAGGAAAATACTGAAGGATGGGAGAACGACAAAGGTAGAGAATCAGGTATAAAGTATGATTACGAATGCATTAAAGCTTTTATGAATACTGATAATTTTCGTAATCTCTATGATATGTATGGTCTTGATTCTCAAGTTATTGCAAACTGTTACAAGGCTTTTGCCTCTTATCTTGATGTTCCTAAAGAAAGTTGCAATAAGTATCACTTGCCTTACAAAGATAATGCTAATTCTGCCAATATTAAAAACAATGAAGTTCATACAGTTGATCGTATCTTGCCAGAACCTTATATTGAGAAACCACCTTTTCCTGTTAAAATTAAGGAACATTCTATCATAGCTTGTGTGGTTAATAAAAGTGCAAAGAAAGCTTTAGAACCTGCCGAACAAATAGCGGTTGAACCCACAATAGCAATAGTAAAGGATTTGGTAACTGAAAATGTTGAAGGAGGACATATTTTCTTTTGTGAAGATGCCTCTAATATTGTTTCACATCCCAGTAGAGGTAGGAAAACAAGTGTTCCTGTGCTTTCAGTCAAAATAGGAGAACATTGCTATTATGGTTTATGTGATATTGGTGCAAGTTCTAGTGCTATTCTTTTGATCTTTATAAAGAAATTATGCATGAAATTGGTCCTTGCGAACTTAAGGAGATTGATGTGGTTATTCAGCTTGCTAATAGAGAAACTATCTCTCCAATTGGTATTGTGAGAGATGTTGAAGTTTTATGTGGTAAGACTAAATACCCTGCTGATTTTCTAGTACTTGGTTCTGTTGCTAGTAAAGCTTGTCCCATTATTTTTGGTAGGCCTTTCTTGAATACATGTGGTGCTATTATAGATTGTAAGAAAGAGAAAATTTACACTAAATTTAATGGAGAATCTTATGAGTTTAATTTCTCTAAGTTTGGTAAACAACTTTATGAAACTGATTTGCCTAATGAGGACTCGAAAATCGAACAACTTGCTGCTATTGCTATTGCTCCTAACAATGCCTTGCAGCAATTCATGGAGGAACACGAAACGAAGTATTTATGGAGGAGAGGAATGAGATTGACAATGCCTTTCATCGTCAACCACCAATACTTAAGCATAATTTGCCTGTGGAAGATTTGGGTACCTCAGCGCCTCCTAAGGAAGATCCTGTCTTCGATTTAAAACCTTTACCTGATAATCTTAAGTATGTTTATCTTGATGAAAGGAAAGTATATCCTGTTATTATTAGTTCTAAACTTTCAGGTAATGAAGAAGCAAGGCTATTAGAAGTACTCAAGAAACATCGAGGAGCTATGGGATACACTTTGGATGATTTAAAGGGGATTTCTCCTACTATATGTCAACATGCCATCAACATTGAACCTGATGCAAAACCTGTTGTTGAGCATCAGCGTCGCTTGATCCCTAAAATGAAAGAAGTGGTAAGAAATGAGGTATTAAAACTTCTTGATGCTGGTATAATTTATCCTATTGCTGATAGTAGATGGGTAAGTCCTGTGCATTGTGTCCCTAAGAAAGGGGGAGTTAGTGTTGTACCAAATGAAAATGATGAACTTATTCCTCAAAGAGTAGTAGTTGGATATAGGATGTGCATTGATTTTAGAAAGGTCAATAAAGTAACTAAGAAAGATCATTATCCTTTGCCTTTTATTGATCAAATGTTAGAAAGGTTGTCTAAGAAAACTCATTTTTGTTTCCTTGATGGTTATTCTGGATTCTCACAAATTGCTGTTAAAGCACAAGATCAAGAGAAAACTACTTTTACTTGTCCTTATGGAACTTATGCTTATAGACGTATGCCTTTTGGTTTGTGTAATGCTCCTGCTACGTTCCAAAGATGCATGTCTGCTATTTTTCATGGTTTTTGTGAAGAAATTGTGGAAGTATTCATGGACGATTTTTCCATCTACGGAACTTCCTTTGATAATTGCTTGCACAATCTTGATAAAGTTTTGCAGAGATGTGAGGAGACTAATCTTGTTCTTAATTGGGAGAAATGTCATTTCATGGTTAATGAAGGAATTGTCCTAGGGCACAAAATTTCTGAAAGAGGTATTGAAGTGGACAGAGCTAAAGTTGAAGCAATCGAGAAAATGCCCTGTCCAAGGGATGTGAAAGGTATCCGTAGTATTCTTGGTCATGCCGATTTTTATAGGAGGTTTATTAAAGATTTCTCTAAAATTTCAAAACCCCTCACTAATCTTCTTTAAAAAGATGTACCTTTTGTTTTTTATGATGATTGCAAGGAAGCTTTCGAAACTCTAAAAAAGGCTTTAATCACAGCTCTTGTTGTTCAACCTCCTGATTGGACTTTACCTTTTGAAATAATGTGTGATGCTAGTGATTTTGCTGTAGGAGCTGTTCTTGGACAGCGGGTAGACAAGATGTTAAATGTTATTCATTATGCTAGTAAAACACTTGATGCCGCTCAAAAGAATTATGCTACTACTGAAAAGGAATTTTTAGCAGTTGTTTTTGCTTGTGATAAATTTAGACCTTATATTGTTGATTCAAAAGTTACTATTCACACTGATCATGCTGCTATTAGATACCTTATGGAAAAGAAAGATGCTAAGCCTAAGCTCATAAGATGGGTACTTCTACTGCAAGAATTTGATTTACATATTGTAGATAGGAAAGGTGCTGAAAATCCTGTTGCTGATAATTTGTCTAGATTAGAAAACATTTCAGATGATCCTATACCTGTTAATGATAGTTTTCCAAATGAACAATTGGCTGCGATAAAGGTAAGCTCACGCGAAAGTCCTTGGTATGCTGATTATGCTAATTTTATTGTTGCCAAGTATTTGCCTCCTACCTTTACAGCTCAGCAAAGAAGAAAGTTCTTTTATGATTTGAGGCATTATTTTTGGGATGACCCACATTTGTATAAAGAAGGAGTAGATGGCATTATGCGAAGATGTGTTCCTGAGTATGAACAGAAAGAGATATTGAGCAAATGCCATGGAAGTGCTTATGGAGGACATCACGCGGGAGATAGAACTGCGCAAAAGGTTCTACAATCAGGTTTTTATTGGCCTACCCTTTTTAGAGATGCTAGAAAATTTGTTTTATCATGTGATGAATGTCGAAGAGTAGGTAACATTAGTAGACGTAATGAAATGCCTATGAATTATTCTCTTGTTATTGAACCTTTCGACTGTTGGGGATTTGACTTTATGGGTTCTTTTCCTCCCTCAAATGGTTATACTCATATACTTGTTGTTGTTGATTATGTTACTAAATGGGTAGAAGCTATACCAACTTCTAGTGCTGATGGTGAGACATCATTAAAAATGCTTAAAGATATTATCTTTCCTAGGTTTGGTGTGCCTAGATATCTCATGACTGATGGTGGTTCTCATTTTATTCATGGTGCTTTTAGAAAAACTCTAGCTAAGTATGATGTTAATCATAGAATTGCTTCACCATATCATCCCAAACAAGTGGTCAAGTAGAATTATCAAATAGAGAGATTAAGTCTATTTTGCAAAAGACTGTTAATAAATCTAGAAAAAATTGGTCTAAAAAGCTTAACGATGCTTTGTGGGCTTATAGAACTGCTTATAAAATCCTATGGGAATGTCTCCTTACAAAATGGTTTATGGAAAAGCTTGTCATTTGCCTCTAGAATTAGAACATAAAGCCTATTGGGCGGTGGAAGAACTTAATAGAGACTTTAAACTTGCCGGTAAAAAGAGATTGCTTAATTTGAATTCTTTAGATGAATGGAGAAATGCAGCTTATGAAAATGCTAGGCTCTTTAAAGAGAAAGTTAAGCAATGGCATGATAGAAGAATTCTAAAGAGAGAATTTAACGTAGGTGAAAAAGTTCTATTGTATAGGTCTCGTCTCAGATTTTTTGCAGAAAATTACTTTCAAAATGGGAAGGACCTTATATCATCGAGGAGGTCTATCGCTCAGGTGCGATTAAAATCAATTCACTAGATGGGGACAGACCACAAGTGGTTAATGGTCAAAGACTCAAGCATTACATTTCTGGAGATTCTTATAATGAAGATGTTGATTTTATCAAAGTGGTAACTCCAGAGGATTTTATAAAAAGTCAAATTCAGACAACTGCAAAGCTGATTTGGAATAGGTAACAATTTTGGTAAGAAAAAGTTCGCGATTTACTTTCCAACTTAAATATTTGTTGTTTTTACATAATATGGAAAATTATGAGTCGGAAAAGGGTAGGAAACGGTGCCCGAGGGCACCACACCACCCCTGGGCGCGGGCCCCACCCTGGCCGCGCCGTGGGTGCGTGTGGGCACCTCGGAGCCCGTCTCCGACCCCGCTTCGTCCTGTCCCCTTCCTTTTGTTGTAAAACTTTTTGCTATATAATCACCCGATCTCCCGAGGTCCGTATATCGTGTTTTCGTCTCGTTTTGTTTCGAGCTGTTTTCTGCCAGGAACTATTTTCAGATTTAGAGCGCCATGGTCTTCTCCAACGACAACGAGAACAAGGAGGCCGTGGAGGACATCATGGACCAGAGGATCGAGGAGGAGGTCAAGAGCGAAACCGATGATGAAGTAGAGGAAGACTCAACTCCACGTCCTCGCGCTACTATTGCAAGCATCGGGGTGACTGCCAACCCTTTCAATCCTGTGAAGAACCTGAACATGGGTGGTGAGGCATCGCGTCATGCCTTTGCACCCAAGACACTCGCCTCAAACTCCAGTAACCCTTTTCATACCCTCATCCATAAGTATCAATTTGAGAGAGTTCCGGAGATGGAGTTGCCTACTTGTTGGGATATAGATCGATCTAACAATGCAGGAAAAGAAAGCCCTAAGTCCAGTGAGAAGTGGGGAAATAATTCCAAGAGCTGGGATTCACCTTCTGACCAGTTCATGAACCGCATCGAACACAATACAAAGATGATCCGCATCCTCACATATAAGATAGATGAATTGAAGGATTTGGTCGAGAAGCTCATTAGGGAGTCGCCACCAAGAGATCAAGCCTAAATCGTCAAGGGGTAATGGCACTCCCTTGGCTTGTTCCAAGCTTGGGGGAGTGCCCAGTATCATCTTTATCCTTTCGTTTTTATAATTTCGTGGTCATATCATGAGTAGAGAAGTTATCTTATAAGATGGTTTGCGATGTGGAGTATCACCCTTTTAGTTATCCATGTATCCGTTGGTTTGAGTGTGTCTTTGTTTAGAATATTAATGAGAAGTTCCACCTTTACTTTCGGTACATTTTATTTTAGCCTGCAATCTTCTTTATGTGCTGATCTTGCCATTGGTATTGACGCCACTTTTGGGTACATCAAGTAGATTATATTAGTTGTGGTAAACTTAGTATTGGTCATTAGAAACATTACCATGAAAACTTAAGTAGAAGGAGGGAATTACATGCAAAAATATTATCCCTTTATCTTTCTTTCTTGCTAGCCATAAGATTAGTATTCTTTGAGTTAAAACATTTGTGCTTACAGGGAAGATAGCATGGTTGCTTTTATTACATGAATATTTGTGTGTATCCCCCAACTTTTATGCTTGCCACATGACCTTGCTAGTCTTAACCACCGTACTGAGAGGGAATGCTTCTCGTGCATCCAAATCCTTGAGCCAAACCCATGCCATTTGTGTCCACCATAACTACCTACATGTGGTATTTCTTTGCCACTCCAAGTAAATTTTTCATGTGCTACCTTTAAATTATTCAAAATGTTATTATTCCCTTTTGTGTCAATGTTTACTAGCTCATGAGGAAGTAGTGTGGTTATCCTTTATTCTACTTGTCAAACAGACTTTACACCTGGACTAGTGGCATATACATCCGCTTATCCAATAACTTGCAAAAAGAGCTGGCAACAACTTTAACCGCTTAATTCTCTTCACACTTTTGCCCTGAATTATCAGTAAGCATTGACAAACAGTGAAATATCTGCGTGTGTAAACCAAAGAGAAAGAGGGATGATCTGCCTTGCTGGTAGAAATAACGTCCTTCATGGGAGCCGCTCTTAAAAGTCTGTTTGACAGGGAGAATACTGTTTTCACCCGCTACCATTCGTTGACAATTAACAAACACCTCTCAAAACTTAATTTTTGCTCTCTATATGATTTCAAAAACTTAAAAGCTCTAGCACATGACTTAATCCCTGCTTCCCTCTGCGAAGGGCCTTTCTTTTACTTTTCATGTTGAGTCAGTACACCTATATCCTTCTTCCTTGAGCAAGCATTTGAGTTGTTATGATTCAACCATATATATCATTAATACCGTCGATCATGTCTTTTATCCTTCCTTGTCTTAGCACAAAGACTTTTGCCTCTAGGAATATAGCTTTGCAAGTTATCAATGACTGTAAAGAAGGTGTGATAATTGAGTGTGGAAGTTCTGCAATATAAGCTCTAATATAAAAACTCCTTTGAAAGATAAGTATTGATTGCTTATTGTTCTATGACCAAGAATGAAGTGTGCCATTACTAATCTATAATTTCCTTCGTGTATTTTTTATTGTGGTTGTTTCACTACTCATGTTCAAGTTAGGTTATATGAAGAGTAGTTGCTGTTTAAAATGAGTTGTGTTGTTTAGTAATTACTGATGCTTCTTGTCCGTATTCTTTATTATCGACGCTTCACTCCATAAACTTTTGTTCTAGTTTAATGAGCTCAGCTTTCGCTTGGGGACAAGCGAGGTCTAAGCTTGGGGGGGTTGATACGTCCATTTTGCATCATTATTTTATAGCATAATTTACTGTTATTCAATGATATATTTCATATTAAGAGGAGTTACTTATGTTATTTTGTCTTATTTTGCATGTTTGATGATCATTGGATAATTAACTGCCGGAGTTAGATTTCAGCTGGAAAAAGCACCGTCAGGACACTATATCTCTGGAGCACTAAAAATATTTCCAAGAAGACAGATGTTCCTATTTTATCAGAAGATGGACTAAGCCAAAAGGGGAGGCTGAGATGGGCCAGGAGGGGCCCACACCACCCCTGGGCGCGGGGCCCACCTTGACCACGCCCTAGCCAGGTGTGGTGCCCCTGGCCCACCTCAGGCGCTCCCCCTTCGCGTACTTCATCCCCCAGAAGCCCTAAGACACGGGGAGTCCGAGAGAAAATATTCCGCCGCCTCCACGAGGCGAAAACAACAGAGAGAGAAAAAGCTCTCCGGCAGGGAGAAATCTGCCGGGGAAATTCCCTCCCGGAGGGGGAAGATCATCGCCATCCTCATCGTCATCGCGCTGGACTTCATCGGGATCATCATCATCATCTCCACCGACATCACCACCATCACCGCTGCACCATCTCGTTCCGCTGTAACATCTAGGGCTATACTTTGTTTAGTTCATAGGGAAAACTCTCCCGGTGTTAATTACTCCTTGTGGTTGATGCTATTGAGTTTTATCGGTGAATTAAATTATATGTTCAGATCGCTATCCATCATTATATCACCTCTGATCATGATCCATATGATGTCTCGTGAGTAGTTCGATTAGTTCTTGAGGACATGGGAGAAGTCACGCTGTTAGTAGTGGAATTATGTTGAGTAATATTTAATGGTTTGATATTTAAGTTGTGGTGCTATTCTTCTAGTGGTGTCGTGTGAACGTCGACTACATGACACTTCACCTTTATGGGCCTAGAGGAATGCATTGTGGATTTGGTTGCTAATTGTGGGGTTGCCGGAGTGACAGAAACCTAAACCCCCGTTAGTATACCGGTGCACAAGGGAGCGTAGGATCTCAGAGTTTAAGGCTGTGGTTAGATTTATCTTAATTACTTTCTTGTAACTGCGGATGCTTGCAAGGGGTATAATCACAAGTATGTATTAGTCCAAGTAAGGGCGGTGCATTAGCATAGGTTCACCCACACAACACTTATCAAAACAATGAAGATTAATCAACTATGTGAAGCGCAAGCACTTGACTAGAATCCCGTGTGTCCTCAAGAACATTTTGTCATCATAAGTAAACCAACCGGCTTGTCCTTTGCTCTAAAAAGGATTGGGCCACTCGCTGCAATTATTATTACTGTCTTTTACTTACTTGCATTTTATTTACCTGCTATATCAAAAACCCCTAAAAACTTGTCTGCTAGCATTTACAGTGAAACCTTTACCGAAACTCCTTGTCATCACCTTCTGCTCCTCGTTGGGTTCGACACTCTTATTTATCGAAAGTACTACGATACACCCCCTATACTTGTGGGTCATCAGAAGGTTAGCAACTTCATGGGACTTAGTAAGTGAGTTGTTGGGCTGAGCTGTTTATAATATGTAGTATCACTCCATTCCTTAATATAAAATGTTTTAGCTGTTTCACATGTTGTGTGGAATAAAATGAATGAACAAAGACATTAAAACATGTCTAGATACATATAAATACATGTAAATGTGAAAAAGTTAAAACATCTTACATTTAGGAACAGTGGGAGTACATGTGTATTAACTCCTTCGGTCATTCGGTCAACCGAGGCGAAAGCGCCTAAGCAAATTCGGTTTTCAGCACTGCGAACCAAATTAGAAACCGTATTTATCAGTTTCGGTTAATTCAGCTTCGGTGTCGGTTAAAACAGCTCTGGTTTTTGGTTCTCAGTTTATATGCCAACCCCTAACTGCTAGGTAGCCTCATATGCCTAGTTTTAGATGTGGCTTCTCAAATTCTGTTGCTCGATTTTGAGTTGGTTGGATTCTCACTGTCCTCTTGCATGTCATTCTTTATGACATGCTTTGTAAGAAGATTTCCTAGTTAACATTTCCACTGGCCCGTCGACATGAAAAACCTAGCTGCATAGGTCTCGGCACAACAATTGAGTCAGCGCTCGAGGGGCGCGCCCTCGCTGTTGGGGATATACCTACTAGGGGTATCACCAGCATGGATCAATCCGGCTAGTCCAGGGTGGCCCGCAGTGGTGGTGAAGGCTTTGCCTACCGGGCGGCCCAGATAGCTGACGACCAAGGAAGGCGGATGCCGGCAAGGAGGAGGCCCAAGACTGAAGCCCATGAAGCCACCAAGACCAAGACGGAAGGCGGCATACTTGCCGGCTAGGTTTAGGACTCCGTATACTTGCTGGATACGTATTCACCTTGTAACCCTAGGTCCAGCCGCCTATATAAGCTGGACCTCGGGACGCCTTTAGGGCAACTCATAGATCAACTCATACACAACCAACTCATTGTAACCTGTTCACGGCGATATTGCCTTATAGTGAGTTATAGCAGCACGTAGGGCACCGCCACCGCCGTGGTGCCTGAAGCTGGGTAAACCGCCGTGTACAATCCCGACCTTGACGACGTCCACCTTCTTGCCCTACGTTCACCCTCGGCTAGCAGGACCCCGTCTCCTATCCAAGATGCCGATACGACGACAGTTGGCGCCCACCGTGGGGCCTAAGGCGTCAGGCGTCACGTTCCAGGCGGGAACTCTTGGCGGCATCGGCGAAACAATCGCCGTCGGCCGCGCTGTTCGCTACGGCGACAATCACTACATCAGCTGCGACGAGTCCTACATCCCCGCAGACGACTACATTGTCGGATGCGGAGTTGTGCCGTTTGGCGGCGTCGATGTGTTCATCGGCTACACTTCTGAGGCGTATGGGTTGCCGCGAATTTATTCGCCATCCCACCCGCCCTACAATCAAGACGGATCTGAGTTTGCCTCCTCTGAGGAGTCCGCAGATTCAGATCTACACTTTGTCGGCATGACGGGACTGGGATCAGACTCCCAGCCCAACAGTCAAGATCCCGAATCTATTCTTCCTGCACTCCAGGATGATGTGATGTCGGATGCCGGATCCAGATCTACCGTTCACGTCAACGTAGACTCTGATTCCGAAGAAGATTCTGCCAGCATGTTTGAGCAACGGGTCAAGAAGTGTTTTATTACACCTGATCCTCCGCCATCTGAGGCGGCTACGGGCTCTTCCGTCAACATGCAGCAGATCTTTGTGGCGGATGTCACCGGCGCAGCTTCAGAGAAGGCGGCAACTGACGCCGCCAACCTGGGGACCCCGGCAACCGATCCACAGTTTCCAGAGCCTCCTGGGGCTCCAAAGAAGAAAATTCTGGAGAAGGGCGAGCCCAGCAAGATAGGAAGCATGGCGGCTCTGGCGGAAGTTCTTCACACGCCGGTAAACGACAAAACCAATCCGGCTGATTTGGAGAAACTTCGGAACACCTTGGTGGAGCAAACTGAGTACCTCAAAAGCAAGCAAGCAGAGGTCCAGAGCCTCCTCGACGAAGCCAAGGAGGAAAACGCCAAGATAACTGCCAAGTGCGACCCCAAGCGTAATCTTTTCACCACCACCCCATTGCCCAAGCCGGCAGGACAAGTGGCGGAGAAGAGAGGTAGGAAAGGCAGGGATCATGACACCTTCAAATCCCCTGCCCAAAAGCTTGGTTTCGAGTGGGCTACAGCGCCGCAGCGTAAGGACAAAACGGGGACGTCATCCTCGCAACACCTGTCCTCAACACTGCGGCCGCCTTGGACATCCTCAACAATGATGACTATGACAAGGACGAGAAGATCTACTACGCATCGATCCTTGCTCGCAAAGCTCTAGAGCAGCAGGCCCGTGCTGATTCTCGCGCCGACATGGCGGACGCAAGGGGAGGAAAGTTGGAATCAAAATCCAACGCTTGCAAAGCTGCGGCCGGTGGCAACCCGAAGATCCGTCCGGTTCCAGTAGCCACGGAAAAGGGAAGGACAAGGAGAAAGACCCACGCAAATCACCACCTCCAAAAAGGCAGCGTGATGAGGCATCCAGGACCGGCAACAGGCGCAAGGCCTCACCTCCTCCGCCTAGGCGGGATGAAGGCGGAAGCAGGGGCAGCAAGCAGCCGCCAAGGGTGGCGGCAACCGCGACGATGCCCCGCCGCCAAGAAGAAGCAGGGACCGCACACAGTCCCCACCACCAGTGCCCAGGCACGAAGGCGGAAGCCGGGGACACAACAATGAGCCTAGGCACAGCCGGGCAGCGCAGGACGAGCCACATGCTGATAGATCTGGCAAACAGCTCAGTCCGCAAGACGCGAGACATCGTCTCAATGACATCAAGGCTGGAAAGCAAGATGCCTATCTAGGACCTGAGTGCTTTGGCCCAGCCATCCGCAACGTTCAAGTACCCAGAGACATGACGTCAGTGTCAAAAACTCATCAAAGGTACAATGGAGCGGACAAGCCAAACTCATGGTTGTCGGACTACGCGCTGGCAGTTGAAATTGCTGGAGGCAATGGCCTCGTCGCGCACGCTTCCTTCCCCTCATGTTGGAGGGGACAGCCCGAAGCTGGATCGAAAACTTGCCGGAGAAAAGCATTCATAGCTGGCATGACATGGAAAAGGTGTTCACGCAGCACTTCCAAGGCACGTACAAGCGACCCAATACATACACAGATTTGGTTCGTTGCGTGCAAAAGCCAGATGAAACAGCTACAAGCTTCTTGGCAAGGTGGATTCAAACAAAGGCAAGCTGCGAGAACGTAGACGACAATCAAGCAATCCATGCCTTCACCACGGGCCTCCTGAAGGGCTCAAGTCTCAGACATAAGCTCGTACGCATGCAAGTCAAGGATCTCGGAGTCATGCTCGAAGTAGCAGCCATGTACGCACAGGCGGATGACGATGCACGCGATGGAGATGGCGCACATGATATGGCGCCAAACAGGCGAGCAAGTCACAAACGCAAGGCTCCCCAGGATGACAAAGCCGGACCATCAAACGAGGTCGCCGCCGCCTTCGAAGGCAAAGGCAGCAACCGCAAGTGGAAAGGAAAGGGTAAAGATGGCGGCTCCAGCAAGCAGCGCCTGACGTATGATCAGGCGAAAGCCTTGCCTTGCCCAATCCACGCGTCCTTAGGCAAAGTCAACCACACATTAGGGGAATGCCGGTTCATGGAGGACTTCAAGAAAGACCCCGAGGTTGGCTGGAAATCAAAAAAGAGCAAAAAGGCTGAGAAGACAAAGAAGGAAGACGATGATGGGGCTATGTCCATGTCAGAGGATGAGGAACCCAAGCTGATGCGTAAAGAAAGGAAATATCCCAAGGTACATGGCCAATTGGTGTGCTTCCTGGGCACTCCTTCGGCAAAAGAAGAAAAGGCGGAGATGCGCGAGCTAAACGCCACAGTACCAGACGTTCCCCAGTATCTAGACTGGTCAGAGGAGCCAATAACCTGGGATAGAGATGATCATCCAGATCACGTTCCTCACCCCGGCAAATACGCCTTGTCGTCGACCCTATTGTCGATAACTTCAGGCTCACCAAGGTGTTGATGGATGGCGGCAGTAGCCTCAACATCATCTACGCGGACACTCTGAAGCGCATGAACTTGTCGGAAAGCCAGCTTGACTATAGCAAAGTCAAGTTTCATGGCATTATTCCGGGAAAGCAAGGCAAGTCAATGGGAAGCATCAGATTGGAGGTTACTTTTGGGCCTGAGACAAACTACCGCTCGGAGTATCTCAGGTTCGAAGTAGTCCCCTTCAAAAGTGCCTACCACGCCATTTTTGGACGGCCAGCTTTCGCCAAATTCATGGCTCGCCCGTGTTACATATACAGCAAGCTGAAGATGCCGGGACCCAATGGTACAATTACCATCAGTGGCAACTTCAAGAAAGCAAAGGAGTGTGAGCGTGGCAATGCCGCCTTCGCTGAGGCAGTCCTCCACGCAGAGGAGTTAGCCATGTTGAAGAAAGAGCTCGATACATCACAGTTGCCGGAGCATGTAAAGACCGCTGAGCAAAAGAACACTTTCAAGGCGTCCGAAGACACAAAGAAGGCGGATCTGGTCCCAGGTGACAGCTCCAAGCAAGTCACCATAGGGGCTGGCTTGGACGACAAATAGGAAAGCGCGCTCGTCAGGTTCCTCCGTGAGAATCAGGACATCTTTGCATGGTCGTCAGCCGACATGCCAGGTGTCCCGAGGGAACTTGCCGAGCATTCTCTTAACGTCTACGAAGGAGCCAAACCAGTGAAGCAAGGAATAAGACGCTACGGTGAGAAGAAGCGGACAGCAATAGGCAAGGAGATCATCAAGTTGCAAGAAGCCAAGTTCATTAGGGAGGTAGTACACACTGATTGGTTGGCAAATCCTGTAATGGTTCCAAAACCTAATAAGGAAATGAGAATGTGCATTGATTATACCGGTTTGAACAAGTGCTGTCCTAAGGACCACTTTGCTTTGCCTCGTATAGATCAGGTCATAGACTCCACAGCCGGCTCCGAGCTGCTGTGCTTTTTGGATGCGTACTCCGGGTACCACCAAATCAAAATGCGAGAATCCGACCAAATCAAAACAGCGTTCACTACACCCTATGGGACCTTCTGCTACATCACGATGCCCTTCGGTCTAAAAAATGCCGGCGCAACGTATCAGCGGTGTATGCAAAGATGCCTTCACGAGCAAATTGGCCGCAATGTTCACGTCTATGTTGACGACATTGCCGTCATGTCAAGAAAGAAGGCAGATTTGCTTGATGATTTGAGAGAAACCTTTGATAGCCTCCGGGTATACAGGATGAAACTCAACCCGAAAAAATGCGTCTTCGGGGTTCCTGCCGGCAAATTGCTTGGCTTTATCGTTTCCGAACGAGGGATAGAGGTGAATCCAGAAAAAATCAAAGCGATCCTCAACATATCCAGGCCCAAGGACCTGAAGGACGTGCAGCGACTTGCCGGATCGGCGGCTGCCGTCAGTCGTTTCATTAGCCGTCTTGGTGAGAAGGCGCTGCCTCTCTACCGGCTTCTGAAGAAATCCGACAACTTCGAGTGGACAGACGAAGCAGACGCCGCCTTGCAGCAACTCAAGGACGCGTTAACGTCTGCTCCAATTTTGGCAGCTCCTCGTTCGCAGGAACCAATGCTGCTCTATATTGCCGCAACTAACTTAGTTGTTAGTGTGGTACTGGTTGTGGAACGCAAGACGGAAATTTCAGACTTGCCGGAACAACGTCCGGTTTACTTCATCAGTGAAGTATTTTCCGCCTCAAAACAGCGTTATCCGCATTACCAGAAATTGGTCTACGGTGTTTTTTACGCCGCCAGGAAGTTAAGGCACTACTTCCAGGAACATTCAATAACCGTGGTGAGCAAGGCACCTCTGGGGGATATCATCAATAATACAGATGCAACAGGCCGCGTTGCCAAATGGGGCATTGAACTTGCCGCCTTCGACATCTCGTATAAGCCCAGAACGGCCATTAAGTCTCAAGCCTTAGCAGATTTCGTAGCTGATTGGACGGAGGCCATGGACGAAGTACCTCTCCCTGAAGATGCATACTGGATCATGCACTTTGATGGATCAAAAATGCTCCAGGGCTCGGGGGCTGGCATTGTTTTAAGAAACCCTCAAGGAGACAAGCTTAGTTATGTGTTACAAATACACTTCAAGGCAACTAATAATGTTGCTGAGTACGAAGCTCTCCTTCATGGTTTACACATTGCCAAGGAACTTGGCGTCCAACGTGTCCTCTGCTACGGAGATTCAGATTTGGTGGCGCAACAGATACGTGGTACTTGGGACACAAAGAGCGAAACAATGGCGGCATATCGAGCTACCGTTGACGAATTCGCCAAGTGTTTTCTAGGCTACGAGGTCCGCCATATCCCAAGAACTCAAAATGAGGCGGCAGATACACTTGCCAGAATGGGGTCTGAACGCAAAAAGGTACCAAAAGATGTTTTCCTGGAACACCTACACAAGCCGTCAATTAAAGGAGCAGACCTCCTTGACCCAGAGTCGGCAGAACCAGTTGATAGTGCTAGCTATGCCGTCTACTTGGTAAAGCCGGATTGGACGACGCCATATTTGGACTTCCTGATCAATCAGGAGTTACCGGATGATGAGGTTTTGAAAAGGCAAATAATAAGAAGAGCCAAGGCATTTACAATAATCAAAGGTGAATTGTACAAGCGTAGCACCACTGGTGTTTACCAACGCTGCATTTCGCCCGAAGAAGGCAGAGAATTGTTGGATGAGATACATGCCGGCGTATGTGGACATCATGCTTCTTCACGCGCCCTTGTTTCAAAAGCCTTCCGACAAGGTTTCTATTGGTTGACAGCCAAGCAAGATGCAGAAGACATTGTTAAAAGGTGCAGGGGCTGCCAACTTTATGCCAGACAATCACATATGCCGGCTCAAGAGCTTAAAACAATACCCATCACGTGGCCTTTCGCAGTCTGGGGCTTGGACATGGTTGGTCCGTTTAAAACGGCGCCTGGTGGCTACACACATTTACTTGTGGCTGTAGACAAGTTTACCAAATGGGTTGAAGCTAAGCCTATCAAAAAGCTAGACGGCGCCACAGCCGCAAACTTTCTGTGGGGAATAATCTCTCGGTTCGGGGTGCCTCATAGCATTATCACCGACAATGGCACTAACTTGTCGCAAGGCGAAGTCGAGGAATACTGTTATAAGCATGGTATCCGCCTAGATCTAGCCTCCGTCGCGCATCCGCAAGCAAACGGTCAAGTAGAGCGTACAAATGGTTTAGTCCTACAAGGAATCAAACCACGTCTCGAAGTACCATTGCACAGAGCGGCTGGGGCTTGGGTGGATGAATTGCAGTCTGTCCTTTGGAGTTTACGCACAACTCCAAACAGATCAACCAAGTTTACTCCTTTCTTCTTAGTCTATGGCGCAGAAGCAGTGTTGCCAACCGACATGATGTACGATTCTCCCAGAATCCAAGCCTACGTCCAGGAGGACGCAGAAGATGCAAGACAGGATGGCCTTGACCTACTTGATGAAGAACGAGATGTTGCCCTTGCGCGATCCGCCATCTATCAGCAAAGTTTGAGGCGTTATCACAGCAGAAGGGTGAGGCAAAGAAGTTTTAGAGTGGGTGACCTGGTTCTCCGCCTAATCCAAGATAGAAAGGGCTTGCATAAGTTATCCCCGCCTTGGGAAGGACCTTTTGTGGTCAGTAAGGTGTTGCTCAATGGTTCTTATTACTTGGTCGATGCACGTGACGGATACAAGAAGAAGCGAGGTCGCAAGCGCAAAAGGAAGGTTGACGACAAGTACGAAGAAACCAAGCGACCCTGGAACATTGAGCAGCTACGTCCTTTTTACACTTAGCAATTTCCACATTGTAATAAGTACTATATGATTATGAAATAAAAGTCTGTGGTTTGCTCATTCAGTTTTGGGATCATGCCATCTTTTGTCTTTTCTCGCAATCATATATCTGTTGTCATAAAAGTTACCAAATAAAATAAGTTTTGCTCCGTGCTAAGGTCCAAACTTTTTTGACATTTGCCGTCTGCCGGCTAAAAACGCAAACAATCTTTGCACCGCCTAATATGCTTATCTGTCTGTTTGTATGTGGGTCGCCTAGTAGTATGTCGTTGGCACCAACATGCTGGCTTTGGTCTCTGAGTCTAAATTAGTTGGTATTGCACCTGGTTGGCTCAGCTAAAGTAACTAAGATGAGGTTCCGCCAACATATGAAAAAGCTAAACATGCAGGCGAGATACATATTAAGGCGGGCCACTTAAGTAAGCCTACCGCCAAGTGTAGCATAAAAGTTGGCCCATAAATATTTACAACCCAAAATAAAGTTTTATGCGTTAACAGATTAACGCAGTGTTTTGTGCTGCCTTTGCAGGAGGAAGTCTAAGGGATTGCCGCCTTCGTAGAGCTGGTGGAGAGATCCTGGGGGCTAACGCCGGCATTCTTGGGGCTGGCTCCGCCATCCTTGGGGCTGCGCTTGTCGGTTCCGGCTTCGCCTTCTTCGCCGCGGGAAGCTTCAGGATCTGCCAAGGAGGGATCAGCAACGGCAACATGCGGGTCCGGGTGTTCCTTGTAGAACTTGCGGATGTCAACCATGTTGGCAACCCGGGTCGCATAGCCGCGAACAGACCGCAGCACGTCCTGCATCACGATGGCTTGGCTGTTTTCGTCTTCGGTGGGGAAGTACTCGGTGACTTGATGAATATCAGCCTCCGGGTACCACGCCGCCGTCATCGCCAATGCCAACTTGGCACCGCCTCGTGCTGCTGAGCGTAGTGTGTTGTCGTGTTCAGCTGTCGCCTTCTCCAGCAACTCCGGCAGAGCATCGAAGATGACGGGATCGCCGTCTTCCCCAGGGTAGAACTTGGCGGCAAATGATTTGCCGGCGCCGACAATCTGGTTGACGATTTCGCCAATTTTCAAGATCCGAGCAAGGCGCGGCGTTGTGGCCAGGTCATCTCCCAAGCTAGCCGGCACTGCACAAACACAAAGTTACACACTGCAGCTTCAAGTATCAAGAAAGCAAGGTGACAAAAATGAAGGACTGGAGGCATACCCAAGACATGGTCGTGGATGGCGTTGACCTCATCCAGATGGTTCTCAAGCGTTTCTTGGGCTAGCTGGACCGCCTTTGACAGTTGGTCCTGCTGCTCCTTGGCGTTCTTGTTCACCTGGTCAAGGTTGTTGCTCATGGCCTCAAGTTGTCCAGTCAACTTGCTAACTTCGGCAGCATGAGCCAACGCACGATCATCCAGCTCCTTGGCGTGATCCGCCTTCAGCTTGGTCACCAGCCCGGCAAGATCTGCAGCTTCGTTCATCAAAGCTTGCATGTCAGTGGAGTTCTTGAGAATATCTTGCGCAGTGTTTAATAATTCTACAAATAAAAAGAAAAGACGACTAAAATACTTGTCGGAAAAGGAAAAGAAGTCGGACGAAAAGAAGGCAAAGAAAGCTTTGTCACCTTCATCCTTCTTGCGAGCTTCTTCCAAACTCGCAATTTGGGCGTTCTTCAACTCCACGTCCTGCTGCAGTTCCTCGCATTCCTTCTTCTTCATCTCTTGAGCACGAAATAGCTCAAGATTGGAAGCAAGAACGGCCTGCATGCACGAAAGCAACATTATGGTTAGCGCTATTTAGTCAACGAGACCACTTTGCCGGCTAAATTTTTCAGCCGCCAAAGTGCTCGGGGGCTGGGACCATAGGCTATTTTACCTCAAGTTGTCCGTGCAGGGTGTCGTGGAGTTCGTCCATGTGTGCGTACCAGTTGCGGGTACCGTCACGCATGGTCTTCAGTGTTTGCCGGGGGTCTTGCAACCCTTTGCCAGGTTGGGAGCCAGGATGAGTGGACGATCCGCCTTGTTCGGCCGCCATCTGGTCATCCATCTCCTGCTTCATGGCGATAAATCGAGCGGCATCACTAGCCGAAGCTTCAGCCGTCTTGGAAAAAGTTATGCCGGCAACTGATTTCTTGCCCGCCATCTTCTCTGTAGCCGCCTCTGCGGTACCGGCAGCTGTGTACGTTCCCTGGCACACAACCACGGGAACGCCAACTGTGGGCGTTGTCGGCGCAGCAGCTGGAGAAGAACGTGGTGGCTTGCCCCTGCCGGCAGCAATCTTCAAGTTGGAGCGGAGTTTGGGCATGGTAGGCTTGCCTCTGTAAGCAGAAACATGCAAGTTTGTCAGCACAAACATATTAAAATATCCAAGTCAGGGAAGCCAAAGTTTGCTAACCGTTTCAAGGGAACGTTCCCCACGGTCTCATCCTCTGCGTCGGCAGAGGTGGCCGCCTTCTTCCTCTTCTCCAAATCCTTGGTGGAGGAGCTCAGCTTGCGCTTCTTCGACTTGCTGGCACCTGTATCATACCAGTTTGGGGCCAGCTCGTCCTCTCCCAAGGTTTGTAGCTGAAAAGGAAGCAAGACAATATTAATTCAGTACCTAGTGGGCAAGGATGTTAGTGAAATAACAAAGTAGCTTTCACTTACCGCTGGGGCTGGGTTGTTATGAGTGAACATGGCGACGCCTTCAGCCGCCTTCACCGACAGAGGCTTGATAAGCTCTCTAAGCCGGTACTCCAAGGCATCCTGATCAAGGGTGCTGTTGCCGGCGTCGTCCGCCTTGTACTCGCACATCTTCAGTGGGCGATGGCGGAGAGGCATAATCTTCCTCGACACCCAGCAAATGACGGTGTCAACTCCGTCAAGTCGTGGAGCCAACATCGTCTTCGTCAAGAACTCGATCCGCCTAACGGCAACTCGAAGTTCTTCGGCAAGCTGCTGAGCGGCACTTTTGCTGTCCAGCAAGCCTTGTGGGTTGGCGGACCGTTGACGAAGGCTGGCATCCCTTGCGTGCTGCCAGGTGTCGGGATGTCCTTGCAGTAAAAGAAAGTGCTGGTCCAGTGCTTCACCGACTCGATGTATGGTATTTTTGGGTACCAGTCGGGTTGGCGGCAGTTGAACGTAACACTACCGCAGGTTGCTAGGTGGCCGCCTGGTATGGTTTGCCGGCGGCACAGGAAGCAGTACTTAAACAGCTCTATGGACGCAGCTATGCCTAAGTACCCTTCGCACAAAGCCTGGAAGCCGGCTAGCACTAGAATACTGTTGGGCGCTATGTTGTGTGGCTGCAGCCCATAAAAACTAAGCACCGCCAAGAAGAAGGCGGAAAGCGGCAGAGACATACCGCGAAGGCTATGCGAAGCCAACATGACACGCTCGCCGTCTTGGGGGTCAGGCACCGCCTCGTCGCCTGGAACCCTCCAGGAGCATTCCGTCTTTGGCGGAATGTATCCGCCTTCCTCCAGTTCCTTCAGATATGCTGACGTCATAACTGACGGCAGCCAGTACCTGGAACCCAGGTCTCCAGCCTCTTCCTCTTCCTCGACGTCGTCATCCTCGTCGGCGGCAGATTCCGCCGCGGCCTCTGAGCTGGTAGCCGCGAGGGATGGGAGGGGAAAGTTGGAGCGGCGGTCGCAGGCGTCGTCGGAGCTGGGGAAGAAGTAGAAACCCCGCCCGTGGCCACGGTGGCCGCGGGGAGGTAATCGATGCACCTGCGGGCCGCCGCCGCTGGGATAGATCCAGATCCGGCGGGGGTCGTTGAAGCCGCAGCCAGTGCCGCCGTCGCCGCCGCATCCTGCTGAGTGCTCGCCATTTGGGGGAGAGGGCGCTGCTCGTGCTCGCCGGAGTTGAGTTCGAGGAGGAGTTGAGCTCGGGAAGGTGAGGAGGCCACGGTGGGTGTGCGAATGAGGAAGAAGTGCATCGATGTGCCCTTTGGGGTATTTATCCCCACGCGCCAAGATCCGTGCCTAAAATTAGGGGGACGCGAGATTTCCGCCACGTGCCCACGATTTGCACGTCGTGGCAACGGCGTCTGCGGCCTCGCTCCGATTTCTGTGCGTAGTGGAGAAACCATCATGACGCATGCCCAAGTCCAAACTGTCGTGGACTGCATGGCGTCATCCGTCAACATTTGACGGCCAGTCAATTGACAAGACTGGTGCCAGGAAGATTCCTGACAATGGTCAGGCCGTCTTTCCCATGATGGCGGCAAGTTGTCCGACTACTTTAGGCGGACCGCCGCTTACTTTCAACTATGGAATGCTTCAAGCTCTTCAGACGCTTACAAGACAAGGCGGACGTTGCCGACAAAGAAGACGGCGCCTGAAGAACTCGAACCCTCCCAGGGGCTAATGTTGGGGATATACCTACTAGGGGTATCACCAGCATGGATCAATCCGGCTAGTCCAGGGTGGCCCGCAGTGGTGGTGAAGGCTTTGCCTACCGGGCGGCCCAGATAGCTGACGACCAAGGAAGGCGGATGCCGGCAAGGAGGAGGCCCAAGACTGAAGCCCATGAAGCCACCAAGACCAAGACGGAAGGCGGCATACTTGCCGGCTAGGTTTAGGACTCCGTATACTTGCTGGATACGTATTCACCTTGTAACCCTAGGTCCAGCCGCCTATATAAGCTGGACCTCGGGACGCCTTTAGGGCAACTCTCATACGCAATCTCACACACCAACTCATTGTAACCTGTTCACGGCGATATTGCCTTATAGTGAGTTATAGCAGCACGTAGGGCACCGCCACCGCCGTGGTGCCTGAAGCTGGGTAAACCGCCGTGTACAATCCCGACCTTGACGACGTCCACCTTCTTGCCCTACGTTCACCCTCGGCTAGCAGGACCCCGTCTCCTATCCAAGATGCCGATACGACGACACTCGCCTAGCCCAGCACCACCGCGCACGCGTCACCGCATGCACCAGCCGTGGTACGCGCCTCCATGCCACACGCCACCTCGCCGAGCACCAAACAATTGCACCGTCAAATCGACGAAATGTCGCGCCACCCCCGTGATGGGAGGAATCGGCCACGCCAAATTTTGCGTGGCGAAAGCGACGGAGAGTGGAGGCAGTCCTGGTCCATCGGCGACTAGGTTTATTCCCCTAGGAAGCACGCTGGAGCGTCCGGGAGGATTCTAGTGAACATACACTGTGGTCAGGGCGGACCCAAGTAGGAGCTTGTGGGGCCTTGACCCCTACTCAAAAAATAAAACTTCAATTGAATTTGTTCATTTTTTAAGGAAAAATGTTCAAATTATGTGAAGTTATATAAGAAATGCCCCCGGTCACCTCGTGTACCCCCTCTCAAAATCCTTTGTGGGTCCGCCCCTGACTGTGGTGATCGTTTGGACTTGCATGTTTCAACGTAAGATAAGTCAAGACCGCTGGAGTACTAGGGAGATCTTCCAGTTGAATGTTCCGAGTAACTAAATGCGTATGGCAAAACAAGAGTAATACAAAGTCCTCCAAGCAACGTAAAACATCCGCTGCTGGAGTCAGACTCTGACCAATTTGGGTTGGTAGCGTTAGGTGGAGAAGTCTTGCATGACGGGTTTATTTTGATTTCAATAAGAATCAGGGGTTAATGAGTCCTGGGGGCATGTGTTGATTGGTACAAATCCACACTGCGTGGAGTATTTGATCAATGCTTAATGTAACTTTTCGTCATCTATAAAGCTCAAGTTCGAAAAAAAAAACACCAATACGTTTCGACTGATTCTGGCGGGCTGTTGTCATTTGGTGAACTCTTGACCCTGCCTCGTTATTCTCTTCATCTAAAGTCGCCGCGCGCGATTGACTTATCATTCTTTTCAGGATTAGTTAACACCCTCAAGGCAAAAGTGGCAGCCAATGAATGATGCCAATCGCCTTTACATTCCCATGAAGCCTCGCTTAGGCAGCCTGACCATGCATGCATGCTACCACCAGGTCGTGCCTCGATGAGATCTCAGAATCAATCGTCGCCGTCGGCTTCCTGTTGCTTGATCTTATTGGCCCGGTCAACCATTGCAGACGGCCGCTGTCTTCGGATGCCTTGTCCGTTGAGGTGTATAAATAGACAGCAGCTCAGGCTTAACAAAACCATCCTTCAGCAAGCAGCGAGTTATAACTAGCTAATTACGGAGAGTGCTGTGCCAATCCAGCATATCTCTAGTTGGTAGAGCAACCAAGCATGGAGAAGCTCTCCATGGCGGCGACCATCTTCTGCGCCGTGGTCCTTGCCGCTCTGGCAGCCGCGGCCGGCGGTGAGGCGGCGGTCGTGGAGCACACCTTTGTCGTGAGTACAATATCTTTCATTTTCCTTTCATTTTAGCTGTCATAACTCCTTAATTAATCAAGAAAATGTTTTATTGATCCTTATATGTCGTGAATGCAACGTCTGGTTATATGATTTTCGGTCGGTGTTGTTTTCGAGTGTATGCGCATATAGGACTCGTTTGATACGTCTTGACCTATTTTTGACCAATCAATATACTATTTATGATGATCAGGTGCACGAGATGAACCAGACACACCTGTGCAACACGACCAAGATCTACGTGGTGAACGGGCAACTCCCAGGCCCGACGATCGACGTCACCGATGGCGACACGGTGGTCGTCCACGTCGTGAACCGTCTCCCCCACGGCCTCACCATCCACTGGCACGGCGTCCGGCAGATGAGGAGCTGTTGGTCCGACGGCGCCGGCTTCGTGACCGAGTGCCCCATCCCTCCCGGCGGCAAGCGTGTATACCGCTTCAACGTCACCGGCCAGGTCGGCACGCTGTGGTGGCATGCCCACGTAACCTGCCTCCGCGCCACTGTCGCGGGTGCCTTCGTCATCCGACCCAAGGGCGGGAGGTACCCATTTCCGACCCCCACCAAGGACGTACCCATCATCATCGGTGAGTGGTGGGAGCTCGACCTCGTTGAGCTCGACGGAGGATGCACGATGGCAATTTCGATGACAACCCGCTCTCGGCAACAATCAATGGCAAGCTCGGCGACCTCAGTAATTGCTCCGGCAAGCCAGAAGAGAGCTTCGTCTTGGATGTCGTCCGCGGGGAAACCTACCTGTTGCGGATCCTGAACACGGCTCTCTTCTCAGAGTACTACTTCAAAGTGGCCGGGCACACGTTCACGGTGGTCGGCGCTGATGGGAACTACCTGACGCCGTACAAGACGGACATGGTGACCTTGGCGCCGGGTGAGGCCATCGACGTGCTCATGGTCGCGGACGCCCCGCCGGCGCACTATCACATGGTGGCGCTCGCGAACCAGCCGCCGGAGCCCGATCCTCAGATCCCGTTGTTCATCAGCCGCGGCCTCGTGCGCTACACCGGCTCCGACAACAACAACAATGGGCTACCTGTGCCGACCCCGCTCATGCCGGACCAGCACAACACGATGCCATCCTACTACTTCCACAACAATCTCACCGGCCTCGCACACCCGGACCGGCACCGTGTTCCCATGCACGTTGACGAACGCCTCTTCTTCACGCTCGGTCTCGGCTCCATATGTCGCGGCAACAAGACGTCGTGCAAGCGCCGTCGGAGTCCCGACACCATCGTGGTGGCCACCATGAACAACGTATCATTCGCCTCCCAACCAACACATCGCTACTCGAGAGGTACTATGAAGGCCGAACAAGTGGGCTATACACGGAGGACCTCCCCGACCGCCCGCCGCACCCGTACAACTACACCAACCGGGACTTGATCCCGCCTGGCCCGTTGGAGGAGGCGCTGGAGCCGACGTTCAAGGCGACAAAGCTCCGGAGGTTCCGGTACAACACCTCCGTGGAGATCATCTTCCAGAGCACGGCGCTGCTCCAGAGCGACTCGAACCCGATGCACCTCCATGGCTACGACTTCTTCGTCCTCGCCATGGGGATTGGCAACTACAATCCCAAGACAGACCCCAAGAAGTTCAACTACCACAACCCGCAGCTAAGGAACACGGTGCAGGTGCCCAGGACGGGATGGGCTGCCGTGCGGTTCGTCACCGACAACCCGGGATGTGGTACCTGCACTGCCACTTCGAGTTCACATCATCATGGGCATGGCCACAGCGTTCATCGTCGAGAATGGGCCCACTCCGGAGACTAGCCTGCCCCCGCCGCCGCCAGAGTTTAAGAAATGTGGCGCGAATGGCCTCACTCAGCCATAGAGATGATTAACTCGAGTAAAGGTATATACCATGCATGTACCATGTACGGTACATGGGTCCAAGATTTTATAATTCGTAAAAAATAAGAAAAAATAAATATGCATGCATGGATTTGTAATTGTATACTCATTCATTGTATTTACGGATGATTCTTAAAATGTAAAAGGGAGTGTTATTTTTTATCTTCTTTTCCCATTGTAATGTACTACGTCAAGCTGACCCACTATTATACCCTAGCCAAAAAAAAAAAAACTGACCCACTATTATGATTCAATGTTTTACAAAAAGTGACTAGAAATAAGAACTGGCTGATTATTTCTTGAAGCGAAACATGACTTATATATGCCGGTTTGTGGTTGGTAAACCATAAGTGATGCGTCAACTTCTCTTTACAAGCTGAGGTGGAAAAGTCAGTGTCATGCATGTTTGGCAAAACCAGATTTCATAGGCTCGGGTAGTTCGTTTGCTAGTGTTGCGGCTTAGGTCCGCGTGGCATCAGTTATGGCTCATGTGTCGTAACGAGGTTGTAACCTGGCCTTGTGACCTTTCTTCTATGATCCCAATACACCTGCTACTCTGCCAGGGTATCCTTAAAAACAAATAATGCAATATGCTTATTCCATCCAACACCCCCTCGCTAGTATTTTAGTTTTTCCGTTTTATTTAACCAGGTAGATGTTCTGCCCATATTTCTCTAAAGTAGTCGGAAAAAAAAACTCTCATGAAGAAAAATAGAGCTACAATGAATCAAGGTCTACATAACAAAAAAGTCACTTTCACTCCCGAGATTTAGTGATCCCTCTATTTTAAAATATTCAAAAGTTATATTTACAAGTTTTCAAAAAATCTGGCAAGTTCTCCATGATGTATACTACAAGTGTGCCAAACTCAGATTTTTTTTAAGAGATTTGAACCATGCATTGTTTACTAAACTCAGATATATACATTTGTCACTTTTGTGTTGCTCAAAATGCAAAGTATTTGATTTTACACGATTGTAGGATACAACATTGAAAACATTCAAGATTTTTTTTTCAGTTTTTTATGAAACTTTAAAATATAATTTTTTAAACTTTGAAAATAGAGTGATCACTGGGGCTCGGGAGTCGGAATTAATCTCCACTCATAACCGTGAGCAATTAGAAAAATTAATATTTGACTCGGTTGACAAGTACCCCCTCTGTCCCAAAATAAGTTTCTTGGATGTATCCAAATATGAATGTATCTAACATGTTTCGTGTATAGATACATTCATATTTTGGCAAATTTAAGACACTTATTTTGGGACGGAGAGAGTAATTCTTATATGACGCCCGTTGCACCGGCACATATTTCTCAGCGTTAGGATAGATAGATTAACTGGGCTGACCCACGTGTGTCTTCTTTCGGAGTGGTTTTTGGATTGGTTTTGGGAAATTTCTAGTAGTTTCCAGCAATTCTATTTTATGTTTTTCTCCTTTTCTAGTCTTTTCGGTTATTTTCCCGTTTGTTTTTCTATTCAGTTTTTAATTTTAAAATTCATGTACATTGTCAATTCTTTTGTGAGCACTTTTTAAATTTTGTGAACAGTTTTCAATTCATGATATTTTTGAAATCTACGATGTTTTAAAATTCATGAACATCTTATTTTAAATTGTGAACATTTTTTAATTTGATGAACTTTTTAAATAAAAATTCGTGAACTTTTTTCCAAATTCATTAACTGTTTTTAAATTCTTAAGTGTCTTGTTTTTTTAGATATTTTATATATTTATGATCATCTTTAAAATCAGATTTTTTATTTTAAAATTTTAAAATTAGGAAAAAAAGGGCTTTTTCCTTAGACAACAATAACAAAAACGGCGGATCACGAAAAAACCAAACCGATCCATAGCGAGCGTTCGGTAGGAGTTACCTGGGGGAAAAGCCTTGTAATCATCCAGAGGATCCTACGCGTCGCGTCCTCCGCCTACCGCGATCGACGCGTGTCCCCGTGGACTGCTCACTCTCGTCCTCTCAACCACTCATTCCCTTCGTCTTATCCTCTCACTTGCTTGCCTCCTCCCAGAGAAACACGAACATGACTCCAACGCCATGTCGTCACCGCCGCCGGCCACCTCCGCCCCTATTCCGGTGATGACAGACACTTCCGTCTGTCCCTCTACCTTTCTTAGCTTCCTCACCGCTGATCTCGACCTCAGGGCCGAGGTCGGGCCACCCCACGGGAATCTCTCTCACGATGTCCTCGGAGCCATGGCCGTGGTATCAAGGTCCTACCGCCATGGCCACCGGCGTCGACGAGCTCGCCCGCGAGCCAACGGCGTCGCCCTTGGCCCCGTGCAGGCTGCGACCTCCTCACCTCGAGCACCCAATTTTGCTGTGAGGGGACCGGCCGGGGATGCTGCGAGCACGGTGGCGCACCGGCGCAGTGCTGCCCGGGCTCGTGGCGTCGCTGATACGTCTCAAGCGTATCTATAATTTTTGATGTTCCATGCTTGTTTTATATCAAATGATGCATGTTTTATTTATAGTTTATATCATTTTTATGCATTTTTTTGGAACTGACCTATTAACAAGATGCCACAGTGCCAGTTCCTATTTCGAATGTCTTTTTGGTTCAGAAAAGCTAGTCGAGAAATATTCTCAGAATTGGACAAAATTTCACGGAGGGTATTTTTATGAAGATACGAAGACGGAGTCCAAAGGGAAGCCAGGGAGGTGACCCTGAGTGGCCAGACGCCACCCAGGCACGGCCAGAGGTGGGCCCACGCGTGGGGGTCGTCTGGGCCCCCAGGTGCCCTCCTGCGCCGCCTCTTCGCCTATATATTCTCTACGCCCCGAAAACCCTAAGTTGCCGCCAACCCTACTTCGGGAGGGTTCTGAAGCTCTTCCCGGCATTCTGCCGGAGGGGGAGATCATCACCGGAGGGCTATACACCACCATGTCTGCCTCCGGAGTGATGCGTGAGTAGTCTACCATTGGACTATGGGTCCATAGCAGTAGCTCGATGGTGGTCTCTTCTTCTTGTGCTACCATGTTTAGATCTTGTGAGCTGCTTAACATGATCAAGATCATTTTTATGTAATGCTAGATGTTGTGTTTGCTGGGATCCAATGAATTGTGAAGTTATGGTCAAGTTTGTTTATCTACTTATCTATATGTTTTATTTATGATCTTACATGCTCTCCGATGCTAGTGGTTGCTTTGACCAAGTAGTTGCTAGTGTCTCCAAGAGGGGTATTTATGCTAGATAGTGGGTTCATGCCTCCTGTCAGTCTGGGCACGAGTGACTGAAACGTCTAAGAACATGGATGTGTTGTTGCCACTAGGGAGAAAACTGCGGTGCTATTTCTCCGTGTTATATGCATTGCTTACATTACACACTTTTGCTTATTGCAATTATCTGTTGCTTGCCCAATTAAATACTATAGTGAACTTAATACTTTTGGGTGATATGCTGGACAGCGATCCCGGGATGAATTATTAGTCATAGATGCAGCTAGAAAGTGGTCTATGTATTTTGTTGTAATGCCCAATTAAATACTGAACTATAGGTTGTCATGATAGCATTGTCATGCCCTCACAATTTGTCAATTGCCTAGGTGTAATTTGTTTACCCAGCATGTATGTTTATCTGTTTTATAGAGAGACACCACTAGTTAACTGTGGACCCCGGTCCATTCTTTTACACTGATGAAAACACCGTTTCTACTGTTTCCCACCATACCTCTGCTACGTTGCATCATACCTTCCTCTTGGGGTTTCCCAACGGGCTGTTGAAGCAGCAACAATCAGCCGCTGCCACCACACATGCGCGGTGCTACCAAGGTGGCATGACGGTGCTACCCGCGCACAGACGCGATGCTACCATGGCGGCACGACGGTGCTACCAACATGACATGGTGGTCCTGCCATGGCGGCACGGCGGTGCTCCCAGAACACAAGCGTGGTGCTACCAGGGTGACGCGGCGGTGCTGCCATGGTGGCACGATGGTGCTCCCAGCGCACATGCGTGGTGCTACCAATGTGACACGGCGGTGCTACCATCAGTGATCTCCATTGCTGCCAGCGGTGTGCGGAGGTGCTGCCGTAGAGGGCGGGTGGTGCTTCCAATGAAATTTGTCGGCGCTACCAGATCATGCAAAGAATTTTTTTTGCTACAATAGTCTGTATTTTTGCACCATATGTTCTATGAATTTGCATTACAAGAAGAATTTTTTTTGCTACAATTTGTTCTGCTATTTTGCATCATAAGTCTCATCGGAGGACCTCACCGGAAGAATTTTTTGGTATACTGCTGCAGTATAACAATTTTTTGCTATTGTAGTTATGTGTTTTTGCTACAATAGTACAAAGATTTTGCTACAATGTCTCCGGCGAGGTTTTCGTCGATGTCTCCAGCGAAGTCGATTTTGCTACAGTACCACATTTTTGTTGCTACAAGATCTCGGGCGAGGTCTTTGATGTAGCCCAACCCACGGCTCCTTCAACAAGTGGTCCAATGACAAGAGCAAGAGTCAAAGCCATCCATGCTAAGGTGAATTCGCTCCTGTCTATGTGTGATCTTGACACTCTCTTGAATGGTTTGCTACTTCATTCCGATACCTTGTGTGTGCTCAGGTATAACGGTCTTGAAGACCTCCGAGAAAATGTGTTGATCAAGATGGCCAAGATGGTCAAGAGGCAAGTCAAGAAGATGAAGACGAAGGAGGAGCCTGGCAGCCCGGCCAGGACGACCCAGCCCGGCCTAGGCTGGCCATGCACCAGACACCGCCTGCCTTCAAGACACCTGAGGCCGGCTCAGCCCGGCCTAGGCCGGCCAAGCACCCGAAGCCGCCGGCCTCCTCGACACCCGAGGCCGGTCCTAACCCGGCCAGGCTGGCCAAGAACCAGACGCCGCCGGTCTCCTCGACACCCGATGCCGGCTCAGCCCAGCCTAGGCTATCCAAGTGCCAGAAGTGGCTGGCCTGCCCCTGACCGATGCCGGTCCAAGCCCGGATAGGCCAGCCGTCGCGCCAACCTGCGCGCTTTGTGGACCTGTGGGTCATGTAACCTTATCCTCTCACCTACCCCTTCGTTCTAGACTATAAATAAGTGCCTGCTACCTCAGATCTAGGGTTAGACTTGAGTTGAGCTTTGCTCCTTTTTCACCCATGTTGGTGTTGCCTCCTATGGAGATAAATCAAGGCCTCCCCTAGTGGAGAAGATCCCCATGTGGATTCAAGACCTCTTCTTGTAGTTGAGATTATTTGCCAATCATTCCTCTTTGAGTGACTAGATTGGACCGGTTGGGTTGACCGGCAAGAGAAACAATCCTAAGAGTAAGGTTGTTTGGAGATTGAGAATCGGGGCTGCCATTGGGGATTTGTTACCGGTTGATTTCGTCTGTGTTGATTTGCTAGTTATCTTATTTGTGACTTTCTCCTTTTGTGTTCTTCGTGTTCATCGTTCATCCGCCCAAAATCCGTGAAGATCGGGACCTAACCCTCATCAGTCTCCGATGAGGTCAGTCTTTTCTTCTTCTGTTTTGAGTACGAACCGTTTTTTGTTACATAAAAGCAAAAATAGGATTTTTTTTGCTACATAGAAGCAAAATCGGGATTTAGAAAGAAAAGGGGACACATGTTGGTAGGAGGAACCGGGGATGGGGAGGTTTAATCCCGGGGACGCTCAGCACTGTCCTTACCTGGGCCCTACCCATGAAGACTAGCGCTTCAGGCGTTGCCTCCGTTCCAGAGGCAGTGAGTGTCCTGTAGGGAGAAGATATCTAGTGCTCCCGCCTCTTACGGTGCTCCCCATACTATAACCAAGAAAAACATCTTTAAATGTCTCAAAAAATTCTAAGAACAATTGTGGATATTCACAACGTATATTTGTACCACCTCCAAACATTTCAGCTCCAAATTATAAATGCATTTTGAGAAATAAAAAGACAAATCTGACATGAATAGTGTCATATTTTTTTTGCTTTTGTCTCTTTGTGACACCACTGATTGGAGCTGAAATTTTGGATGGTTGTACAAACATAGGTTGTGAACATTCACAATTTTTCGTACAATTTTTGAAACATGTAGAATTGTCTTTCTTAGCGGTAAAACGGGGAGCACCATTAGCGGTAGCACGAGGAACACCATATAGGAGGTGGGAGCACAAGATATTTCCTCGTCCTATAGGGAGCTCAATGATTCATAGATGACGTCCATTGAATTCGTTATGGACGCAACTCATAGCATCCCAGCGTTACATTGTTCAAGTGGGCGGTCCACATGTTGTTTCGGAAGTTGCTAGAAGCTTCTAGCTTGTCTTTTTATTGGTTTATTTTTCCTTTTTTGGTTCCTTCTTCTGCTAGTAATGGTGTTTCGTTTTTCTTTTCGATTTTAAATTTGTGAATATTTTTTCGAATCTACCAATATATTTATAAACTCATTAACATCCATTTTTCAATTCATGAATTTTTTCAATTTCATGTACTTTGACAAATTATGTTTTTTCAAATTTAGGAACATTTTTATAAATTCATAAACTTTGTATAATTCATGAATATTTTCTAAATGGTGATCATTTAAGATCTAGAAACTTTTTATTTCACAATTTATTTTACAATTAACAAAAAATGAACAGTTTCATCCCAAGCCAATAATAAAAAAATATGCGAACAAGAAAAAACAAACCGATCGTGCCATGTCGAGTTTCTTGGTCTGGAGCATTTATACTTCGTTTCAGTGGTTGCGTCCATAGGGACGCAGTAGGCGCCGTATAGGACCTCCCCAACTAGGTGTTCCTGTTGCACCACGGCAACTGCCACCGTCGCCATATGCTGGTCATCGATCCACTGCCACCGTGTCTCGCCTAACCGCCTTATCCCGCCACCTTCGGCCGGCCAAGCTCCCGCCTCATCTTTTCGTCTTACTCTAGCCCCGCCGCCAAGACCCTCCCTTTAAATCCACCTTCACCGGCGTCAACGAACCACCACTGCACCCCAAACCCTAAAAACTCGTCGCGGACGAGCTCCCCGCACCGGACCCCCTGCTAAGTCTATTCCTCACCTCCATTCGTGCCGCTGCGGCAAGCAACAAATCGTCACCGACTACAATAAGGTGCTTTACTCGTCTCTACCAACGATGTTGCGGCCAGCCGTGTCGTCCCCGACTCCAGTGAGGTTATCGCATGCACCTCGTCTTCTTCGTCTCCGATGACCACCACCCGTATTTGTTGCATCTTCAGTCGTCCTCCTTGGTCGCTAACAGGCCAGGCCCATAGGACAAGCTCATGCGGCGTGAAATAGAAATTACCGCTCCCGGTTGACATGATTTTTAGCGAGGCAATCACTAGAAAAGGGAAACCCTTGCGAAGGTCACCACGTGTTCACTCTCGTTGCCCCAATTGTCGTCTTCTACTTGGTGCTACCCCTCACGTTTGTCTACATATTCGCTAAGTGTCGCAACGAGAATAAAAGTGGAAAAAAGGATGAGAAAGAAAGAGACATGGAGGTGGGAGTATAGTTTTCCCTTTAAATTTTTTAACCAAAATTTAAAACGAAATATCTTGAGATCTGCTCGTTCAACATACGAACCGTTTCACTTTTGACTATCCGTGTCGAGATCTTTAAAACTATATCTGATGGGGGAGCTCCTATTTGCCGGTCTAAGCGGCGAGACGCGCGGACGCCGCGCACCCATTCCTGCGCGCGTGCCCTACTTGGGCCGACTTTCGAAGGCCCATCTCGGATGACTGATATGAACAAATTTTTAATATGAATAATTTTCAAGTTTGAACAAATTGTTAATCTGAACAAATTTTCGAATATGAACAATTTTTGAATCTAAACAAATTTCAAATATGAACAATTTCAAATTTATTTTTTTTAATTTTTGAACAATTTTTCAAGTTCAAACAAATTTCAAGTTTGAACAAATTTTCGAATCTGAACAATTTTTTAATATGAGTTTTTTTTAATATGAACAATTTTCAAATTTGAACAATTTTCAATTTTGAACAAATTTCAAACTTGAACAGTTATCAAGTTTGAACAAAAATAAAAATACAAACATTTTCGAAAAAGCACATTTTAAAAAGAAACAGAAAACAGAAAAAAGAGAAAAAAAGAAAAAAAACACGCGAACTTGGCTGGCCCAGTGCGGCGTGAGCCTCCCGCGCCGCAAAAGGTGGCAAATAAATCCCATATATTGCCCAACAGCGGCGCTAGATGGCCGCGCCGCCTAAAGCGTGCCGCGGCTGGGCCGGGCTATTTCGCTTTTTTTTCTTTTTTCTTCTCCGTTTTTTCATTTTCGTTTTTTGTTTCTGTTTTTTTCTTCTGATTTCCTTTCCTTTTCGTTTCTTATTTTTATTTTTCATATGAAAAATTTAAATTCAAAAATTGTTCAAATTTGAAATTTGTTCATTTTTTGAAAATTGTTCGAATTTGAAATTTGTTAATTTTCGAAAATTGTTCGAATTTGAAATTTGTTAATTTTCGAAAATTGTTCAAATTCGAAATTTGATCATTTTCGAAAATTGTTCAAATTCGAAACTTTTCCATTTTCTAAAAAAATCAAAAACGAATTTGTTTCATTTTTGTAAATTTTCAAATTCAAAATTTTTCCATTTTTGAAATTCGTTCATTTTCTAAAAATTGTTGAAATTCAAAATATGTTCATTTTCGAAAAAAATTCAAATTTGAAATTATTTCATTTTGATTTTTTTTTGAAAAAATGCAATTTTGAAAATGGCCAAAATTTGAAAACGTTCATATTTTGATAGAAAGTTTAATTTCAAAGTCGTTTTCTCATAAATCAAAAAAGTGAAACTAAAAGAAAATAAAACAAAAGTAAAACAGAAAAGAAACGTACATAACAATAGAGAAACAAGCAAAAAATAAATAAATGAAAAAACATAAGAGAAAACAAAAAAAATAAAGACTCGCCGAATGTGCCGGCCCGTTAGCGGGCGACCTTCATGCGGTGCTAGCGCGGTGCGCCGCCTACCGGCGATGTATAGGCGCACCCAGCATTTGCTCCTTTTGTTAGCGCTACCGTTTTCAGCGAACGGTTGAGATGGGGTGGGGGGGGGGGGGGGGTATGGAGAACCGAACATGGCCCAAATAAAGTCGGCCTCAACGACGAACCGTGGCGCAGTTAGCCAATTTTGTGTCGCGTTCATGACTTAGAATCCTAGTCCATACTAGCAAAATACCCGTGCGTTGCAACGGGTATAAAATAAATCAAACATATTATGTTTGAAGTAAACTCCGATTTGGTTCTATCATCGTTTTAGAATTATGTTGGCTTTCTCCAAGATTTCAATTCTCTTACATGTCCCATTATATGCAATAATCCTGTCAATCACAACTTACTTTCTAATCTTCTTTGTATACATTATGGGTTATCCAAAAGTAACATACATATTTTTGAACCAAATTTATCTGATCCACAACCAAATCAATCTCAACTTGGAGGAACCTCAAGCAGTTAAAACTAAACTTGTGCTTAAATGAAATAACGAGTCAACAAAAAGAGAGGGACTGAAAACAAGAGACTATTATCTCATATACACCCTCCAAGTTTAAACAAGATATAAATTCTATGAATTCTAAACGTAGGATGTGTTTGTTGAGCGGTAAGACAAATGGTTCCACTATAGTATCTACCTTGTTGCCCTTGTCATAAAAAGAATCCAGCGGCTCTATATTAATCATGACAAAATAATAAATACATGTACATTGTTGGCAATATTACCATTAAAAATTAAGTGCAAGATGATCCATATTGATCAATAATTGCAGTCAGCAATATTCTGTCATTTTGATACATTTCTTTCCTCTATTAACCAGGCCTTGTGTGTTCCCAACAGCAATACCTTTCTTTAAATTTTTCTTACCAAATCAAGGACAAAGGTAAGGAACAAACAATTACACGATACTAATAATAGCATTGTTTCAACTTAAATATCATCATGGCTGTCTTGAAAGCAGAGCAGATTACCGATTAATGGACTATTGTTTGAGGCAGAAGCAAATTCACGATGGGCATCAACCAACAATCAGTGAATACCAGTCTAGCAGATGCAAATTCGGAGCAGCATAGCAACCTGGACTTCTTCAAGGCGTTGTGCCCGCTGTTCAGTCTCCCTCCTCGTGTCCAACATACCTGCATTTTTTTCAGAAAAAGAAATTAAGCCCAAACAGGCCAGCGCCCGAATTGAGTCTATTTTTACAGTTACAGTAACCGAAGTAACTCACCAGGCAGAGCTTGCTGTGGAAGAACAACTCGAAATTGGCTGGCGCAGTGGGGAGGTCGTCTCGAAAAACCACCGTACACACCAGACCGGGCCAGCGCCAGCCCAGCCGATGGGGCTGCAAGGAGGCGGAGGCGCGTCCTCGAGTAGACCAGCTACGGATCGAAGCCGAGGGCCAGTCCAAGGAAATCGTCAGCACCTGCCCGAGAAGCATCTAATCCATAATCGACTCATCATATCAGAATCACGTGGACCGAGAGATCGGAGAGGGGGAAGAGACGACATGTCCTCACCTACTCCGGCCGCCCCAGATGTGCTGCCGCCGTCGATCTTGAAGCTCCCGCCGCCATTTGTTCGCGGGGAGCACCGTGTGCTGCTAGGGAAGGCTGAGTATACCAGGGCACAGGCGCCGTCGGCGCGGCCCGTCATAGCGCAGAGTCGGCGAGCTCCACGCCGAGAACGCCGCCTGATGCGACGCCCGGCAAGCTCGTGGAGCAGAGTTTCTTCGTAGCGAACCGGTGATGCCGGCTAGCTGGATGGGGTGTCGGGTCGGCGCGATTGGTGGATGGTGGTGCGCCACGCCGCAGAGATAGCTCGCGTCAATGGAGATACCGAACCGATATATGACTTGACGGTGGCATAACGTGTAATATTTTCTAACTAAGCCTAGCGGCGCAGAGGTAGAATCGGGAATTTAAAAAACGTACCATCACCTGAACACATATATATAGTAGAGATAGTTTCATGAATCATGAGAATATAAAACCGCATCGGGGGAGGAGGCCTGCAATTGCAATCCCATCCAGATCCATGTGCACAAAATCCTGTCGATCAGAGCCGCCACCGACGTGAACGATGGCCGGGGGCGACCGCCTCATGGAGCTCTCCGACGATCTCCTCCTGCGCATACTCCACTTCGCCCCCGCCAGGGAAGCCGCGTCCACCGGTGCCCTCTCGCGGCGTTTCCGGTCGGTCTGGCGCTCCTCGGACGCAGTCAACCTCGAGGTGCGTGTCGCCGAGATCACCAGGAGCACTATGCGAAGTGAATATGAAGATGAAAAGGCCAGCCTCCTCTCACAACGCGCAGCCTTCTTGTCCGCCGCCAAGGCAGCGCTCAACGCTGTCGAATAACCCGTCACGAGGCTCACCTCCGCGTCGAATCCCAGAGCGAAGAAACGACCCAAAGGTTTCTGTACTGCGGCGACATGGATTGTTCGGAGCAGGCATACGTGGTCGCCCGCCTGCTCTCCCACCCGGCGGCGCGCTGGGTCGAGGAGCTCACGGTCACAGCCATGGGGGACAACAGTTCGGCACGCTGCCTTCCGAGACCCTCCGCGTGCTGGACCTTACCAACTGCGGCATCGAGAGGACGCTGGCCGCCGTCGTGTTGCCACGGCTCGTGTCGCTGCGGCTAGAACTATGCTCCGTGCCGCCCACGCATCTCCAGCGATTCATCGACGCCGCGCCGGGGCTCGTCGACATTCACCTCGAGACCGTCGTTCTCGGGGAACAGGACAGTGAGCAAGAAATCCCTTCCAACTACTACAACGCACCTCCACCGCCGTTGCCGAAAAAAGAAGATGCACTCCGCCTCTGCTGTCCTGCAGCAACGGTTCTTGTGCTGGACAGCAGGACAGGTGCGGCTGGAATTGGCGCCAAGGCGACTTCGCCGTCGAGATCGACGCGCCCAGGCTGCGGCGCTTCAGGTACAACGGACTTTTCCGGAGTCTCTCCCTGAGACCGCTGCCGCCGGAATTGGCACGGGCGGACCTGCACTTCCTGTCCAACTCTAGCACAGACGAGGATCCACGCCATGTCACCCGATTCTTCTGGCAATTTCTTCACGACTTCCGCAGCGTTACGGAGCTGAAACTGGTCGTGCCCAACCTTGAGGACATTGCCGTCATCGGATTCGGAGCGGAGGAGCGTGCCCGTCTCCTGCGCCCTTTCCGCAGCCTCGTGCGCCTCGAGCTCAAAGGAGTACACAGGCCCAAGGCCAAGAACGCGGCAGTGGCCATCGCCAACCTGCTCCGCTGCTGCCCCGTGGTCCGCGACCTCCGGTTGAACCTGGTCACGGTGAAGGGCAATTCTTCCAAAATGTCTCAGCACGCTCTGGAGTTCTTGGGAAAGAGATCTCGAGACGACCTCGAGAACTCCATCCAGCATTTCCTGCGCCGTAGATTGCTTTCCCCGGCGGAGACTGAAACGACGATGGTGTTGACTACGGCGTGGATTTCGATATTGCCGGAGAAGACGAACTGTTTTGGCACGAAGCTGACCAAGTTCTTTGCCGAGAATGCGATTGTTCTAGAAGAAATGCACATCGACGACGGAAACGGCAGGATACATGAGCACATGAATGGCAAGGTTGAAAGATTGATCGCCAAATTGTCTCAAAAGAGGAAAAAAGGTTAATAGCCTTCCCACTCCAAAGATGAAATCGAGAAGATTGGGATTTAATCATTTTAATTTATTCACCTTTCTAGCAAGCTATATTGTGATTCTAAACTTAAGTGTTAGTATGTGCAGAGTCAACTCCTGGAGACGTACGTACTGGGTGGGTCTGGGCGTTTGTTCCTGGTAGTGCCAATTCTCACTTCGTGCACTGTCGACATCTGCGGGCAGGCACTAACCTCGCCCTTGGAGAAGCTCTCCGACCTCGCGTCGTTCGTCCATTACCGCTTTCAAACGGCGAAGCACCTGCACGTCAGGACCGCTCGTCTTGGCTCCGGCATCGGCGGCTTCGCAGGACTCCCGTTATTCTTGCGCCTCCAACACCATGAATAATCTTCCGCCCATGCGCTAGGGCGCCCGGCACCAATCTCTGGCGTTCAATGCAGCAAGGGGATCAGCGCTCCAGGCCCACCTCCCCCCTGCTTTTGACCCCTACTTCTGACATCCCTGTGCCTAGCGAAACGAATACAGCCTCGCCCGTATGATTCTCCGTATGCACGGTCTTCCCGGCCCCCACAGATTAGGAACTAACCATTCCGCCAGAACCCCATCCCCTGTTCGAATTTGACAGCGATTCTGTCCCGCAGCTGAGTAGTTAACCTCCTGGACCCCAATCCCAGTTCGATTTTGAATTCCAGTTCCTCCTGCAACCTCGAGCTCCCGACGCTGGCGAATAGTCCAGATTCCAGAGCCCGAACTTCTTCTTCGCTGCTGACCACGAGACACCCCCTGGCGGATCTTGATGTTTCACCATGGCAAGGAAGAACGATTCACGGATCTTCTCCTCAGGTCAGTTTCTGTGCGCCAGTGGTCGCTATTCGATATTGTTGGCACATCGGATCTTAGCTGAACCAGATTTGTGTTGCAGCATGGAGGTTCCATCCCAGGATTCGAGATTTTTTGGGTGCCCGTCGCCAATCCTTGGAGAGGAGAGTCAACAAGACCCAGCCGTTCCCCATCCATATCTGATTCAGCCGATAGCGACCTCGGAGTAGATGGCGTTCTCCGGTGACGACCACGGCGCGGCGGTGGTGCTTATCTTCCTTCTCGTTCGACTAAGTTCACCCACCTCGTTTTCTTCTTCCAGTTCATGCCTTAATCGTCAGTTGCTGCTCCAGATCTTATTGAATGTGGACAGGAGTCGCATGTGCTCCACAATTTTTTTTATGTGATGTGCTCCACTAAAAGGGGCAGGATGTGCTTAGTGTATGCTTCTACAGAGGGAAAGTATTGCATGTATATGGCCTGTTTGAGGAAATTCCCTCATATATAGCTTCAAGTTCTTATGTTTTCATCTGATTATGTAATTACTTTGTTATACCTGCCTGAACGTTCTTTGGATTGCGATTATCTATCAAGTGAAAAAAATGCACGAGCACCTTTTAATTGATTTCAAGCCACCTATTTGATCGATGTGAGTATGGTGTCTGATATGATCAGTTATCTGAGACTCTTATTTTTGTTGATTTTCATGTTCAGTTTCTATCAGGACATCCTTTTGTTATTGTTTTGTGCATTCCTACTTGCTTTCTAGTTATCCTCTGTTTTCATACTGTTATGGAAATTTTGTCGGGACATCTAATACTCCCTCCGATCCTATTTAAGGTTCGTCATTAGTATAGAAACTTGTACGTACATAGCATAGTTTTTGCGTCACTTTTTCCGGATCGGAGGAAGTAGCTTAGTATTCGTTTGGCTACTGTACCTGGTTGGTTGGATCCAGATACCGTAGCTTCACGCGTTTCCATGAAAGAGATTTAATTCAGGTTTCAGGACGATTACTACTCCTAGCTAGATAAATGCTATAGAAATGAACAATTTCATGGAAGATTAATTGATTTCTGTGAGTTAACTATGTAGGATTATAAGGGTCGAAATGTGCTGTGCTGGCCTAAGCTAGTCATACTAGTGAAGCACGTGTATTTTTCTCTAGCTATGCCACTTCTTGCACCAGGAACTTGATCAATGATTTAATGCAGCGCCGGGACTCTTTGATGCGAGATGAAGAGGAAGTTGTCAGGAGATTCAAGGGAGAAGAACTGCTTTTGTAATAGCACCAGATATAGGGATGGAGTTTGATTCATTACCTCGTGATCAACTGTCATCATTTTCTATTTTTGTGCCTTTTCTAGCAAAATTTGTGCAATGTACCAGTGGAATATTGTCAGAAATTAATAGAATGTATCATTTTCCTGTTAAACCATGGTTATTAACCAACGACCAAGGCTTTGGGTGGTTACTCATTTTTCTTTTCATGCTAACGGAGGTTACTCATTTTAAGCACTTGTCTTCATCGTTTTTGTTTGAGGCTCCGAGTGGTTACTCGTTTTCACAGAAGACTCTTGGATATCTTTAGTGACATCCAAAAAACTCTTTGATGTCTTTAGTGACATCCAAAAGACTCTTGATATCTTCAACAATTTTCGAGTATTCAACGCCGGTTATCCATGTATCCGCTTGTCGATGTCTTCGTCGCTTATTGTCGAAACATTGGATATCTTCGTCGCTGATCGGATAGCCATGATCTCGATTCTAGATATCTTCAATAGTTTTCGGTTAGCCATCATTACTAGAAGATATCCAAGAGTTTTCCGATAGGGTAACAGAGCGGTCTGACTCGTGGTCGCACGGGCAACCGGTGTTGCTATCATTGATAAGCGGCCAAGTTCAAGCACGATCAAGCACGATTGCAGGGGTAACCAGCGATGATAATATCGATATCAAGCGATCGTTTTGCATGTAATGTTCTAGAAGCTATCCAAGGGTATGCGGTGAGATATCCATGTTTTTTGGACATCATGGTTTTGGAATGAATCCATGTGCAACCATGGACAACAGGGATGTCCATGTTCTCACGTCTAGATATCTTCAATAATTTTTGGTTAGCCATCACCGATTGTCTATGTTACCAAACGTCGATGTCTTCGTCGCATATCCGTGAACCACATGGATATCTTCATTGTTTTCACCGGATATCCATGATGCGGATCCTAGATACCTTCAACAATTTTCGGGTATTCAACGCCGGTTATCCATGTAACCGCTTGTCGATGTCTTCGCCGCTTATCGTTGAAACATTGGATATCTTCATCGCTAATGGGATAGCCATGATCTCGATTCTAGATATCTTTAATAGTTTTCGGTTAGATACCTTCAACATTTTTTGGGTATTCAACGCCGGTTATCCATGTAACCGCTTATCGATGTCTTTGTCTCTTATCGTTGATCCTTTGGGATATTTTTAAAACCCTTGGATAGCCATGATCTCGATTCTAGATATATATCTTCAATAGTTTTCGGTTAGCCATCATTACTAGAAGATATCCAAGAGTTTCTGATAGGGTAACAGAGCGGTCTGACTCGTGGTTGCATGGGCAACCGGTGTTGCTATCATTGATAAGCGGCCAAGTTCAAGCACGATCGTAGGGGTAACCAGCGATGATAATATCGATATCAAGCGATCGTTTTGCATGTAATGTTCTAGAAGCTATCCAAGGGTATGCGGTGAGATATCCATGTTTTTTGGACATCATGGTTTTTGGAATGTATCCATGTGCAACCATGGACAACAGGGAAGTCCATGTTCTCACGTCTAGATATCTTCAATAATTTTCGGTTAACCATCACCGGTTGTCTATGTTATCAATCGTCGAAAACTTCGTCGCATATCCATGTAACCGCTTGTCGATGTCTTCCTCGATACCTTCAACAATTTTCGGGTATTCAACGCAGGTTATCCATGTAACCGCTTGTCGATGTCTTCATCACTTATCGTCGAAACATTGGATATCTTCGTCGCTGATCGGATAGCCATGATCTCAATTCTAGATATCTTCAATAGTTTTCGGTTAGCCATCACTACTAGAAGATATCCAAGAGTTTCCGATAGGGTAATAGAGCGGTCTGACTCGTGGTCGCACGGGCAACCGGTGTTGCTATCATTGATAAGCGGCCAAGTTCTAGCATGATCGCCGGGGTAACCATCGATGATAATATTGATATCAAGCGATCGCTTTGCATGTGATGTTCTACTCCCTCCGTTCATAAAATGATGTCTCAACTTTATTTAAATTGGATGTATCTACACACTAAAGTATGTCTACATATACATACAAATCTAGAAAAGATTGAGACATCCTTTTGTGAACGGAGGGAGTAGAAGTTATCCAAGGGTATGCGGTGAGATATCCATGTTTTTTTGGACATCATGGTTTTTGAATGAAGCCATGTGCAACCATAGACAACCGGGATGTCCATGTTTCTCACGTCTAGATATCTTCAATAATTTTCGGTTAGCCATCACCGGTTGTCTATGTTACCAATCGTCGATGTCTTCGTCGCATATCCGTGAACCACATGGATATCTTCATTACTTTTCACCGGATATCCATGATGCGGATCCTAGATACCTTCAACAATTTTCGGGTATTCAACGCCGGTTATTCATCTAACTTCTTGCCGATGTCTTCGTCGCTTATTGTTGAAATATTGGATATCTTCATCGCTGATTGGATAGCCATGATCTCGATTCTAGATATCTTTAATAGTTTTCGGTTAGATACCTTCAACATTTTTAGGGTATACAAATCCTCTCTGCCTGGGTTGAAAACAAGCTTCAGTTCACATGAACCAATCAGATAAATACTCTGCCTTCTTTTGTTTGTTCGAAACGATTTGTATGAAAATATGGGATGATGAGCATATATTCATGCAGACACATCTTTTGTTTGTCTTCTAACATTTTCTCTCTGCCTGGGTTGAATCAAGCTTCGGTTCACATGAACCAATCAGATTAATACTCTGCCTTCATTGCTTGTTCGAAATGATTTGAATGAAAATCTGGGTTGAAACAGTCACCCGTCTCCCCACCACGAACCAGACGTTCTCAGTCCAGAACGAATAAAAAATACAAAGGGGCCTTTTCTACTGAAAAGACATACAAATGGGCCTTCTGTATCAATGAAGCCGAACTTCCTTTCGTCCTCCTCTGAACATATCCACAGACAGATCGATAATGGAGGTGCTCACCTTCGGCAGAAAATCAGGATTGAAAGTCAAGGTATGCTGCCCCGCACCAATAAGCAAACAAATGAATAAGCAGGAAAAATGAATAAGCTCGGGCGAGAGAGGGCGCTGCGGGGGTCCCGGATCCGGTCGCGGCGGTCGCAACAGAGGTCGGACGGCGGAGATCCCGGCGGCGGCGCGCACGCACCGGCCATGGGCGGGGACGCGAGATCCCCATCCCACGCTTCAGTTAGTCACCGGTGATTAGCAACACTAAACAGGGTTGTTCTGCCAGAGTTGATGCGTAGAAGGAGAGAGAAACAATCCAGGTCGGCCGAATCTTTCGCGAATACGGGACTAAACAATAATAGCACACCTGACGTCCCTGCACATACGGGAGAGGTGGGGCTCTGGTCAACACGGTGGCTCGGATCCATATGACGAAGCAACGGCAGAGATTGGTGCCGGACGTCATAGCGCATGAGCAAAATCCACACTGTCTGCAGGGGCACTTATTGCATGACCACGCCTACACCATCGCTGACGTCATGCACTATATCCTCAGCTGCGCCCCGTACCTGGAGGTGCTGTCGTTCATTTTCGAAAGAGCCTGAGATTGACAAAGACAAGCGCTACGAGTGCAAGGAGAGGGAGCTGCTCAAGTACAACCGGTACAGCGTCATCAACGCGCCTATCTCCACGGTCCCTTGCTTGATGTACGGGGTGAGGGAGATCAACCTGGCGCACTACCAAGGGGGCGGGCGCACAGGACCTTGGCCAAGTTCTTGCTCTTTAGCGCTCCGGTTCTTGATCGACTGTGGTGCCAGTTCGCCGAAGGGCCTTGTCGATCCAGACCGAGTTAATGCAGGAGATGAAAGGTTGGGTGATGAACGATAAAGCCGACACCGTGTTCTGTTGATGGAAATTAATTAATAGCCAAAAAGGAAAACTGTACTCACATCCGTTTTGGTGCTGAATGGTTATTGATCATTAACAATTCAAAACAATAACAAGATGAAAAGAATATCCGTTTTACTAAATCTTAGTCGACCATGAAAAGCTCAACTCATATCCACTTGTATTTTTCTTGATAGAAAAGTGCAACTGAATGAGCTGCAATTTTCATGGCAGGAAAGTGCAACTGGAATGAGTCCTCAGGTGACACTTTAAAAAATCTGAGTCGATTTTGACTTAGATAGACCCAAAGACTATTGAGAAATATGTTTGTCTTTGATTATAATTTAATCCTAAGGACTCTAATATGCTGCACATTCGAAAATACTAGTGCGATCTAACTTCAAACAAAGTTAAGGATCGTTGTAATGTAGTGAAAATCTTCCTACCCTGATGACATATGAATTCCTACGTTGGCGAAGTTCTTGCTGACGTACCGGGTGAGGGAGATCAACCTGGTGCGCTACCAAGGTGGGCAGGCACAAAGGACATTGGCCAAGTTCTTACTCTGCGGCGCTCCGGTTTTTTATGGACTGTGGTGCCAGTTCGCCGAGGGGGTCCATGTGGATCCAGAGAGTTAATGCAGGAGATGAAAGTTGGGTGATGAATGATAAAGCCGACACGGTGTTCCAATGATGGAAATTGAGAGCCAAAACGGAAATATAACATGAAAAAATATCTGTTTCCTAAATATTAGTCAACTTTGAAAAGTGCAACTCACATCCACTTGTATTATTCCTGACAGAAAAGTGTAACTGGAATGAGTTCTCAAGTGAGTGAGACTTTAATAAATTTGAGTCTACGTTGACTTAGATAGACCCAAAGACTATTGAAAATATGTTTGTCATCGATTATAATGCAATCCTAAGGACTACTCCGTATAATATAATGATAGATTAGAAAATACCTGTTCAATCTCACTTTCAAACAAAACTAAAAAAAAAACATGGTTACTAAGAAATAGTATAAACTATGTGTTCCCGAATGGAACTCCACTTTCTGCTCGTTCCATGCTAGGGATATTGTCCTTAGCTTCATTATCATAAAACTTCAAAATATGAACCAAATTTGTTTTCTTAGTTCATTACCATCCTAAATATGCATTATACAACGTTATCATACAAAGGTTATGTGCCAAATGTGTACATAAGAGGGCGGTGAGAAAATACTCAGGACATGTATTGGAAACTTATAGTGCTTCATTGTTCCATGAGTGTATGAAAATGAAAACAAAATAATTGGACACAGCACCGTAGACATATGGATTGTAACGTTGTGCGTTGAGCAAAGCAGTTAATGATCGATGTAATGTAGTGAAAATCCTCATACTCTGGGTTGATTGGACAACATGAAATTTCCGCGCCATTTAGAGATATTGTCTCTATGCGGGGTTTGCTATATGGAACACAAGGTTCAGATTATTGCCAATTCTCATAATAAGATTTTTTTTTTTCAAGTAGGTTTTGGAAGCAGGTCTAAATTGGAGAAATTTCCTTCTTGTGGTCCAATATGAACAACATGAATAGCACACCAATACCATAAGGCAATAATATATGCAACGTGCATTCAGAGATATATATTGCATTAAGACGATATGAACTATTCTTACGAACGAGGGAACAAAATATTATCATGTGCTAATCTGAAATATTGTGCTCCGTGTAACAAGCTATCTATGAAAGAACTATGACCAGGGGCGGATACAGGGGGACCAGCAGGGGCCCTGGGCCCCCCCCCCCCCCCCCCCCTAACACCATAGATTTCTTGCTAAAAAATTATGAACAGTGTATAATTTAGAAAATTTGCTTTAACCGGCCCCCCCTAATCTCCAAAATTAGTGAATCCTGCCTCCGCCCCTGACTATGACCGCCGAGAAATGTCTTCACAACGACTCATAGATCGTACTAAGTCGGACTTCATCTTTAAAAAAGCCTAAGAACTATGATGCAGATTATGATTACGTGATTGTATCAACTTAAGCAAAACTTAAGGTCCATGTAGTAAAAATAATGACCCTGAATAATTGAATCGCGTCACACACTATGTATATGTACATTCATATTTAATTAGAGTTAATATAATTATATAGGACATAAATTTTATCACCCATTTGTTCATTTGAAACAGAAGATTGTTTGAAGTACAATAAAGCAAGAACAATATGTTAGAACACAAAGAGTATCAAATAAAAAAAGGGGCTTACTCCAATGGAGGCACATCATGTTGATGTATAAAATAAGTTCATATATTAAGTTGGTGTCAGTAGACTTGAGAAATGGTGGAATTATTAATTCTTGGGGTCATCTTCAAGGACTGGATTCTCATAGACTCATCATTTCAGCTCCGAGTCAACTAAAATGACAGCTAATCTTTTTCTAAAATTTAGCATGTGATCCCAGGAAATAATAACAAGAATAAGCTTTTAAATAATATTATAACATAGAATAAGTGTCATGATCCTAAGCAAAATATTATGTATTTTAGGTAGTGAACAGGCAAATTCGGAAAACCTTCAAATTTGTCAGGATTTTTCATTTTTGTGCATGCCGGAATGCAAACTACGCTGCGTTAAAATTTTGCAGCACCGTACAATATGTCATTTTCAACATCTCGGATACTTTTCGGAATTTTTTGAAACTTCAAAATGTCGATTACAATGTTTTTCAAAAAAAGGATCCACGGAGCCTGTCCTCGAAAGCGACTTTTCTGTAGTTACCATCCTATTCTATTAGAAGTTACCATAGTCTAATAAGTACATGAACACCATAGTGATAAGTTTTATCGTGGTCTCTGGTAAGTACATCACTTTATCGATGTGTGTTGTTAGCTAATGCTAAGCATAATCTAGCTAATACATTGGATGGTAGCTACTCACTGATATCGTTTCGACAAATTATATTGTAAATGCACTATTCTCATGATAATTACGACTAAATAACACCATTATGTTCTGGTAAGTATACTATCAACATGGTGGGTACTAAGGGCTCGTTTGGCACCCCTCATTTCAATTCATTTGGTGCAAATGAATTGAAATGACATTCCCAATCATTTCATTTGCAAAAACCAATGAAATGAATTCCATAATTCGTGTTTGGCGACCACTTGGAATCCTGAACTGAAATGAATTCCTGGAGAATGACAGGGGTCTGGGCTGGAATCACGTAATGCTTCGTGTTAATCAGCTGGAATCCTCAAATGAATTCTGATATCCAATTCTAGTACATCCAAACAAGTGCACCATGGAATCGTGGAATGTCAATCGGCTGGAATCCTCAAATGAATTCTGATATCCAATTCTAGTACATCCAAACAAGTGCACCATGGAATCGTGAAATGAATTCCATGTTATTTGGCCCAAATAATAGTTTTTAGCAAATAATGTGATGAATGCTCCACCATGGTGAGAGATTTTTTCGTATATAAAATGTGGTGTGTAATTATTCTTCTAAAGTAAGAAATGTAACTACATGTGGTGAATTTGTATAAATGGAGTGGTGCTACATGGTAACTTTTAACAGGAAAAAACATTATACATGGGAACTACTTTTGCAGCTTCCATCGAAACTAAGACTACACTGAAAGATAGATCGGATTATGGTTTAGAGTAAAAATGTTTTCAAATTTTAGTTTACGAAAGACTATAAGCATATCGAGCGTGTTGTTTGCTGGTGCATGTATCTAAATATCCTAGGATTTCTCTCCAGCGTGTTGTGCCCTAAGCCTATCGAGCATATGCCCATTTTTTCTGGTGCTCCCGAAAAAACACCTCCTTGGATTCTGTATGCGGCTCATTTTTTTGAAATGGAGTTTGGATGGCATATCACTAGTTGGATGGCCTCATTGATTTACACCCCCAAAGGTCATTCACAAATCATGGTAGATATGAAAAAAATGTAATAGCACTGTTTTGTACCACCACCATGGCACCTCTTATCCTAGCAACAAACAATAGTGAGGAGCAAGGTTTTGGTTACCGGTCGTAACCGGATATCCCGACCACCCTCGAGAAATGGTCATAACGATGAAAAAATCCAGAAAATTTTGGAAAATTTAAATTTTAACAAAATCCCTAGTTAATTAGATGGTCAAATCAAGAACCAAATTTTTTGAATTTTTAAATTTTGCCTTTTAAATTCGTCCGGTAACCGGTCGGGATTTTCCGGTAACCGGTAATCCCGACCGCCCTCGGGAATTTTTTTTATATCGGGCTCGCCCTCGCCCATGAAATGTACTGGTGGTTATCTCTTTGGGTCGCTTATGGTGTGTTTTGTCAAGTATCCTTTTTTTATTTTTGTTGTAACACTTCCTCTTAATAGATGGATGGGACAAATCTTTTGCTTATGTCCAAAGAAGAAAAAAGAACTGCTAAATGACCGATAGATGACCACAAACTATAACCTTGAAACATTGATAGGAGGTCAAACACGATTGAAACAACATAATGGAAGAAGTCCAAACATTTGCATCCGTTTCAAATTCGACACAAGAATCTCCCTCTCTAGGGGGCATTATATATGTATACCTTGTTAATTTTGCCTTTCTAGGGGCAAGACTCTAAAACTTGTTTTTCTCCTTTTCGATGACTGAGCAACCCATCTTTCAACCTCCCAATTTATGTGCCCGCACATCTTTCCATTACCACTGTCGATGTGCATCTCTTCAAGAACCACCGCATTTTCAGCAAAGAATTTGATCAACTTGAGTCCAAAGCATTTTGTCTTCTCCCGCCAAAATTGCAAGCGTAGACATCTCAAGCTCATCTGCAAGCAGTGGAAAACGCGCCCGCTCAAGGCAGGGAGATTAGGAACCTGATCGAAGGCATCATCATCATGGGCATCCTCATCATCTCCTCTCACCGAAACCATGGGCTCTAACCTGCGGCGCTTGTAACTATGGATCGACTTGTCAAGATCATGACGATATTTTCTCTCAAGGAAGCAGGTCCCATAGCGAGATAATTCTCTGGAGGAATCGCCCTGCACTGTGGTCAGCCTGATCCGGAGGTCACCGACCAAGGGGCAGCACCAGAGCAGGTTAGCAATCGCCACCGCGGCAGTCTTGCCTTTGGGCCTGTGCAATCCTTCCAGCTCGAGGCGCCCGAGGTTGCTGAACGGTCGGAGGAGCTGGATCCGCTCGGCGGCGCGAACAATGGCGATGTCCTCAAGGTGGTTCACCCTCAGCTTCAGCTCCATGGTGTGGCTGAAGTTGTGAAGGAGTCGCCAGAAGATCACGTGGCGAAGGTTATTGTCTTCCCCAGGATCGCAATTCCATCAGAACATACCAAAGGTTATGCTTCTAAGATTCGCATATCCTATTGCACTGGGTGAGTGTGAAATTAAAAGAACTGATCCAACCAAACAAAACCATAGTTTTTGCTTATTAAAAAAGGGAGAAGTGGACTGAACTCATAGACATGTAATGCTCAAAAACGTCCTGTCCACTTTCAAACGATTTCTGTTATTCACACAACGAAATTAGAAGAGGTGCTTGAGTTCACTTGCAGAAATACGTCAACCTGATCGGTGAACTGAATCCTGTAACTGAATTATACAACACACATATAGATCTTATTTCATCCTGGTAATACGTATGTAAACATGTCTGAAACTAAGGGTAGGACAGCATTAAAATCCCGAAATTAAAACTGTAGTTTGTACTTGCTCGACACTGGACGCACAAAAAACTCCCTAAAAAAATTAAAACCTAATCTACTCTTGCCCATGCGTAACTGACTTTCAGTACACCTCCTCCTAGCTGCAATAGCCATCAGGAGATATTGCTGAACTGCAGCATGTGATCATAACTTGGAAGCAAATGAGATTTAATGGTAAGGAAGAGAATTTGGGAAACCCAAATTAAAATCTAATCTATTCCTGCTCAGTCGTAACTTATGGGGCTTCAGTATGCCTCCTCCTAGCTGCAATAACCATCACAGGATATATTCAGCTACTAAACCGCAGTGTATGATCATAACTTGGAAGCTTCAAGTCCAACATAATTTTAGGTGTGGTCGTCTCTCCTTTGTCATCGTCACATAAGAAATAAAATTTCCGTTTTTTATCTATAGGGCTAGATGAAATTAATGATTATAAACTGACCATACATTACCCATTACAGTTTAGAAGAATATGAGGACAGCACGTGAGTAGATGTTTTGATAGCATGCGAGTAGAGCAGTAAATGCTCTAAGTGAAATACCAAGTAATAAGCATATCTTTGCACGTATGAAGGTCAGTAACAAATTTCTGCAATACCCTAGAGTCTAGACATCCTCTTTCATTTGAATCCTTCTCCCATTAGGAATTAGACATGGCCATATGGGCAGTAAGAAATGTTTATCTTCAATGATTACGGCTGAATCTTTACGAACAAATATTCAGGATGAATTAGCTAAGCTGATTAATACAGAAAAGTGAAAGAAAAATACTAAGTTAAATTCCTTGATAATGCCTTCGTTTGAGAAGTTTTCCTTTACTCCATACCCTGTATTGACAGCACTACAGTACAAAATTGTGAATGTGAATATACACAGGGCATTGTTCAACAAAAGATATGATTCTCCCTTCAATCTCGCCACGCGTCGGCGGCCGCTACACTGCTTACCCTAGTGCACTGGTGCAATGAGGCGATAAGCTGCATGGATGAACTTTGATTGAGACGTGTAAATTTTTAAGAAACTAGGGAGATCAAACATCACATGGGCGAGAAACTGGGAATAAAGACTTACAACAACAGCTGCATGGATGAACTTTGATTGAGACGTGTAAATTTTTAAGAAACTAAGGAGATCAAACATCACATGGGCGAGAAACTGGGAATAAAGACTTAACAACAACAACAAAAACTTTGTTGGTAATATGGTTTGCCAGAATTAGTGGCAAAATTGAGGTGAGACGTGAAGCACAACATTCTTATATTGATGCTCGACTATGGTGTTTTCTGCTAATTTGTCTGTCATATATAATTGTTTCATCATAGTGAAGGATGCTTAATAAAGAATCACTCTAATATCTATGTGTATGCAAACAACTGGATATTAAATCTTGACAACCAGATTGGATCCTGAAAAAGCTAAAACGAAGCAAGGGTAATTGAATTGAGTAGAGAGGATAAATTTTCCTAGAAATTGCACACAAAGGCATGTGCAAACAATAACAAAGACTGGTGATTACGTGAGAGAGGTTCTGGAGCAATATGCAAACACTTGGATATTAGATCTTGACAACCAGATTAGATTCTGAAGAAGGTAAAACGAAGCAAGGGTAATTGAATTGATTAGAGAGAATAAATTTTACCTAAAAATTGCACACAAAGGCTAGTGTAAACTATAACAAAGGCTACTGATTACGTGTCTGCACCGAGAGAGGATCTGATGATTGCTCCAGTGAACCAACAAAACCACTTCTCCTCTTCAAAGCATCACGCGTAGGTGAAAGAATTTGACGAATCTGACTTGGAAAAAGACAGTGCTGCTGGAACCTTACCTGAGACCAGCGAGATTGGTCCGGCCGGGCCAGAGCTCGGGGCGGGGTGATGGCACGGCGGAGGGAGGCCGGCCGGCGGTGACTGGCCGAGCGGCGGCCAGCAGCCTTGGAGGGCGTGGAGGAGAGGCGACGGTGAGAGAGGAGGGCCGAGGTCGGGCGGGGTGATGGCGCAGCGGAGAGAGGCCGGCCTGCGGCCACCATGGAGGGAGCGAGCGCAGGCGAGGAAGCGGAAGCGGGCGCGGGCGACGAAAGTGGCGGCTCGGGCTAGAGGTGGCAGGAGAGCTCGGGCGGCAGCGGCGTCGGGGTGGAGGCGGCCGCGTCGGGGAGGAGAGGTGAGTGGGGAAAATGGGGAGGATTGGGGATCCAGGCTAGGGTTTGGTGTTTATGTACAGAAGGACCGATTCGCAATTTGTAGACAATTTAGGGACTTTCTTGCAAAAGAGACACGCGAACCGTCGGATCAGCCATGGACGGCGCGGGCCGCGGTGGTACTGTTCGACACTGTTCATCTCTGTAGATGAACAGTGTCGCGAGCACTCACAGCTCGCTAAAACGCTTGTCTTTGATGTAGGTAGTAATGTCATCGATGGCTTCTTCTTGGTCTTGGAGTTGGTTTGAAGTCCGAAACGGTCGGTAAGCTAAACTGGCCCGGGCTGGTCTTTGCTGGGCTTGGTTGCGAAGCAGATAGAGGAGATGGCGAACTTAATACTAGTTTGATTATACTTTGGCGAAGCACAAGCTAGGGAGCTTAGAGTAAAGCAAGATCAAAGTAGACGTGAATCCAAACCTAATTGAAATTGCTCCTGGCGGAAGGAATCCAAAGCAAAAGCAGAAGGAAAAGATTCCTGGCATTGAGCCATAGTTTTTTTATTACTGTAAGCATTGAGCCATAGTTTGGTGCTAGACAATACTGATATACCTGAACTTAACAGATACAATACTGAACTTAATAGTTTGGTGCTAGATCAATTTGGTTTATTGTATCTTTGATTACCTGAATTTAATAGTTTGATTATACAATACCTGAACTTAACTGATACAATACTGAGTTGGTGAGACTGTTGTATGCACAGACGCTTGCTGCTAATACCGTGAACATTATGTATTGTCACGAATATGTCATTTTGACACAGTTCATATGCTTGTTCTGAGATGTTCTTACATGATCTAGACACTGAACGCGATTTTTGCGGCATATTATGCTTTCAGATATATCTAGTCCGTCTTATCAGTTTAAGTTGGGCAGGCCTTGAATACTTTTATCTAGTTGCGTCCTTCTGATGCTAGTTTGATTAAGTTGCTACGCTGTTTTTAATGGATGCTGCTGTGACCTCTAGACTAGTAGGATCTGAACTTTTCCTGTTCATTGATATTCATGCTTGTATTTTTTTCTAGAATACAGCCCCTAGGGGTTGTATTAAACACATAGAAGGAGTGTCAAGCGACACATACAACGCCGCAGAGCGGCTCTACTCCTGTCAACAAGAGGTGACAGGTCCACAACAGGAAAAGAACGCTCACTCACCCGTTTGCATCCACAGGGGCGACGGCTCCAGGAAGCCAAAAACGTCACTACGAAAAAGCCTAGCTAGCCGCCACTGAGAGAATTCTTCCTTGATCTTCTTCTTGATGGTGTCCACTGCCGGCGCCGCACCATTGAACACAACGTCGTTTCTATGACGCCACATGCACCAGAACACCAATATGATGGCCGTCCACAAGTCCCGCCGGACCGCGAGCGGGCAGGTGCGAGAGGTCCACCACTGTATCAGATCGTCGTCAGGCGTAGGCATCCAGTCCATTTTGCCCCAACGCTGCAACGCCCAAGCCCAGACCTCACGGGAAACCACGCAACCAAGCAAGAGATGCGACAAGGTTTCTTGCTCCTGATCGCAAAGGGGGCATGCCGCTGGGTGGGGCAGCCCCCTGCGCCTCAGTCTGTCGGCCGTCCAACACCTGTTCTTCTCGACGAGCCAAGCGAAGAACTTGCAGCTGTAGGGAGCCCTCGAACGCCAAATCTGCGTTGAGGCAGACGCCATGGTCATCCCCGCGAAGAACGTCTGGTAGGCCGATCTCGCCGTGTACACCCCCTCGCGAGACCACCTCCATACGAACACGTCCTCTTTGTCGGGGTCCAGCACCACATTGGCAAGCGTCCGCCACAGGTTGAAGAACTCGGCCAAATCCACCTCGCCGAGATCTGGTCCATAGTCTAACAGCCACTCCCCAGCAAGTCCGTCCTTGACAGTCCGAGACTTGACACTCTGGGCAGCTACTTTAGCCACCAGATTAGGCGCGAGGTCGCACACCTTAGCGCCATCTAGCCAACGATCCATCCAAAACCTTGCCTTCTCCCCATTGTCGAGCTCATAGTGCGTGGCCGAGTCAAACACAGCCCGGGCAAGGCGGGTAATCTGCAGGTTGAATTTGGCCCACGGCCTGGATGGGTCCACTCGCTGCAACCAGGCCCAACGACATCTCAATGCAAGGTTCATCAAACGGAAATTCGGAATACCAGACCACCATGGTATTTAGGAGATGCCACCTTGTCCCACGCCACTAGACAGTGGCCTCAGTGGCGGAGCCAGGAATTGAGACCAGGGGGGCGAACAGTAAAAGGTGTGCCACCGGCGATTTTTTTTTACAACACATGTAATCCACAATTGTACGGAAAGAACAATGTAAACAAGTACAAACTGACTACAAAGAACAAAAAAACTACATAAAAAATAGTGCTACATTTTGATAAGAAGATAGTACCATTAAGTTGAATCCATGTTGGCAAGGCGAAAGTGTCGAGGAAGATGACCTCTACGATCATTGTAGGAATGGAAACGCAGCATAATCTTCTTGTCATCAATTTTTGTAAATATCTCTTTCTCAACATAGCAAATCATCAAATTATTGAGCCAATCATCCCCTATCTTATTTCGAAGATCTGTCGAGAGAGAGAGGACGGGGTCGAGAGACAGAGCAGGGGGTCGAGAGACAGAGGACGGGGTCGAGAGACAGAGCAGCGTTTCGTCGATCTATTTTGTTTTTCGCCAAAAGTGAGGGGGGTCGACCGACCACCCTCGACCCCCTTCTGGCGCCGCCACTGAGTGGCCTCCCTTCACGTCCCTACGCCCCTTCCACATGAAACCTCGACAGATCTTCACAAGAGCCTCAAGGGTTTTAGGGGAGACGTCGAGCGACATCATCGCATGCACCGGGATTGCTGCGAGGGTCGTCTGTACGAGGGTAGCCCTCCCACCTCGGTTGAGCAACTTGGCACACCACGGGCACGGCTGCAGCCTGCTAGCTGCAATGTCCACCACGGGCTGAAGCTACGACGTCGAGGGTTTGCGAAGGCCAAGGGGAAGCCCTAGGTACTTGCAAGGGAACGGGGCCACCACACAGCCAAGAATACCGGCTGCCAGCTCCACTTCCGCCGGTGAGCAACGAATCGGGTGAATGGAGCACTTGCCTAAATTCGTGCGCAACCCCGAGGCCATGCCAAAATCCTCCACGATTGCCGCGCAGGCGTGCAGATCAAAAGGCGTGGGGCGCACGAACAATGCTTGTATTTGTATAGTCTTCAAATTACAATATATGTGATTGCATTTTGTGTTCCTGCATCGTATATTCGTATTTAAGGATTATGATGTGAATATTATGAGGCTGGTGAACTGAGCGTTTAGGGCATTGACGAGGGGTACACTCATCAAATCCCATGGTTAAGGACCTAGGGTTGAGATTATGGGGAGAGAACGTGGTAGTACTGGTAGTTTCGTCGGCTGACAAGCAGAGGCAAAGATTTACCCAGGTTCAGGCCCCTCGGGTGGAGGTAAAGACCCTACTTCCTGCTTGTCTGTTATTGATCGCGGGAGATTATGAGGTTACAAGGTGGCTCCGGCGAGATGACGATCTCGCTAGAGATTTGGTGGTTTGAGTATGGCTTGTCCCCAGATCGGTGCCCCTCCCAGCCTTTAAATAGGCTGGATCTCGGGAGTACGTAACCGACCTGGTTTACATATAAGGAAAGTATAAACCGACTATGACTATGTCTAATCTTGGAGGGTACTCCATCTTGTTGGGCCTCTTATCTTGGGCTTCGAGTTGGCTCTTCGCTTATTGGGCCTTTAGTCGTCACGTGCATCAGGTACCCTCACGGTAGGGTACCCGAGATGTATACCCTTGTCAGTAGCCCCCGAGTACTTGTCTGACTCGAAGAATCGGGCATGGACTCTTTCGTAAGTGCACGTCATATGCTTTGTTTTATAATTGGAATTCCTGTATGAATAGCACATGTTGGCTATGTCGAGTATCTCATCGACTGTGGTTTTTGCTTATGATGATCAAGGGATAATAACTTAGCAGGCCCAGTACACTCAACGGATCGGGACTAGTTAACTACACATTCGGGTAAAACCTTACTAGCTTTCAATCAAACTCGAGTCCCCGGACTCGAATCTGGAACAAACTGGTCAGATTCGACTAGGCCGCTTTAGGTCTTACTGAGTCGATCTGCAGTATAACTTTGAATTTTACCCAACACGTCCGTCGGGATTTTTCATCATGTCTGCTGACACGGAAAATATAAGGATTGACGTTGCTGGAACGGTCCTTAGCCCAGCTCGAAAGTTCGGCGGGTCTTACCTTTGCACTATGCGTAAAGCATCCGAGAAATTTGCGACGGACGCAACTCGGGAATGTTTCGAGTATGATTGTGTATATGAACGGAGTCGATATATTGTCGACTGACCCTTTGACATTATTTTATCGGGTGCGCGACAGCGCTCCCGATGGGAGTAGCCCCCGAGATTGTGCTTTATTGCTTGCAATGGAGGATAATCTCAAAAATCTCCTTACCTTGCATATGTTAATCGAAGAAATTTTTTGCCGTAATTTTATCGGGTGCGCGACAGCGCTCCCGATGGGAGTAGCCCCCGAGATTGTGCTTTATTACTTGTAATGGAGGATAATCTCAAAATCACCTGGTCTTGAGCATCTTTAGTCGAAGAAATTTTTGTTTTACTCCCGATGGGAGTAACATGTCTTTGCTCGAAGAGAATGTCGAGTAACCTTACACCCAAAAACAATCGACTGATTGATATGCATTGGGCGAACCCGAAATCTTTTCTGAACAAATCTGCTGCAACGACGTCAGGGATGACGTTTTATGGCGACTGCGCCACCTGACACGCGGTGGCGTGCGCTATGCTGCGATGGATGGGACGTGACACGTATGTGGGCCCAATGTGCAGCCGTTTGGACTGGATTTGACCGTTCAAGCACGATTTCTCCGGGGCCATGATGGCAGTTCCTAGATTCCCGTGCGTAGTGGGCGAAGTGGCCGGCGACGGTTGCTCTCCATGGCTGCCACGTGTACGGCTGGATTTGCTTCTTTGCCCACGATCTCGCATCCACGGTGCGGATTCTTTTGCGTTGAGGTTAAAAGGGTGCGGCGGAGTAAATAGTACTTTTTACTTGCCATTTGCTCTCCGCCGCCGCTGCTTCTTCTTCCTCCTTACGCATCGCCATAGCCACATAGCGAAGCTTTTGCAACCACCACCGCGATGACGAAACCTGCCACCCGGAAGGGCAGGAGTGCTGCGAACACATCGGCGGACAGCGCCGCTGGATCCGCTACCAGCGGTTTGAAGAGGGACAAGGGCGCCTGGACCAAGTCCTCCTGCAGCAAGAGGATGCTCACCGGCCTGCGGAACGACGGGCTGATCCCTGAGGACACCTCGCAAGTTCGCATCCCTGGCGCCGAGGTAATCCCGCGCCCAGGCCCCAATGAGCAGGTCTGCTTTGTGGATTTTGTGAACAGGGGATTTTCCTTCCCTGTTCACAACTTTCTTCGTGCACTGATGCACGTTTATGGGGTGCAATTGCACGATTTTACGCCCAATGGGCTTTTGCACATTGCGTGTTTCTTCGTTCTTTGCGAGTGCTTTCTGGGCGTTGCGCCCCACTTCGGTCTTTTTCGCCGTATCTTCAACGTCAACGCCAGCACAGCGCCAAAGGACCTGGTGGCTTTGGAGTACAGACTCGATCTGACGTCGAGTACTTCAAGATCAGCTTCCTCGAGTCTGTGCAAGGATGGCGCCAGAAGTGGTTCTACATCAAGGATGTGACCATAGGCACCCAAGCGTTCGGGTTGCCTCCTTTTGATGCCGACGCTCTGGTGAAGAAGAGGCCATCCTGGATCGCCCAGCCGACCGGAGTCGAAGCCGAAGAGGCTGACATTCTGATGGAGAAGGTGCTTAAGCTCCAAACCACTGTTGGTCGGGAGGTTACGGGCATCCACTTGCTAGCCATTATGGCCAAGAGGCGAGTGCAGCTTCTCCGAGCCCGAGCACATGCTTTGTGGGCATACAGTGGGGCTTCTGATTCAACCCGCGCACGCGCAGTGGAGCTGTCTGATGCGGAAGCGGAGAAGTTGGTAAGGAGCCTTACCAAGCTTACTGATGAAGAGCCTTGCGAGATGAACTCGCCTGTGGCTCCTTATGAAACCAGCAACCCTCTACCAGAGGTAACAGTCGATACTATATGTCAGTTTATATGTTATGCATGTGCGATATTGATTCTTTGTTGTTTCTGTGTGCAGGGACACAAAATGTATGAGTCGATGCCCCTCTGCCTGAGGACGGCCCAGTACCGGACAACGAGCCACTCGATGCGGGCTCTGATGATGAAATGGCCTCACTCGCGACAGCACACACGCCAGAAGCCGATGAGGGCATGCTGAGGTGCAGGGCAAGCAGAAGGCACGCGAGGAGGAAGACACCGCTGATTCAGAGGAAAAGGAGGGGAACGAGACGGAGTCGACAATGGCGCCACTCGACATCCCTCCCATTCGCTCGCTTCCTCCACGACCCCCGAAGAAATCGCGCCCCAGCATGGGTATGCTTGCACCTGATCGATTGTGCGACCTCACTGAAGAGTAAGTATTATGTGCATATGCTTTGTCACTTTTATGAACAATGCCACTTTGTATACTTATAATGTGTGATACAGTGTTTCCTCGGATGAGGATATGCCTCCGCCACCTACGGCGGAAAAGAGCAGCGCAGCATCCACTGCACGGACGCTGCCACCAGAGCAGCCGCCAACCCCTGCGACTCCGGCCGCCACAGCCACACCACCTGAGCCTGAGGCTGCGGCTGACAAGGATGAGGCAGCAGCAACAGGCGTTCCTGCGTCGACTTCCTCCTTCTTGGATCATGTAAGTTTGTGCTTTTGTATCATAGACCTGATAGATGTGTTCTGAACTTTCGCGTATTGCGTTGTAGCCATTTGTGAAGGAGCTACTGAATGCTGGCTCCAAGTACGTACACAAGGAGACGGAAGCCGCCACCCTGCAGCAGCAACTCGAAGCTGCGAAGAGTACGTGTCCCTTTATGCTAGTACCACTTGTTGAAGCTGATTCCTCTTGCAGTCTATTGACCATGTATGTTTGTTTTGCAGAGGCCGCCGCTGATGCGGCAGAAAATTTGAACAACGCCACCCGTCGAGTGGCTGATCTGGAGAAGAGGCTGAAAGCAGCCGAGGTTAGAGAGGAGTCGGCAATTGGTCGACTTTCTGCCGCCAGCACCACTTTAACTGGTACGAATTTTTGCTGTGTTCCTTAGGTGTGTGAGGTTTCTGCGATATGGTACTGATTATGCTGTACACGTGCTATGCTAGGCGTGATGGATGGCCCTACTGCTCCTGGCAAGCAAAGCCTTGGCACCTCACTCGATGAAAGTGTGGCTGTCTCAGAGGTTACCAGTAGCAGAGCAGGGGAGATGCTGACACAGGCGGCGAGTGCCTTGGGCGCCCTCCATGGCAGCTTCTTCCCCGGTGAAGAGCTTCCATCTTCCTTTGCAGAGCTGGTGGAGCTGTTCAAGCCTGAAGGGACTGCCGTCGCCGATTTCTGTCGCGAGCAAATGGTAAGTGGTGCTCAGACTACTTTTCTCATGTTGCTCGCGCACGGAGTCGAGGCAGATTTTGACAAGGCGACGACGAAGTTCCCGCGGGGTTCTGACGGCAGAACCGTCGGGCTCGGCACTTGGATGGAAGCCGCCAAAAAGTATGCCCAACAGCTTGTAACAACTGTTGAAGATAGGGCAGCCCGGGTCCAGGCGAAGAAAGCTTCCTCCAAGAAGTCGACGACTTAGCGAGTGATCCCTTTGTTGACTAGGTCTAGGGATTTCGTCATTTTGCTTTTGCTATATGTAAATTATCAGACATCGTATCTGTCCTTTATGAAATATGAACTTCAGTGATCGGGAGGCGCAGCCCCCGAGCCTTTTGCTTGATCTCTTAATGCTTCCTTATGCCCTTAATTATTCTGACTGTAGAACCGAGCCTCTAAAGCATCGACTGGCCCTGTTGTGGGTGGTTCTTCGAAGTCGCGGAGTGTGAATGACCAGAAAATTATGGACTACCTTCAGCAAAAGCTTTCGAGGTTACTCGGAGTTAAAGGAAACACAAGACGCGTATGCTGAGTTGCAGTCGAGGCCATCCCCAACTACGGAACGGGAGGCCTTTTTGCTTGAAGAGTTGGAGAGAGTAAATCTGCAACTCGAATGTAAGCTATTTTTGGATCATCGAGATCTGTTCTTCGCGAGATGACTCGACTGGGCGATGATGAGCCCTTTGTTTTTGCGCAGGTGTTTGCTCTGACCCGATAAAGGAGGAGGCACGGATACAGGATCGACTCGACGGTCATGCGAGTAGTACTGAGTATTCCGCCCACCCCTTTTGGTCAGACAGGGCGAGGAGCGCCATTTTGGTAAGGCTTCTGGACCGGGCATGGCGAACTGCCATTCGACTGGAGACTTGCAGGTTGGCTTTATTTCGAGTCCACGAAGCTTTGTTTCCTTTGAATGAGCAACCACAGGCCTTGTTGCATTGCTGAAGAAATTTCGAAAAGGCAAGGCGATCAAGAAGTTTGTGCGCGAGCAACTGATTAGCGGGGCTAATGTTGCTCTTGCCTTTGTGCGATCGCACCTTCCGCATCTTGATTTTAAAAGGATTGCGATGGGACCCGCACCCATACCAGGTGGTGGTCCTGTGCCAATGGAGGAGCACTACCAAGAGACACGGGTGGACGCATTGGTCTTAATCCATCGTGTGCTGAAGGAGGAGGAAAAGTGGACCGAGCCCAAGGAAGAACCTGTTGAATAGGTTATGTGTGTGGGGTGACCCCAGAGTGTAAAACGCAACACTTGTGAGTATCTATGAACTAAGGATTCGTATCTCCGCAGCCCCCGAGCCTGTTGAGTGGGGTGTATGAAGTTACTTGTTGTAAAATTATGACTATCCAGCCCCCGTGCATTCGAGTGAGGTTGATAGAAATACTTTATAGTATAAAACATAAACTGCACAGCCCCCGAGTATTCATGTAAGGCTGTGAATTTTTGCAACACTTGAAGCTTCAACTTATGCTTTTAAGCTCAACTCCCGAATAATTGAGTGGGGTTGAGCAACTTGTTTGTTGATGTATGATTTTTATGACCCAGCCCCCGTGTATTCGAGTGCGGCTGGGGTATTATGTTGTGAAGGAGCGGAAGCTCATGCTTTTGAGATAGCGCAGCCCCGAGTATTCGGGTGAGGCTAATTTTGTGAGAACAAGTTATGCGAGTAGTAAACAGGAGGAATATGAGGAATCATCGATTATATTCCATATTTTGAATGTTAAGCTGCAGGCCGCCTCATTAAAAACCTTCCAGTCCCCTTAGGTACCCTGGTAAGGAAAAGAGCGCGTCTGAAACCTGCAGCCATCCGACATATGTGCCTATTACATTATGCGACTGAGCAACCTAAGCGTAGAAACGGCGCAGCTGCGCAACGTTCCAAGGATTATGTGAGAGTTCGCCTGTCTTCGCGTGCTTCAGTCTGTACGCTCCACCGCCAATGACCTCGGTGATGATAAAAGGTCCCTCCCATGGCGAAGCGAGTTTGTGCACCTTCTTTTGCTTCAGTCGAAGCACCAGGTCGCCAACCTCGAAGGACCTGGTACGCAGTCGACGGCTGTGATAGTTGCGTAGATCTTGCTGGTAGACAGCTGTGCGTGCTAGCGCCGTGTTGCGTGCTTCTTCGAGCAAGTCGACTGCATCTTCGAGTGCTTCATCTGCATCTTCTTCGTTGTATGCTTCGACTCTTGGTGCATTGAACCTTACGTCTGATGGCAGGATTGCCTCTGCGCCGTAGACCATGAAGAATGGGGTAAATTGTGTTGAAGCATTGGGAGTTGTGCGTAAGCTCCATAGCACAGATGGAAGTTCTTCGACCCAAGCGCCCGCTGCTCTTTTGAGTGGGACCAGGAGGCGTTTCTTAATTCCACTCGTCACAAGCCCATTGGCTTTTTCGACTTGGCCATTTGACTGCGGGTGTGCCACAGATGCATAGTTGAGCGTGATATCTTGCTCTTTGCAGAAAGTTCGGAACTCTTCAGCCGTGAAGTTTGTACCGTTGTCAGTGATGATGCTACTTGGCACACCAAAGCGGTATATGATGGATCTTATGAAATTGACTGCTGTAGTGGCAGTCGAACTTGTGATAGGGACTGCTTCAATCCACTTGGTGAACTTGTCGACCGCCACCAGAAGGTGAGTATGCCCTCCATGGGAGGATTTTTTGAGTGGCCCAACCATATCGAGCCCCCACTGGGCGAAGGGCCAGGCCAATGGTATTGTCTTCAACGCCGATGCGGGTGCGTGCGGCTTTGTGGCGAATTTTTGACAGCCGATGCACCTTTTGACTATGTCCTCCGCGTCTTTGAGTGCTGTGGGCCAGTAGAAGCCTGCGCGAAAGGCTTTGGCTACGAGTGATCGACTGCTGGCGTGATGCCCGCAAGTACCTGCATGAATATCACGAAGGATGGCTTGGCCATCTTCAAATGCTATGCAACGTTGGAACATACCTGATATGCTGCGTTTGTAAAGTTCACCGTTGATGACAGTGTATGCTTTAGATCGTCGAGTGACGCGTCTTGACTCTGTGATGTCTTCGGGTACCTCGCCGCGGAGTATGTATGCGAGGAAAGGTTGAGTCCAAGTTGGCTCGATGAGGAGTACCTCGACTGGTGGGTCCTCTGTGCTAGGTGCTTTGCTCTTGGCTGGTGCGGCTGATGTAGGAGTTGCTCGCTTCTTTTTGATGGATCTGTGCTCGATGCGCTCGAAGAAGACACCAGGTGGCACTGGTGCTTTGGTCGCACCAATGTTGGCTAACTTATCTGCTTCTTCATTGCTCTCACGCCCTATGTGCCGCAACTCGCAGCCTTCGAAGCTGCCCTCCATGATGTTGTACAGGTCACGGTAGGCGATCATATTATCTGCGATTGCATCACAGGCCTTCATTGTTTGCTGTACCACAAGATTCGAGTCACCGTAGATCATCAGTCGAGTGCACCCGAGGGCTTTGGCCATCCTCATGCCATGGATCAGAGCCTCATATTCTGCTTCGTTATTGGACGGGAACTCGAACCCCATTTGTAGGATGTAGCGGAGCTTGTCGCCTTTTGGTGATATGAGGATAACACCTGCGCCTGCGCCTTCGTTTTTCTTTGAGCCGTCGAAGTACATAGTCCATGAGTTGGACACATCTGGCGCTCCTGGGAGCTGAGCTTCGATCCACTCGGTGTGGAAGTCAGGTAAAACTTGTGCTTTGATGGCCTTCGGGTAATCATACTTGATGTCTCTTGGTGCTAGCTCGATGAGCCATTTTGCTACTCGCCCAGTTGCGTTGGGGTTTGTGAGGATGTCCCCGATCCCTGAGGTGCTGATTACAGTGATCGGGTGCTCGGAGAAGTAATGCGTCAGCTTCCTTGAGGACATGAACACGGCGTAGGCCAGCTTTGATAGTGCGGGTACCGCTGCTTTGATGTGGAGAGCACTTCACTCAAGTAATAGACTGGACGTTGTATGCTTTGGGCGTGTCCCTCCTCCCTTCGTTCGACTACCAGTACGGTGCTTACCACCCTGTTAGTTGCAGAGACATATAGGTACAATGGCTCGCGTTCCCTTGGTGCGACGAGGATTGGAGGGCTTGTGAGGACTCGCTTGAGATCCGTAAAGGCTGCTTCGGCTTCTGGCGTCCACTCGAATTTATCTGCTTTCTTCATCAGTCGATAGAACGGGAGTGCTTTTTCGCCTAGCTTGCTGATGAATCGACTGAGCGCTGCCACTCGACCCGCTAACTTTTGCACGTCATGGAGCTTTGAAGGCCTTTGCATCGTCAAGATGGCCTGTATTTTCTCCGGGTCCGCCTCGATTCCTCGAGCTGAGACTAGATACCCGAGGAGTTGCCCGGCTGGCACGCCGAACGTGCACTTCTTCGGGTTGAGCTTGATGTGGAAGCGTTTGAGGTTTGCGAATGTCTCTCGCAAGTCATCGAGTAGTGTGTTTTCCTCTCTTGTGGTGATGACGATGTCATCTACATAGACCTGGACGTTTCGCCCAATTTGCTTCTTGAGGCAATCTTGCATCATGCGCTGGTAGGTTGCGCCTGCGTTCTTGAGCCCGAAAGGCATTGTGGTGTAGCAGTAGACCCCGAGTGGGGTTATGAACGCCGTTTTCTCTTCATCCTCTTCCTTCATCCTTATCTGGTGGTAACCCGAGTAAGCATCCAGGAAGGACAAGCGAGCGCACCCGGCGGTGGAGTCGACGATCTGGTCGATTCGAGGTAGTGGAAAGTGATCCTTTGGACAGCACTTATTGAGTGCTGTAAAATCTACGCACATCCGAAGGATATCTGTGTGCTTCTTTCTACGAGTACGGGGTTGGCCACCCATTGTGATTTCTTGATTTCTCTGATGAAACCTGCTGCGAGTAGCCTGTCGACTTCGGCTTCGACTGCGGTTCTTTTTGGGCCGGATATGCGGCGCATTGTTTGCTTGACTGGTTTAGCATCTGGAAATAATTGGAGAGAGTGCTCGGCGAATTCCCTGGGAATACCTGGCATGTCGGCTGGACACCATGCAAATATATCCCAGTTCTCACGGAGGAATTCGACGAGCGCGCTTTCCTATGCGATAGGCAGACTCGACGAGACATTGACTGTCTTGGTCGGGTCAGTCGGGTGCACCTGATGCGATCTTGTGTCATTGGTGGCATTGAATGCTCTGTCGACTGCCACCTTTTTGTGTTCTGGCATAAGTGTTCGATCGTTGGAGACCGCTAGATCAGCGAGTGTTGCTTCCATGCCAAACATCTCAGAGATTTTGCTGAATTCTCGGTCGCAAGAGTCAGACTTTTGGAAGTTCCCCTTGACTGTGATTACTCCTTTTGGTCCAGGCATCTTCAGCTGGAGGTATGCGTAATGTGGCACCGCCATGAATCGAGCGAACGTCGGGCGTCCAAGTATAGCATGGTATTGTGACTTCCAGTCGACAACTTCGAACTCAATCGATTCTGTCCTGAAGTGGTTCTTGTCCCCAAACGTTACGTCGAGTTGTATGGTGCCTTCTGGGCTTATTGCTTTGCCTGGGACGATACCGTGAAAGGTATTTGAGGACCTTGGCAGGTTTTCGACTGACCTGTTCATTTTGCGGAGCGTATCTGCGAAGATGATGTTTATGCCGCTGCCCCATCCATGAATACCTTGGACATGGCGTAGCCTCCAATTTGCGCGTCGAGTACCAGAGCAGAGTGCCCTGGACGAACAACCGACGGAGGGTGGTCCTCTCTGCTGAAGCTTATTGCGTTTCAGAACCCTTCAAGAATTCAGTTACAGCGGGAGGCGACATGACCGCCATGTTTACTTGTCGAGTGCGAAGTTTTTGCTCCCTGTTGGAAGGGCGACCTTTCTGTATCATGTACATCTGCCCTTGGGGCGGAGGGTACTGTGGTTCGTCCACCCGAGGTATGTGCTGTATGGCACCCGCGAGATTTCCGCCTGCGGCAGGCTGTGGTGGTGGAGGTGGTGCCATCAGAACAGGCACATTGTTTGGCTGAGGCACGGGTGCAGGTGCTTGTGTGGCTGCTGCCTTTCTGAGATTTACGTAATCAGTCGCCATTTGGTCGAACTCCCTGCAGTTTCTCATCGAGTGATTGGAGCGCAGTTTTCCGTCGTCCCCCTTGTACAGGTGGAATCTGCAATCAGCATCCATCTTTTCTTCGAATGATCGCTCAGATTGTGCTCCGGACGTGACTTGCGCCAGTCCTTCCTCTTGTAGCTATCACTGCGTTGGCCGCGGTCTCGACTGTCCCGACGATCATCTCGACTGTCCCGCCGATCATCTCGACTGTCTCGCCGATCTTCTGACCGTCGGTCGCTTCTGTCCTGGTCATTGCGGGGTGTGGAGAACCCAGCCGCCATGAATTCGGGTCTGTCATCGTCGTAGTGACGTTTTGAACGTTTGCGCCTTCGGTCGTCTCTGTACGAGTCTCTGCGGCTTCGACTGCCGCTTTCATGATTGTCACGGGGTGAGGACCCGTGTGGTGCGCGCCATGTCTTCTCCGTCTGCCCACTCAGTCGCGGTCATCAAGAGGTTAGCCACAGAGGTTGGCTTTTTGCGACCAAGTGCTTCTTTGAGGTCCCGCCTGGCGAGTCCCATTATGAAAGCATCCATGGCCATATCTTCTGAAATTACTCCGACTGAGTTGCGTATCTCAGTCCATCGTCTGATGTATGACCTCAACGTTTCGTCTGAACGTTGAACGCAGGCTCGCAGCTCCTCGAACGTTTTTGGGCGCTCACATAGAGGCTCAAAGTTTTTGATGAAATCGTGCGGAAGTGATCCCACGAGTCGTATGTGGATGGTAAAGCTTTGAGCCAGTCGCGGGCTGTGCCTTCGAGCATGAGTCGTATGTATTGCATGGCTGTGGTGTTTGTGCCTCGCTGGCACGCGACAGCCAGCCTGTAGTCTTCCAGCCACCCAGAAGGTTCCTGTCGACCCGTGAACTTGGGCTGTTCAGATGTGAGTTTGAACCCTTTGGGCATCCGTGTCTCGCGGACGCGTCGAGTGAAGCACAGAGCTCCATGTGGCTCAGGCTCTCGATCAGAGTATGAGTCGCTACTGTAAGATCTGCGTGATCTGCTCCTGGACCTGCGCCTACGCGAGCCGCTTCTTTCCTTCGAGTGGTGGCGGTGACCACTGTGATTATGCTCTTCCCGACGCGTCGACTAGGCACGGTCTCGACTCCCACCTGGAGTTCTTGGAGTTTGGCGTATGGCCTTCGCCGCTAAGGCGAGTGATTTGATCTGCTGGCGATGCAGTTTTGCATTGGGGTCATCAGCTGGAGGCTTGATTGCCTCTAGGTATGCTGCAGCGGTGAAGAGGGCACCCGCAGCTGTTTTGGGTACTGGCACTCCCTCTTCGTCGTATGTCATGAAAGAGTTGCCTAAGTTGCGGGTGAGCGCCGCCTTTCGTCTGGCGAGAGGTGTGACAACCTTGATCTGGGTCTTGTGTCTGCTCGCCCGGTGGAGCTCAGGGAGAGCTGTCTTCTTCGCGCACTCGACAAGCTAGCTTGCTTTTTGCGTTCTTCGAGTGTTGCTCTGACCTGCCGCAGTCGAAGTGATTCCTGCCAGTTGAAGTACTGGAAGGTCAACATCTCCTCTTGTGTTGCGTCTGCTGGCATCATTGTGCACTCCTTGATGACTTTATCTGCTTTTGCTGCCATCTCAGCAGTGATTGTGAGAGTTGTGACTCCGTCCGGCATAGTAACTGTGCACGGGAATTCTGTAGGCCTGCGGCTGGCCGCAGCATCTGATGATTCTGCGGCGATGGCGACGTAAACCTGCTGGGGTATCACCCGAGGGTATGTATGTGTGTCTTCGAGTCCCGTCATGGACTCGACATCGTCATCAAGGCTCATGTCGGAGTCGATATGCCCGTCGAGTGGTCCGTCTGGACGGATCTCGCTGTCGATGCCTTCATCGCCTATGCTCATCTCGGCGTCGACGAAGTTGTTATGAATCTCAGAGTCGAGGTTGTTGTTGTTGGTGCAGATCTCGGAGTCGACGTGGTTGTCGATATGAGTTTCGAGTTCGTCGAAGTCGCTGAAGGAGATCCCGCAGTCGAAACTATCCTCGAGTGAGAGATCGAGCTCGGGATCGTTTGTGCGGTATGCTGATTCGGCCTCCTCGCCCTGAAGTTCTTCGATGAGCTCGTGCATCTCTCGTGTGGACATGGTTGTCGCAGACGAGCAAGCTTGGAGGATCGACGATGGTATGGACGCAGTTGAGGGATCCGCAGTCGAAGGAACCGCAACCGATGGAGCCTCGGGTGCGGAAGTCGCGAGTTGGCGTGGATCCGTCAAGTCCTGCACACCAAGCTTGTTGACGAAAAAATTGAACGAACCAACGGTTAAACCCAAACCTGACTCGAGATCGGAGAAGGCCTCCTGGAATCCTGGCGAGTGTGGCTCGAAATCCATCAGAGGATCCGATGCGCTTTTTGCGGGTGAAGCTGGCGTGTTGCCGTTTGTCGAGTGAGCCGGCGAGTTGCCGTGTGCCGCCTGAGTCGGCGAGTTCTGGTTTGTTGATGCAGCCGGCGAGTTGCCGTTTGTAGATCCGATCGGCGAGTCGCCGTTTTCGATGGAACCGAAGAAACCGTGAGTCCAGCACTATTCTTTCCCACAGACGGCGCCAATTGACGAGGGTACACTCATCAAATCCCATGGTTAAGGACCTAGGGTTGAGATTATGGGGAGAGAACGTGGTAGTACTGGTAGTTTCGTCGGCTGACAAGCAGAGGCAAAGATTTACCCAGGTTCAGGCCCCTCGGGTGGAGGTAAAGACCCTACTTCCTGCTTGTCTGTTATTGATCGCGGGAGATTATGAGGTTACAAGGTGACTCCGGCGAGATGACGATCTCGCTAGAGATTTGGTGGTTTGAGTATGGCTTGCCCCAGATCGGTGCCCCTGGGTCTCGGGAGTACGTAACCGAGCTGGTTTACATATAAGCAAAGTATAAACCGACTATGCCTATGTTTAATCTTGGAGGGTACTCCATATTGTTGGACCTCTTATCTTGGGCTTCGAGTTGGCTCTTCGCTTATTGGGCTTTTAGTCGTCACGTGCACCAGGTACCCTCACGGTTGGGTACCCGAGATATATACCCTTGTCAGTAGCCCCCGAGTATTTGTCTGATTCGAAGAATCGGACATGGACGCTTTCGTAAGTGCACGTCATATGCTCGGGCAAAGCAAATTTACCCAGAAATTTACGTCAAAACAACACTACCCGAACGCGGTTCCGGAGAGGCTCGAAACCATCTCGGATTCGTACTGGAAGAGGATATAAGGCCATGAACCCTGATCGGTGAGATGCATATTCCTCGCTTCCTGGCCTCTCCAGCGAGCGTGCGCCCGACGCAACTCACCTTCATCTCTGTCTCCGTTCGTGACCAGCCGATCTCAAGGTAAGGAGATGGCGGTGTACTACCGGTACAAGAGCGGCGTCGACACCTTCTCCCTGCCCGTCGCGGCGCCTTCTGTCTCCGTCGGCGAGCTCAAGCGCCTCATCATGGAGACCAGCCGCCACGGTCACGGCCGGACACGCGGCCGGGGTCCCCGGGAGGGCATCGCGATCTCCGACGCGCAGACCGGGGAGGAGTACACGGATGACAACGCCTTGGTCCTGCGCAACTCGACGGTGATGGTGCGCCGAGTCGCCGGGCCTCCCGCCGACGCCATCGTGGCGCCATCCACCCAACGCCCCAACGCGAACCAAGACGGCGGCGGTTGTTCCTCGAGGTCGAGCGCCGAGGAGGACGACGACGAGGCCAAGGCTATCAGCGCGGTGATCGACGCCGCGGAGCTCAAGTGGGAGGGGCCGTCTCACTACGGTCACCGCGGCGTGGCATACTATGGGCGCGCCGCCAGCCGGGTACGTGTGCCGCAGGTGCCGCGTCCCGGGACACTTCATTCAGCACTGCCCCACCAATGGAGACCCAAGATTCGACTTCGGAAAGGCCGCCACGGTGCTTTCCCAAGCGGCGGCCGACGAAGACGACGGCGTCCCGGCGAATCTTCACTGCAAGATTTGCAAGGAAGGTGATGGTGGAAGCAGTGATGACGAGCAAGTGCTGCTTCAGCAGCTTCTGCGACGGTACATCAGAGCGCACATCGTCGCCAACTCCAAGCGACGATCTGATCCCCAACCCGACGCTCCGCACCACCATCTCCAACATTCTCGCCGCCAGGGCCAGCAGCGCTTCGCGTGGAATGACAGAGAAGCAGAGGAGCTCCGTCGGCAGCAACGCGGTCGCGAAGACTCAGAGTCCGGCCGCCTCGCAACACAGCCACGTTTCTTCCAAGAAGGGCGCCTCCTCGGAGCACAGTGACGGAAGCGAGTCCACGTCGACTCCAGCGGCAGCGCATGAGCCAAGAATGGAGCAGGAGATGACGGACACGGCGGGAGCGCGTGCCGGCAACCATGCCGATCATCACTGCTTCATTCCCTCCGGCATGCGACAATCCTTTGTTTCCGTGGTCAGCTGATACCTCCATGTACTACGGATACGGCCGCATGCCCTACGCTTACGGTGGAGGTTACCCGATGGGCTCGCACCATGTCGGCGCCATGGGTAACATGGAAGCTTCGTATGGTTAGTTGGTTACCACGGCAAAAGCCAAGACGGCAGGAAGAGGCTACAGCACGATCAGAGGCAGCAGGACCGTAGTTTCAAGAGAAGGTGCGGTGGAAACAGATCACAGGTCGCTTTGGTTCTGATCGTAAGTACAGGCCCAGTCCGCCCATGTCCCTCCTTGGTGTCAGCGTCCAACGGCTCGACGCATCGCAAACGGATACCATTTTTTTCCCCGAAAAGATTAGGTAAAGAGGCCATATATGAGCCTTTTTCTCTCATATATTACGGGGTGGGCCACAAACGACAATTTTATATATATATTTTAAAAAAGAAAAATACATTAAACTAAAGTTTATGCCCTTCGCGGGCTTCTACTCATCGTCCGAGAGGACGAAGTACTCCTGCGCCTGCCAGAGGTGCGCCGGTGGTACGACGGCCGGCGGCGTGGGCGGCTGCTCCTGCTCCTGCTCCGGGAGGGGTGGCGCCCGCTGGACCTCCCAGCTGCCGCCATTCCAGATCCACATCTGCCCGAGCAGGCCTTCATGTAGGGGCGGCGTCGGTGGCAGGTCCACGTCCATGGCCTGCCACCATTGCGGTGGCTCCATGACCGCGGCCTGCTGCGCCTGCAGGGCCTCCTCCTGCTCCCAGGCGACGTCCTGCAGGACCTTCTCCCATCTCTTGGCCTCGTCCTCGGCCATGGACTTCTTGGAGGCCTCGAGCGCAGCAGCGAACTGGGCGTCCTCGTCGTCCTCGGCGTCCACCTCCATCTTCACATCAGCAAGAGGCGGTGGCGGTGGTGAGCCAATCCGCAGCGCGTGCGGTGGCACTCGTGGTGCGCCCCGCCGCTGTGTGTGCGGATGCGGTGACCAACGGCTACTTGGCGGCGTCAGAGCCCGCGTGTAGAGCGCATGCCGCCGCAGGCTGTGCTCGTTGCGGAACCAGGTGCTCCAGTTGGGGGAGGTGGCCGCGAACGCGGGTCGTTGCGGGCGGACTTCGGGAGACGCGCGCGGCGGCGCTCGATCTCCAACTCCCTCGCGCGGCGGCTCGTCGGGATGGGCGGCACCGAGATCCGCTGCGGGTTAAGGTGCATGTGGTCAGGCAGCTTAACGTCCGGCCACGGCACCGGGACCGCGTGGTTCCAGTACCACCAGCAGTCCTCGACGCGCACATAGACGCGGTCGCGCCGCGCTATCACGGCGCCCGGCGGCGCCAGGTCAAAAACCGCGGGGAGCGGCTCCGGGGATGCTGGTGGGGATGGGGAAGGGCTGGGTACGGCGGCGGCGGCGGCCAGAGGATGAGCCTGCCTCGCCGTCGTGCTTGGCCTTGCAGAATCCCGGCCATCGGAGAGGCATGGTGGCGGTGGCTAGGGTTTGGTCGCCGGGAGGGAGCGAAAGTGAGTGGGGAGTGGTGGGTGGGGGCTGGTCGTCGCTATCCCCATGCATTAAAAGCGACTGGGCCAGGGGAGGCTGACTGTCCCCATGTCACTGCCATGTGGGCCTGGGGAGGACGCCACGTGTGAGCGTGCGGACACACGGTCAGTCCGCAGCGCGTCCGCGCCGACGCAAACCTGGCCAGGAATGAGTCGCGACGGACAGGAAAACGGACCGCGGTCCGTTTGCGTCGCACCGTTGGGCCGTGTTTTTGGCTCGCGCGGACGCGCGCGGATTCGATGGGTCGCCCCGTTGGAGTCATCCTAAGGTGCCCAATGCTGATAGTCTGATAGGCTTTGATAATTTTTGTAGTTTATACAATGTCTTGCAATGTAACTATCGGATTATGAATCAAGAGCTGGACGTCTGAAAGTGTATTTTGGCATTTTAGCTCCTACCTTCCACTCTTCACAGTTAATGAAAACAACTATCTTTTGAATTCCATCCTGTCAATAAGGATCGGTCATGTTGTTTCGGGGCAAGTTGTAATTTTCTAGTATATAAGTTAATATTAAATTTGGAAGTTTGAAATCTAAAAATGTTCAGAATTAGGAAAGTTGGAGCTCATTTTTGGGGAAGCTTTATCATCAAAAAGAAGGAAAACTATCAGAAGAGTGGAGTTTTACCCTGTTCGAAAGTGACTGATGACCTCCCTCCGAGCGGGTGAACGCGAATTAGCACGCCCTGAAATAAAATGTCACACACCGATCTGATGAAATAACGGTGAGAAACGCGGCTTTGCGTTCGATGAGTATCAAACCTGGTTGGACTGAGTGCGCACCTAGCAAATAGCAAAGCTAGTCAACAAGAATTAATCTTCAGACAAACTTATGCACAATTACAAATTCTTGCGATCATCAATACCTCAGACTCAGACACAGACTAACAATCTTCCAAACCAACTCATACACGCAGGAGAACACTTTATTTTAGACCAATTCAGGAGAACACTTAATATACTGACACCGTGGTGGGAGCTGCAGCTCATTTCTCCGGCTTGCCGCCGGCGCCGAAGCCCTTCATGCGCTCCTCGATGAAGTTGGACGACTTCTCATTGATGTTGGACGGCACCCTCAGGTTCGCCGACGGCATCCTCGGACGGAGCCCCCACCTCAGCGGCGGCCTCGGGACTGGCTCCTCAACTCCGGCGCCGCTCGACGACGACGCCTGCCTCTTCTTCGACGGCAACTTCTTCGCCTTCTCCTTGTCGCCGGCAGGCTCCTCCTTTATGGTCACAGACTTCCTCACCTTCTTCTCTTGCACCGCCGCTGCCGCCAAGGCTGCTTCGGTCGCCGCCACCTTGCGACTAGCTTCCGCCACGGCCTCCTTATGCTGATCAATTGCTCTGGCATCAGCAATTCTCTCTTCTAGGATGGTAGCAGGGAGGCTCCTGTGCTCTTCTTCCTCATGGCTGAACTTTAAGTCCGTCTTCTCGATCTTCACCGCAAACTCGTCCTCGTCCTCCCCCGCATGACTCCTATGATCGCCATCTCTTGGCCCTCGGTGATGTTCTTCTGCCTGTTCATCGACAGGTTCTTGGCCAGGAACGTCAGGAACCGGTCGCAAATGCCAACAGCCTGAGCCGAATCGTCGCCTACACCCACGCCTTTCTCCATTGGAAGCCTCAGCAAGAGTTCGTCAGCGGAATCGTGTGTGCTCTGTGTTTGATTCTTCGAGATGTAAAAAAATGGAAGAATGAACTATATATATAGATGCTTTGGGTAAGTGTGGATGAGGAAGGAACAAAGTAATCCACCGTAGAACGTTTTGTTCTACGGTTTGCACCTCAAAAAAAAAAGGAAGGAACAAAGTAGCCGAAAGTGTGAGAGGTAGAATCCATTCCTTCCTTACTGCTTGGATGATGTTCCTGATGGAAATGGATGTTGGATAAAGAGGGAGAAGAAAAGGTTCTTTGCTTCATCACTGCCAAAGATTCTAGCTTCATTTTTATCTTTGTGTTTTACTATGTATTCCAGATGACACAGGAAGCAACCCATTTGGAATTGGAATGTTGCTGATCGAAGCAACTCCAAGCGTGACAAAGCGATGTACTCTCTTCTTTCGTAAAGTATTTTGCTGGAGAGGGAGCAGCATATCGCCAAGTCACTTCAACAGAGAAGGGTTCACTTTATATTTTCAGTTTCAACTCCAGATAGGCCAGCCAAAGAAGGAATAACTGTAGCAAATGATACATTTATTCAAGGGGACAATTCACCAGTTGAGATTTATTTGGTTCACCACTATGAGTCATACAGTTGAGACAACATCTAATTTGGTTCAACAATTTTGAGTTTCATACAAAAAAATCGCTGAAGATTCTGTAAGGTACTGAAGTGTAGCTGCTTTGTAAATAAGAAAGGAGTTTTATATGACACAACATGTTTTTCTTTTTCTTTTTCTTTTGAAGCTAAAGCCCAGAGCAGAGGAAGGATAAGATGGGTCCTGCCCTCCGACGCGTCCTCTCGCTGACCTTCGCCTCCTCGACAAGGAGCTTCTTCATCCTAGAGCAGATCGAGACAACAGTTGCTACCCCGGTGCTGGTCACCCGCTTACAGTACACCATTTGACATGTCTGCAGCAGCGAGCACCCCTTGACTAGGTGTCCCAGACCAACATCGGTCACCCCTGGCAGTGTGAGAGTGCAATATCCTTGAGATGGGGGCAACCTTCACCAATCTCTGCTAGTCCCATGTCCCCTATGAGCTGCAGTTTGGAGGGAAATCATCAACAAGGATAGCAGAACTAGAATGCTACTTACAATCGGGGCAATCCAAAATTAGATCTCGATTTTTTTAATGTTCCACTTCTTATAAATAAGCACAAGCTAGCAAGATTAGATCTCGATTTTTTTAATGTTCCATTTCAGAGGCTTAAAATTTTAATACCCAGACTTCTGACGATGCTGATGCTGCTGATCTCTTGCGTACAAGGTACGTAGTCTTACTGAGGGTGTTGTTGATCGCTCGCATGTCGCATGCAAGGCAATCAGTCCAAGGCAAGGTTTCCATGTTGGGTGATGCAGAAGAATTCAAACATTATGTGAAAGAATTCATCTCATGACACACTTCCTTTTTCTTTTGGCGACCAGCATAGTTCATATTTAAACAGCTCATATTGGCATATTGACATGTTTTTCAGAGGTCCAAAAATATTTTGTGTGTTTGCTTATACATTTTGATATTTCGCTATTCTAAATATATGGATTTAACTGATAAATCCAACAGTTATGAAGACAAAGTACTCTGTTATAAAATTTCGAAGTTTCCTGTACAACAGAACCTGGATCTGAGACTGAATTCTGAGTTGTATCCAGTCTAGCTCTAGCATCAAAGTGTCACTCTGAGTTCTTCGGGTAAAAATGGAGCTACAATTTAATTCGAAATCATAACGGGTTGTGCAAGGGAATATAGTTAACAGGTTTCCCACCGTTTTAACAGGTTTCACACCGTGAGAAAGGATGAAAACAAGAGGAGCAACTATACTCTTAGCTGAAATCAAACTACAACGGTCCTACCAGATAATTTTGGACAGTTTCCAGAACTTAGTTCAAGCAATAACATTTGAACTAGAGGCCATATTCATTCTCAATTATTGGATAATTGATAGTAAAAAAATTCAGTGTCATAAGTATGTACCGGAAGAACACTTATATCCAGAAAGACAATATCAGGGTTCCCTCTTGCAATGGAAGTTAATCCTTTATCAGTGATTAAGTGGCATCCGCACAAGTTTAACTTTTGAAGAGAGCAACCTTCAGCAATTGCAGCCAGCCCTGTATCAGATACCCTGAAAAGAGAGTTAAAACAAAATTCACAAACTGGGATGTCAACATATCATCAGAGAGATGCACTTCAGCACAGGAATGATATACATCAGCAACAGAAATAAAAAGGATATAGGATAAATGCATTACAGTAATTACCTCTCACAAAATTGTAGCGTTAACTCATTAAGTGATTTACAGTTCTCGGCAATTGATGTCAAAGCTTTGTCTCCTATCTTCATACCAAAAGAATTCAATCAACCCAACAGATATGAGTTCTGGATTTCAATATGTGCATGTAACTAGATCATGATGCTCCATCTAAACACACCCTATTTTATATTTGAGAAGCAACCAATTGCTTAGAAGGTATAAAGGAGAAAATTTTGCAAAGTGCTAGGTTAAACAGAACCAAAACATAAACTGCACGCAAAAATTTCCCATCTGTCTCCATAAATGCAATAAACTGATGCAAACTTGAAACTTACCTCATAACCACGCCGAATGGAAATATCTGTTAAGTTCTTACAACCTCGAGCTATGTGGCACATAGCATCATCACCTATTCTTGAACAGTCGACTAAATAAAGAGATTGGAGAAGGGAGCAGCCTCTACCAAGCTCCAGAAATGCACTATCCCGGACCCTTGGGCAGTAAATCAGAGAGAGTTCCAAAAGGCCCCTGCTTCCATAGGATGAGAAAGCATGTACCATTACCACTCAAGGAAAAAAAATCATATGTAGCGAAAAAATGCAGCTAAGCTAACACTAATAACATAGTAATGTGAAAGAGTTATTTTCCGCACAACTGCATACTAGGATAGCCCATGTTTTATATATTGTAAATGATCCACATATCCAGTTCTCTAACATATTTTTTTAACAATCAATTCTTCTACCATACTAATTCACTTACTTGAACTACAACACACTTTTAATATACGATAATCAATCAACATAAATCATAAACGTCAAATGAAGAAAGAAACTTTAATCAGATCAAGTTCTCAACAAAAACATACGGGCACCATCGTCCAATGTGCTCCACCGCAGCAGTTTCCATATTCTGGCAACCATTGATCTTTAGACGTGCTATTTTTTTGCAGCTGCGTGCTACAAATTCAAGGCTTTTATCAGTTAATAACAGGCAATCATTAAGAACAAGATCTGTAAGATTCTTGCACCCTTTAGCAATGGAAGAAAGGCTCCTGCAAATGCAAAAGGAGGTTAGGAAATCATTAAGAGACCTATAAAACAAACAGAAGAAGCACAAGTTGGAACGACAAGAATAACGGATGGTCAATACCTACAATTGAGAAATCATAATTAAACGGCAAACAACACATATGTCCTCCCAACATCCTAGTAAAGTAAGTTTAGCAATGTCCACTATGTAGCATAGATCAAATTGAAAATCATATAAAGGATAACGGAATATCTTTGACCTAACATATAAAGTCTAAACAGAAATTTAATTACAAACAAACAAGCATACGACACAAAAGTGGAGTTTGTGCTTCAACAGTTTAGACTGAAATTACACTGAGTACCTGTCTGTGAACCTTTCAAAGTTATTCAGCGATAAGCTTTCTAATAACGAACAACATGAACCAATAGCTTCTAGGGCCTCATCGCCAGCACCAATACATTGCAGCTTCAAAGTTTTCAATAAGCGGCATCCTTTAGCAACAGATATCACTCCTTCATTTTTAACATGTTCTACTTCCAGTGAGAGGATCTCAAGGTTAGGACAGTGGGATCCAACAGCATACAAAGATGCATCAGTCATCCAAGCACAAGTAGAAACACCAAGAGAAACCAGTGATTGTCCACAGTTCTCTATTAGGCCAATCAAGCCTGCATCCGTTGTGCCTTCGACATAGCGCAAATTCAAATTGTTAAGTAGCTTGCAGCCTTCCCCAATAGCAACAAGTCCTGGATCTCCAATATAGCAAGCCTGCACGTTTTGTCCAAAGTAAGTATTGACTACTGAAACTGCTCAAGAAAAGATATATACGTTTTTTTTTCTACAAATGATCAGTCAATGTCCATTCTCAGATAACGTTACAGGCAATGCACCACAATGCATTTAAACTGTATGTTGGGAACTGGCCATTATACAGTGGACTATACAGAGGCTAACGTTTTAAGTCTTCTAAAAATAGACATAAGAGAAGAGAGAGCTCATGAAGTCAATAACAGACCAAAAATGCAGAATATATAGCACGACATTACCTGGATATCCAAAGAAGTCAGTTTCTTGCAATTCTCTGATATTCTCACTAAGCCTGTTGAAGATATGGCAGAACACCAAACTAGACTTAGTTTTTCAAGCCCTTTGCAAGCTCCGGCGAGACTAGTTAAGCCAGCATCAGTCAAACAAGTGCTCTGTATCCCATCAGCAGCACTGGTTGTCTGGTTCGATCTGGGTGGGTGTATAAACCTTGCATAGCGTGGTATCTGATACATTCTTCGATGGCGCCCAGCTGGGTTAGTGCTCATCCCCTGCATCAAGAACCACAAGTAGTAGTATTTTAGTGTATCATTCATGTTTTGCAGCCTTGCTACTCAGTGAAGAAACGGTGTCCCTAGGAATGATCACAACGCATCACACTACAATTCCCTGCATTGTATTCAAGTTATACAAACGCAGGGCCACCTACAATATCTATAACCGGATAATGCAATTCAGGAGCGCACAGGGCGCATGTTGCAACAGCAAAACAAGCAAACGTCCATAAACTGTTCCATTTCCATTAGAAAGGCCTTAATAGACGCAACTTTTTTCCCCAAATAATATGTTGAAACAAAACTAAAAGCCTAAAGTTCATCGCAATGTTTAAAGTTGATCACGATACTTGATCTGAAAAATAACCGCGAGGAGCGAGGGTTCCCACGATCCGCGTACGGACGCACGACAAGAGGCACCTCTGGCTATCAGATCGAGGGTACTCACGGGCGGCGCGATCTAATGACGGGGATGGTGACCGCGGAGGCGGTGTCGGCAGAGAGGCGCTCGTCGATGGAGACGTCAGCGAGCGCGGGGAAGCGCTCGGCGAAGAGGCCCACCACCTCGTCGGCGTGGACCCCGGAGGCCGGGAGCTTGGCGGCCCGGCGCGTGGCGCGCTCGAGGTGGCGCCAGCGGCGGCAGACGAGGGCGCATGCGTCGAGGTCGCGCTTGGCGCCACCCACTCGGCGGAGCACGTCCTCCAGGAGCTCCTGCGGGAGTACCGCGTTTATGAGGTCGGCGCCCCTCATGGCCGCCGTCGCCGGAGATGAGAGCGGCGAGGGTGGGTTTTGGATTATGGGGAAGGTGGAGGGGGCGGAGGGAAAGAGATCCCGCTCCCGCAGGAGTGGAGCATGCTGGTGTGTACGCCTGTTCGCGTGTGCTCCCGCAAGAGTACGTGTAGTAGGTGGGGACCACGTGGGTCTTTCGGTTTCTTCTCCCGATTTGGTTTGCGTTTTGCGTTTAAATAACGTATTGTGTAAGCTAAAGAACAAACAGCTGGTTTGCCCGAGTGGTTAAGGGGGAAGACTTAAGATCTTCTGCACATAAGTGCGCGTGGGTTCGAACCCCACAGCCAGCAGATTTTTATTTATTTTTCATTTGTATCTTTAAATTTTTCTTTGAACTGCAGTGCACTCCCAAATACACTCGCTTTGTATTTTATTCTATGGACAAAGTTTATTCTAGCATAAACTTTGTTTGTTCCATTACCGTAAAATTGAATCAATCTTTGAGAGCCTGCGATTTTAACTCGCAAGTAAGTTGTATAAAATGTTGCAGGTCATTGGTGTGATATGGAAAGAGCTTACAATTGTATGTCAAATTCATGTGTCGGATTTTTTTAAAATTTAAGTGGATTTTCTCCCGGTTCCATTTCAGCGCAATGAAACATATACATAGTTTATTTTACAGTAAAAGAAAACTACAACAAGGGACACGATGTTTTGTGTCATAGGTCTAGATGAACGGGTTGGAGATTTCTTGCTCCAGTGCTCCTTATGTTTTAAAATATTCAAAAATCATATTTCAAAGTTTCAAAAATGTGAAAACAGTCATAGATATTTCCAATGAAGTATCCTAAAAACGTGCAAAATTTCAATTAGAAATACTTGTATTTTCATCTACACAAAAAAGACAAATTTATAGATCTGATTATAGTGTTTCAAATCTACAAATTTTGTAAGATTTTGTCATTTTTGTATAGCCCATAATACAAAGAATTTCACGTTGTGATTTTGCTTGTTTGTAGGTTACATCTTTGACTACATCCAGAATTATTTCAATTTATTCTAAAACTAAATATTTTTTGATTTGTTTTAAAACAAGGGGAGCAGTAGAGCTCGCGAGCACAAATGACTTTCGTAGATGCACTTGTTATGTAAAATGTATTTTAAATACATTTCAGAATGTCAAAAAAATCTTTAAAAAAGGATGAACATCCATACATTTTATGTCCGTATAGAAAATTTCGCGAAAAAGGACAATTTTTGTGGCATGTGTAGAAAGACAAAAACAAATGTCTCGTGCAAAGTCATCTTGGAAAAGCGGGATTTTTCTTTTCCACGCATGGTACAAAAATGTTTTTTTCCCATGAAAATTTATGTGCTAACATAGAATGTCATGATATATACCTGAAATTTTTGTTGGAATTTTGACATTTAAAAATATGGATTTTGCATAGTGAAATCAAATGCTCGTATAAGCAAGTGCATTGTTTGCACACTTACAATTGAGTACGAGACAGAGCATTGCATTAAACTTAATGACATGACATTGAAAAGGATAATTGCACGCATAAGATCACTCTTTTTCTGACTGTGAAGCGCGGCACATGCCTTCCCATTGTCCCTAGTGAGGTGACACACGAAAGTTAAACAACATAACAATCCAACTTTGTTGTTACTGGGCTAGAGCGTTCTACATGTTATACTCCATCTAATACAGATATGTTATGCTCTTGAGCATAGGCGCATGAAACATGATGAGAAATACCAACATGCTCAAAAATTGGTACTCCCTCCGATCGAAAATGGTTGGCATAATACATTGGTCAAAGACACACTAAAAAATGTCTTTTTCCCGTGAAAATTTATGTCCTAGACCACATAGGGTAGTGTGGCTCGGGTTATGTCGAGAGTGTTGGTGACGTCTGATTTCAATGAAATCGAGTGTGACCCCTTTTATCTAAAAAAAATATTACTCCTTCCGATCAAAAAAAGATCGGAGGGAGTACTACTATATAATAGTACTCCTTCCGTTCAATTTTATAAGGCACTCTACCTAACATTTTAATTTTTGCTACATACTCCCTCCGTTCCATAATATAAGACGTTTTAGCTCTTACACATGTTGTCTATATGCATACTAAAATGACTGAACATATACACTAAAATATGTCTACATACATCTTTATATATGTGAATGTGGACAAATGCTAAAACATCTTATATTTAAAAATGGAGGGAGTACATACTAAAATGAGTGAATCTAGACTTGTTTTGCACATTGATTCACTCATTTTAATATGTATGTGTCCAAAATTGAAATGCTAGGTAGAGTGGCTTATAGAAAAGTGAACAGAGTATCAATTTAACGTTATAAAATGTTATAAAATTTCTATATGGTTAGTCGAACTTAAAAAAAATTAATGAAGACTATACACGAGATTCCGAAATGAGACTTGTATTGCCACAACTTTCAAAGGTACTCCACCACCGTGTTGATTGATCGATTGACAACCATGTTCGTGCTGGCAGGCGCGGCGGGCTGGCCGGCGATCAGGGGCTGGTCTTCGTTTTGAGCGGGAGAGGCCCGCACAGGATCTTGCAGATGCCCATGCAAGGAGTGGTGGCTTGGTTCACGCAGGTCTGGGCCAGCCCTGCAAGCGGTTCCTGCGACTGAGTGAGGCGGCAGACCCCGTCGGCCGTCGCACATCTTCTGCGAGAAGGTATTTCTCAACTCAGATCACAACTGAACTCTGAACTTTGTACATCTGCATCGTAGATTTCAATGAAACACGGCCACTCTCCAGCTTGGCTAGTTAATTAGCTCGATAAAGGGAAACTGGTTTCAAACGATATCAGCAAACAAACAAGCCATCCCAGATTTACAGGTATTGTGACATACAAGACTACAAGAGGTCCACAAAAACAACTGAGCGATACACCTTATAATATTTCCAGTTAACAACAGATTACAAGTCATCTTCAATATCAAAAACCTTCACGTTCAATATTAACATATGGTTCCGATTTCCTTCCTCACCAGGTCACGGGAACATTCCTTCAAGAAACTCCTCAAAGTCGTCATCTTTGTTGCCCGCTTCCCTCTTCGAAGTTCGTTTGCGATCTACAGGATTTCACACACGTTACGTTTATAGCATTGCTAATGGCTGTTATCTACTTTAGATCATATACAACCACAAGTAGCACGCACAATGATGTCGGGCAGCACGGCTTAGGAGGATGGATAGATATAGATTGGAGAGACTTCATATTTCATTATTTCCTTCTTCTACCAGTGAAAATATGCAAAGCATCTTACATGCAGACGGCAGATGCGAAATCCTTTAACAACTAATTGATAAAGACATTATGATAGCATAAGATACTAACCCTATGTAATGCGCTTACTGGCGTATGACCAGCAGGCCGTGAAAATGAATACCTCAGGAAGAACACCCACATAACATGTAGGTGTGCAGAATAGTTGAGAAGGCCCAACAACGGAATAGGTTTCAATAAACTACTACTACATGCCAATAGCATTTGAATTTATAAACACACGCACCAAGATCTACTGCTTCAAGTACTACGAGCATTTTATAGATTTCAAAAAAGTAATCCAATCGGCTCTACCTTTTTTATCTCTGTTACGTTTCTTGGCCAATTCGTCTTCTGCGGTATCTTCATCTTCGTCATCATGATCTCTACAGTGTGAACAACCATGTCAAACACCATCAGGTAATAAAACAATGAGGGTGGACAGGAACTAGAGATACCTCTTTCTCTTGTCCCTTTCTCTCAGATCCATTTCCTCTTCACCAGAAAGCTCCTTTTCCTTTTCTTTCTCCTTTTGCCTCCTATGAGCAAGCTTTTCTGCACATCTTTCATAATGTACAGGAATCAAGCTAAATAATCAATATGCAGTGGATAAAAACTGGGTTTACCCAAGTGTAATATGGAGTAGCTAACCTCTGGCATGCTACCAACTTCACAAGTGCTTGTTTCTGCTCCCCTGCTTCAACATATGAAAAGTTCACCTGAAAAAAAGTTAAGTAATAAATATACAACAGAACAAAGTTATTAAATGAACAAAAGGACTTTAAGTATTGTTGCATCAGCAACAAGATAGAAAAGACTAAATGAACATACCTCATAACTACCAAGCCCAACATTTTCCTCGCACTTCCTATTGCCGCAGATAAACTGCCCTGAGTAAAAGCATTTGCCGCACATCAGTATGGACTATGGAATTTATATGATGTTGACAAAGAAGTGAAAAACATGTTTAGAAGATATCCTTAAAAGAGTGGGCATCTCTGACAGAGAAATTCAGCTCTATGCTATTCAGAGTTTGTTTGGTGCAAGATATAAGGTGTATGTCAAGAAGTAAATCCAAAAAAGAGAGATCTAATAACTAAACAGAAGAAACTGCCAGCTTGGGTATTAAACCTAGTTAAATCTTTTACATTCCTCTTCTAGGTTCCAGATTTAAATCCAGATGGTTTATTAATACTAAATAGACACAAAAATACATGTACCGTTTAAATTTCAGTCACTTTTTTCAGGTTGATCCTTGTACAATGGAATCTTAAAGATGAGAATATGAAGGGGATACCTTTCCCAGATATCACCTCTTTTTCTGTTCTCCATCTCAATCCGATCTGCAAAAAGTAAGATACTGAGACTTTGCAATTAATTTCCAAGGATAATACAAATAATTTCAGCAACAAAATGAGTATTTTGGTTTCATTTCTATTTACTGTAAGGACAAAAAATGATTTCAGCTAGCAAAACAAGTCGGATATGTGTGTGTTCGTCAGACCTTAACATGTAATGAAAAAAATGTATGTGCTAGTTAGCAAGGTTCTCTGTGCAGTTCCATGACCCCAAAACATTAAACTTATCTCAATAGTGCTGCACAAACACACCCAATTCAATCTTATGAATATGGAATAAATGACAAAAGAATATCACAATTGGTTGGGTATCATTCTTTCCTTTTGATGAAGATACTTCTTGTATCCACATCATCTTTGTCAGAAGTTACAGAAAATGAGTATCATACCATGTTACAAGATTAACTCTCTTGTCCATGGCACTCAAGAGTAACCAGGAGGAATTACAGAAAAGAGTATCATACCCAGTAAAAAGACATGACTGATTAGCACATATGGCTATGAATCATAGCAGCGTACCTTGCCTTTTTTATACTGGGACATGTCAGCAATGCAATATCTATATCAAGTTAAGTATTCTAAGCAGAATAAACTTAAGGTCAACAACATTACAAGATAGTAGATCACACATTAAGACAATCTCAATGCATGGAAGGACAGCATACTCCTGATTAACAAGGACAACAAATCTCTGAGAAGGATTTTAGTTGTGAACATGGAACACGATCAACACCGAAGTCATAGTTTCCTCGTGCTTCATGTCCCCATTTTCTTAAATAGGACTTCAGAATCATACGCAGTCATTTAAGTTAATATATCACTGTCCAATTATTATAGACGACAACGAATTACAAGAAATGACGAATCTCTACACAGGCATGCACTATTCACGTGAACAGTTTTCCTTTGCAAATGAACCTTACATAACCCTTTTTTTAGAAGGAGAGCATCATGTACTGTTGGACAAACCACGAAATATATACTGATACTGCAGATAAAAGTAATCAATAGATATACTATATTGGCATAACATTGTATTCATATGCCTTATTCGGTTATTCCTACTTATATTACCAGACTCCTACACTTGCAACTAGTATTGTTGCAAAGCTGAGCTAATTAGGCTGTCAGAGAAAGATCTGCAAATGCGAGAAACTTATCTGATATAAGGCACATGGCTGAACATGTTACTGTACAAAATGATATAAGCAAATATACCACATATTATCGTTTCTCAGAAGATAAAACAATTTAAATATGAAGTCTACTAAAAAGGATACTCCTTAAAAAGCTTGTCATAGTAACGTTTGACCAGCCTCTTCCCCCAGGTAGAATCCACATCATCTTCGTCAGAAAGAATGAATCTATTACAAAATTGAAGAACATAGTAATGAGTATCCAACAAACCACTGGTACATATTTATAATGAATATTTAACAATGGAGACTGGGCACTGATGGATATGACCTGTATCCTTCTCTCAGTGTATCTTTATCAGTTTTGATTGGTAAACTGTTATCCACATTCTTCCCATGGCCATAAAACTGAACTGTTGAACATATTAACCTTTTTTCAGTGTTAACAACTAACATGCATCGTAAAGAATGGAAGATGGCATCTTCTCAGTTATATATCAAAAAATATTCTAAAGCAAGTTGCTGAAAGAGTAAATTTGTAAACATAAGTATGATACTCAATTCTTTCTACTACAATGAGTGTGGTTGTCTGTCCCTTATTTCACTATTTTCTACATGGAAATTCATTTTCGTTGTTCTCTATTCATACATTGTAGTAGCAATTTTCTCCTATATGTCTACAACAAACTCTTCCATTTGTATTCAGCCATTAGCAATCCATTATGCCCACCACCCGCCAAACTGATTGCTGAACAGCCCCAAGAAATCTGAGACATTTTGTTTGTATTGGTTAACGGTTCCAGAATGTCCATAATCCAATTAAAAAATAAACTGCCAGTCAAATATCAACATTGTTCATTAGACTGAGAACCAGGACGTCAATTTCCAAGTGAAAAAGATGGCAACTAGGATCTGTTCCACATCAAGGTAGGTGAAAAGTCACATATATTATATAAATATCCATAATCTGTGTATGGATGACGGTAGCCCCCAATTCTTTCTACAGTAGAGGGGACTGTTCATCATTCAGTTGCTTTTGGAAACCAAGACAAAGCAGATAAAGACTCATTATAAGCCACAGTCCCGGTTTCCTTTTCAAGAGAGAAGGGAAATCATGTGATATTATCATGCATCAGCAGTTGTGGCAAAATTTCATTCTGCCGAGCTATGTATCAAATTATCAACAATAGTAGAAATCAAGGTATTTCTAAAGCAGGTTGCTCACCACTATCTATCTGGCTACTGATTGTGAGTAAACAATAATGGAAGAAATGTTACCCAAGACATCAAGCAGATTACGAAGTGTGATGGTTACTCAATCACATAAAATTTTAGCTAATTAGTTGTGTTAATTATAAAGTGTAAAGCAGCCTGCCGCAACAATTTATGAGCATCATGACTAGTACATCTGCAAGTGCTGCCACTTATCCTGGCAAAAGACAAAAGATGCAATATTGCAGAGTTGCGAGTTACATATAGCATATACGTATACATAATCCATGTAAGGACAAAGATAGGCCCCAATTTTTTCAACAGTACAAAAGATTGTTCATTATTCGGTTGTTTCTAGAAACTAAGACAAGGAAAATAAATAGCTCATTACAAGAAATTATCCTTGTTTTGTTTTTGCTGTGGAAGGTCAATTCTGTGACCTCTCTATGGGGAGATATCTTTGAGCTGGAAGTCCTACTAATTTATTGTGCTTCAATCATTTATAAAGTATAAACAGCCCTCACTTGAGAAAGGTTTGAGACCCACTCGAGAACTTGACATGTTTTGATTGGATGCTTCTTGGAGAGGAACATGAGGTTCTCCGATATCCACAAGCAGCTTGTTCTTCTTGTACAAAACATTCAAGCTGGTGAGTTCATGTCCAAATTGGCGTGGAAGATCTCTACTCAGGGCAGCCATTAAGTTCCAACTTCTTCAAATAGGTACACCTTCCGTAGCTACCAGTACTGCATCTTCTTCAACAAAGGATCACTCCTCTCAGATAGGCATATAATCGATGACCAACCATTCGAGCTTGCGGAAATTCGTACAGGTCAGCAGCCAATAAATCTGGATCCAATCTTTGTAACTGTAGTTGGTCCAAGTATTAAAAGATATCTCGAGTAGCTGCCCAATTGATGGAATGCAATGATCTCCAATAGATGAGCCCAATTTAACTCAAGATAAATAGGTACTATTAAGCCAGATGCAGATGCTAGTTATAGGCTTATAGCGAAAAGGTCCTTGAGCAGCTACCCATTTGTCTTCAGTTAAATTTTGAAGTTGATAAACTGCAAATCATGTGTGATCTTTCCACCAGTTCAGCAGCTACCAAACTTGAGATATCCAAAAATAAATGGAGCAGCTAATCTCAAATTGTGGGCCTTGGCATTCACCAAGATTGAATGTGTCTGTCATCAATGATATGCCTAACTTGGTGTAGTGATCCTTCGTTCAAGAAGATACAAAAGCAGCAACAAAAGGGGCACTGCTACAGTGCGGAAAGGGGAGCCTTGTATCCAAGAATGTAGCTAATGCCCGTTTGAAGAAGTTGGAGCTGGCTGTCCTAAGCTGAGAGTTCTCCTATGACAGAACCTCTCATTCCTCCAAGAGAAGCTTTGAAGTTTCAATTATAAGTTGTCAAGTAAAAGAGAGGGTCTTGATTTTTCTTCAGGTGAAGGAGTTGTTTATAAATGATTGCACTCAATTACATATAGAGTTCACATAACCTGTATTAATCAACGCATCAATCTGATAGCATCATAATGTTTACATGTGCCATTTAGTGTAACACCTAACAACACAACTGGAACCTGACGAAGTTGCAGGTTAAAAGATTATCGTGCTCCTTTTTGCTCAGAGCATTATGCTGGTGCAGTGGTGCTACTACATTTAATTAGGTTTGCCACTTTATCAGAGTTCCTTTATCCTGCTGCAATCCTATCTGCACTATTTTTCCCAACATCAAAGAAATAGGACCTTAGCCTCCCCAATCCAATCAACAAAAACTGGACACAAGCACGAAATTCTTTTAGCGGGAAAACGAAATCAAGGGTAGCAAAGTATACCATAGTCATTCATGAACTTCTTATGGCGATCGTAAGCATTGAGCCCGCGGATATGCGACTGGTACTGCCTGCATCAACCCAATCCACATTCATTAGATGAGAGGCCGGTTGGCCTTCTATATCGAAAGTAAAGTAAAAGCTCACTCTCCCCTGCCCTATTTGATTGGTAAGTCATCACACACCTGAACTACTTCCTCGAATGATAGATAGGTGGCCAAATAGCTAAGCTGAACATAAACAATGGCTAAACTGCAGTATTACAACTATCATCAATCAAGAACTCTAATCTAAGCAGGTCGATTTTGTGCCGCATTAACGCAGGAAAAGGAGAGTAAAACAGGGGAGGAAACTGAATCTGGAGGTACAGAGAGACAGGGAAGGATGCGCACGTACGACTTCCTCTCCTCCTTGTCGTAGATGGCGGATCTGAGCCGCCCCAGCGAGGCCGCCATCGCGCTCGCGCACCACACCTCCGCTCCCCTCTCCACCGTTAGGTCTCCGGTGTGGTCACTCGTCGGTCTTCGCCACGAATACCAAGTTGTTTTCTAGGGCTTGACTGGGCTGAAAAGAACATGTTTACTTTGGGCCAAAACATTATGTGCCGTCGTTTGTTGCAATCAGTGGAGGCCCACTGCTAACATTGTTTTTTTATGATAGTGCGCCAGGTGAACCCTATTTGACGCTAGTTGCCTTGGTTAAAGGCATCTCCAACCAGATTGCACTAATCCATGGCGATTCCTAGGGAGACCCTGTACGGGGCTCGTTAGCGGCGTTTATGAGACACGACGCCTGCGTGCTTCGATTCGTGGGCCGGCCCATTATTTCCGCGCGTTCGTTTGAACAATTTCCGACTGTTTCGTTGGAATCGTTTTGTGCGTTCCAACTACTGCTACTGCTTCTTTCGACTGTTTACTGCTACTGCTTCATGCTCTTTTGTGGTATTCTTGTACATTCAAATAAACATATGCCTGAAACGCATTGATCCAAAATGAATTTGAAAAAGAAATCATGAACAATAAAACTAAGAAGAGCAGAGTTGAGGGCTAAAAAACGATCGCCAAACGGAGACCCGCGTACCTCCTCGCGTCGCCCCTCCAGGCGACGGGGAGGCGAAAACCTAGCCCACCCGCCGCCACCCCCACCCTCTGCCTCCACCCCTCGCCGTCCCCGGAGGCGGCCGCCGGACCAAGGCCGTGCGCCGCCGGTGAAGGGGGCGGCGGGGATCTGCCGCCCGCGACCCCCGTGCTGCAGCTTGGAGGGAGCCTCAGCGCCGGCGGCCCGCGACTCTCCCCCGACCTTGCCCTCGTCGGGACCTGCGCTCCGTCCCCATCCCGGCGTGCTCCGCCCTGTTCCAGCTCCGATGCGTCCGCCCCGTCTTCCGCTGTCGGTGGTGGGTGTCCGGGCCCGATCTGGGCCCCGGATGGGCCGGTGCGAGCCGCAGCCCCGCTGCTCTCGCAACGCGTTCGCCCCCCCGCTGCTGCCGCCAGGACGCCGCTAGCCGGCGCTGATGTGCTCCGCCCGGAGCCGCATCGAGTCCGGCTGTGCGTCACTATTGGCTTCCGGTCTCAGGTATTGGCACGGTGCGTCTTGATGCCAGCTCTGGGGAAACCCGTGCTCATGCTTTGTGCGTGAGCTAACCACGACGTCGCGTCCCGGCGTTGCTTACCTTGTTGAAGGCGTGGTGTTTGAGTTGTTGTATTGCTCGCGAAACTGATGTGCAGGTGAGGTCCGAGCGAAAGCTCTGCGACGACCGCGCCCGTGGGCGTGGCTGCCCTTCTTGAAGGTGTTGCAAGGATCCCTGCTCTTCGCCTTTGTGCCTGATTGGCCTTTTTGTGCTCTTGGTGTGCTTGTTGGTTGTGCAAGCTTGACAAATATCCGATGGGGATGGTTGCGGCATTGTCGCGAGCTTCGTGTTGTTGGTGCGGTCTCGGTTGATCGGCCCCTGATGACGTGAAACACACGTTCGTTGGGAGACCCCAAGAGGAAGGTATGATGTAGTCAGCAGCAAGTTTTCCCTCAGAAAGAAACCAAGGTTATCGAACCAGTAGGAGCAGCAACTCTTCAGAAGGTTGTCAACGGCGCCAGAAAAATAGCTGTTGCAGGGAGTCTGGACTGTTGACGTGGAATCTGCACACAACACAATCAAACTACTTTGCCCCAACGAAACAGTGAGGTTGTCAATCTCACTGGCTTGCTGAAAACAAAGGATTAAACGTATGGTGTGGAAAATGAGTATTAAATTGCAGAGAATGAAAAAGGAACAGTTTGCAGTTTGTGGTTGTTTAATCAGTGTAAAAGAATGGACCGGGGTCCACAGTTCACTAGTGGTGTCTCTCCATAAAAGATAACTAACATGTTGGGTGAACAAATTACAGCTGGGCAATTGACGAATAGTGAGCGCATGACAATGCATATACATGACATGTTGACTACTATGATATTTAATTGGGCATTACGACATAATACATAGACGTTATCCAACAGCATCTATGACTAATAATCCACCGCCGGGTTGTCATCCGAGTCCCCCGTTGGTATTAAGTTGCAAGCAACGGATAATTGCATTAAGTAAAGTGCGTAATGTAAACAAACACATATGCCGTGGACATAGCATCGTTAGGTTATCCCTAGTGGCAACAGCACATCCACAACCTTAGAACTTTCTGTCACTGTCCCAGGTTAAACGGAGACATGAACCCACTATCTAGCATAAATACTCTCTCTTGGAGTTACAAGCATCTACTTGGCCAAAGCATCTACGAGTAACGGAAAGCATGCAAGATCTTAAATAACATATAAGATAGATTGATAATCAACTTGACATAATATTCAATATTCATCGGATCCCAGCAAACACAACATGTAGCATTACAATAATATGATCTTGATCATGTAGGGCAGCTCACAAGATCTAAACATGATGGCACAAAGTGGAGAGACAACCATCTAGCTACTGCTATGGACCCGTAGTCCAAGGATGAACTACTCACGCATCACTCCGGAGGCAGGCATGGCGATGTAGAAGCCTCCGGTGACGATTCCCCTCTCCGGCAGGGTGCCGGGAAGAGGTTCTGAACCCTCCCGAGCTAGGGTTGACGACGGCGGCGTCTCTGGATCTTTTCGTGGATATTTGCTCAGGTACTTAGGGTTTTCGCGTCGGGGGGAATAAGTAGGCGAAAGGGCGGCGGCTGCGGACCCCCGAGGGGCCCACACCACCCCAGGGCGCGGCAGAAGGGGGCCCGCGCCCTGGTGCGTGTGGCCTCCTGGTGGCCCTCCTCTGCTGCTCCTTCGCTCCGTCAGGCGTGTTCTGGAAAAATAGGCACCCCCGTGTAGTTTCGTCCAATTCCGAGAATATTTCCAGACTAGCTTTTCTGGAATACAAAAACAGCAGAAAACAGGAACTGGCACTTCGGCATCTTGTTAATAGGTTAGTCCCAAAAAATGTATAAAAGTGATATAAAGTAGATGCAAAACATGTAGCAATTGGTATAAAACAAGCATGGAACATCAAAAATTATAGATACGTTTGAGACGTATCAGCATCCCCAAGCTTAGTTCCTACTCGTCCTCGAGTAGGTAAACGATAAAAACAAATAATTTTTGAGGTGACATGCTACTATCATAATCTTGATCATATAATATTGCAAGGCACATGTAAATGAATGAAGTGATCCAAGTCAATGGTCTATAATTTGCTACAAATAGATAATGAGTAAACAATGAATCACACAAGCTAAACGTTTTCATGAATAGTACTTTCGAGACAAGCATCAAACAGTTTTGCATAAGTGTTAACTCATAAAGCAATAGTTTCTAACAAAAGGTATTTAATCAACACAAAGGAAGAATTTAGTTTCAGCATTTGCTTCAACTTTCAACATATTTATCTCATGGATATTGTCAACACAAAGTAGTATAACAAGTCCAATACATTGCATATAACGCATGTTGTAACAAAGTTGACACTAGTGTTTGCTTGTGGAAGACAGAAAGAATAGGAAAACTGACTCAACATAAAAGTAAAAGAAAGGCCCTTCGCAGAGGGAAGCAGGGATTAAATCATGTGCTAGAGCTTTTAGGTTTTTGAAAGCATATAGAGATTGCATAAAATATTTGATACTCCTCCCAACCTTGCTAACACAAGCCATGGCTAACCGAATCCTCGGGTGCCTTCCATCAATCACATACCATGGAGGAGTATCTATTTTTGAGAGGTGTTTGTTAATTGTCAACGAATGGTAGCGGGTGAGAACAGTATTCTACCTGTCGAACGGACTTTTAAGAGCGGCTCCCATGAAGGACGTTATTTCTACCAGCAAGGCAGATCATCCCTCTTTCTCTTTGGTTTACACACATTCAGGTATTTCACTGTTTGTCATTGCTTACTGATGAATCAGGGCAAAAGTGTGAAGAGAATTAATTGGTTAAAGTTGTAATTAATTGGGACTGGGCACCCCGTTGCCAGCTCTTTTTGCAAGTTATTGGATAAGCGGATGTATATGCCACTAGTCCAGGTGTAAAAGTCCACTCGACAAATAGAATAAAGAATAACCACACTAATTCCTCATGAGCTAGTAAACATTGACACAAAAAGGGAATAATAACATTTTGAATAATTTAAAGGTAGCACATGAAAAATTTACTTGGAGTGGCAAGGAAATACCACATATAGGTAGTTATGGTGGACACAAATGGCATGGATTTTGGCTCAAGGATTTGGATGCACGAGAAGCATTCCCTCTCAGTACAGAGTTTAGGCTAGCAAGGTTATGTAAGCAAACAAGAATATCAACCCGTACACCAAGTTTTATATGACAAACATATTGCAAACGTTATAAGACTTCATACCGTCTTCCTTGTTAACCAAACCCTGTTATTAGAAAATATCTAGACCTTAGAGGTACCACCGATGCAAACCAAATTTTCAACAAGCTTTACGGTAGTTCTTCACTAATAGGCTTAACTCATGTGATGCACAATTTAATCATGATCTACTTGTTAACTCAAAACAATTGACAAGCATCAAGTTATCCATTTTAGTGATCTACAAGATTAAGCAAGTTTTTCCTTATACCAATTACCACATGCAACATTTTCTGAACCAACCAAACACCAATCAATTTATTTCATCAACTCTCCAAACAAATATAAGTGAAGCAAGAGAGTACTTTCTACAAAAGAAAGCTAATAGCTCTGACAAGAGATACATGAAAACAAGAGCTAAAAGCTGAACAGCGCTAGATATGAATACTCAACAAATATAAGTGAAGAATAGGAGTATTCTCATGAAAAAGCGGAGCGTGTCTCTCTCCCAATCAAGAATGCTAGGGTCCAGTCAAGCTTTATTGAAAATAAAAGTGCAATACTGAAAATAAAAAGCACACAGACGCTCCAAGAAAAGCACATATGATGTGAAAGAATTAAAATATAGTTTCACTAGAGATGACCTGATAATTTTGACGATGAAGAAGGGGATGCCTTGGGCATCCCCAAGCTTAGACGCTTGAGTCTTCTTGAAATATGCTGGGGAGATCCATGGGAGCCTCCCCAAGCTTAAGCTCTTCACTCTTCTTGATCCTATTATATCATCCTTCTCTCTTGACCCTTGAAAACTTCCGTCACACCAAACTCAAAGTAGATCTCATTAGAGGGTTAGTGCATAATCAAAAATTCACATGTTCTAAAGACGCAATATGATTTGTTACTTTAAACATTAGCTACAGCCACTGATGTTATGTGAAGCTCTTCCACCCAAAAAAGAATTTCACTCAACACTAGTAAAAGAGAGAATGCGAAAAATAAAAAGGCATAATCTGTCTAAAACAGAACAGTCCGCAAAGACGAATTTTTTCGAGGCACTTACGACGCTCAGATCGAGAAACTCTGAACTAATGAAAGTTTCAGACATTCATAAAGATTACGCACAAAAATTTCAGATTTTTAACAATCTGGTGATTTTAGGAATTTCGTACAGTGAACAGCAAAAATCTGTTTCTGCGCAGCAATCAAAATTAAGCATCATCTTATCATTAGAGGCTACTCTTGGCACAACAATGCGAGAAAATAAAGATACAAAGGAGTTGCTACAGAAGTAAACAAACTCCTTGACTAATACTGAAAATAAAAGATAATGGGTTGCCTCCCAAAAGCGCTTTCTTTAATGCCTTTTAGCTAGGCATAGTGATTTTTATGATGCTCACATAAAGATGAGAGTTGAAACATAAAAGAGAGCATCAAGGAGCATATATAAAACATGTTTAAATCTAACACTCTTCCTATGCATAGGAGCCTTGTAAGAAAACAAGTAAATGAAGCACAAAGTGACTAGCATAGGAAGACAAAACAAGTGCAACTTTAAAATTTTCAACATAAAGAGAGGAGACTTAATATTATTGTGATATATGAAACCGTGTCTCCCTCTCACATAATAACCAGTAGGTTTTAAAGAAACCATCATATAAAAGCAACACAAGAGAAAGCTCAAAACTTTCATGACAAAGAGAGGAAATTTAATAACATGAAGATTTCTATAACCATATTTTCCTCTCTCAAAATAATTTTCAGTAGCATCATGAATAGACTCAACAATATAGATATCACATAAAACATTCTTATCATGATCTATAAACGCATAATTTTTATTAAGCTCAGAAATAGTGGGGTTATCAAACCCACTTTTGACAATAATAGTATAATTAATATCATTAGGCAATATAGGACCATCATCAAGAGCATTATCATATATAATATTAGGGAGCACATTTTTCCTTTCTGCAATTTCCTCTTTTACTGAGTCAAGGAGGTTGTTTACTTCAAATTTATCAAAAGGAGATATTTCAATAGAATCATGACATTCAAAAGTATAGCATTCTTCCTCCTCCAAGCTTGGGGAACTAAAAATATCATTTTTATCAAAACCAACTTCCCCAAGCTTAGAGCTTTCCATGGCATTAGCAATAATGGTGTTCAAAGAATGTATGCTAATAACATTGCTACTATCATGATTGTTATGCAAATAAAGTTCCATAGGCTTTTTAATCTTCTCTTCGAACACTTCATGTCCCAACTCAAGATAAATTTCATAAAGCTCTCTCATGTTGTTTTCAGCCATAGGACTAGTTTCAAGGAAAGTAACCATTGATATCAAGTAAAGAGCTAGACATAATAACTAACAGAAAACAAAACTGAAAATAAACTAAATGCAAGTAACTAATTTTTTTGTGTTTTTGATAATTGAAAGCAAACAAGATAAAATAAAATAAACTAAGCAAGACAAAAACAAAGTAAAGAGATTGGAAGCGTGAAACTCCCCTTGCAGAAGACTGCTGTCTCCCCGGCAACGGCGCCAGAAAAATAGTGCTGTTGACGGGAGACAGAGCTTCCTGAAGAACTTCTACTCCCCGGCAACGGCGCCAGAAAAATAGCTTGATGACGTGAAACACACGTTCGTTGGGAGACCCCAAGAGGAAGGTATGATGTAGTCAGCAGCAAGTTTTCCCTCAGAAAGAAACCAAGGTTATCGAACCAGTAGGAGCAGCAACTCTTCAGAAGGTTGTCAACGGCGCCAGAAAAATAGCTGTTGCAGGGAGTCTGGACTGTTGACGTGGAATCTGCACACAACACAATCAAACTACTTTGCCCCAACGAAACAGTGAGGTTGTCAATCTCACTGGCTTGCTGAAAACAAAGGATTAAACGTATGGTGTGGAAAATGAGTATTAAATTGCAGAGAATGAAAAAGGAACAGTTTGCAGTTTGTGGTTGTTTAATCAGTGTAAAAGAATGGACCGGGGTCCACAGTTCACTAGTGGTGTCTCTCCATAAAAGATAACTAACATGTTGGGTGAACAAATTACAGCTGGGCAATTGACGAATAGTGAGCGCATGACAATGCATATACATGACATGTTGACTACTATGATATTTAATTGGGCATTACGACATAATACATAGATCGTTATCCAACAGCATCTATGACTAATAATCCACCGCCGGGTTGTCATCCGAGTCCCCCGTTGGTATTAAGTTGCAAGCAACGGATAATTGCATTAAGTAAAGTGCGTAATGTAAACAAACACATATGTCCGTGGACATAGCATCGTTAGGTTATCCCTAGTGGCAACAGCACATCCACAACCTTAGAACTTTCTGTCACTGTCCCAGGTTAAACGGAGACATGAACCCACTATCTAGCATAAATACTCTCTCTTGGAGTTACAAGCATCTACTTGGCCAAAGCATCTACGAGTAACGGAAAGCATGCAAGATCTTAAATAACATATAAGATAGATTGATAATCAACTTGACATAATATTCAATATTCATCGGATCCCAGCAAACACAACATGTAGCATTACAATAATATGATCTTGATCATGTAGGGCAGCTCACAAGATCTAAACATGATGGCACAAAGTGGAGAGACAACCATCTAGCTACTGCTATGGACCCGTAGTCCAAGGATGAACTACTCACGCATCACTCCGGAGGCAGGCATGGCGATGTAGAAGCCTCCGGTGACGATTCCCCTCTCCGGCAGGGTGCCGGGAAGAGGTTCTGAACCCTCCCGAGCTAGGGTTGACGACGGCGGCGTCTCTGGATCTTTTCGTGGATATTTGCTCAGGTACTTAGGGTTTTCGCGTCGGGGGGAATAAGTAGGCGAAAGGGCGGCGGCTGCGGACCCCCGAGGGGCCCACACCACCCCAGGGCGCGGCAGAAGGGGGCCCGCGCCCTGGTGCGTGTGGCCTCCTGGTGGCCCTCCTCTGCTGCTCCTTCGCTCCGTCAGGCGTGTTCTGGAAAAATAGGCACCCCCGTGTAGTTTCGTCCAATTCCGAGAATATTTCCAGACTAGCTTTTCTGGAATACAAAAACAGCAGAAAACAGGAACTGGCACTTCGGCATCTTGTTAATAGGTTAGTCCCAAAAAATGTATAAAAGTGATATAAAGTAGATGCAAAACATGTAGCAATTGGTATAAAACAAGCATGGAACATCAAAAATTATAGATACGTTTGAGACGTATCAGCCCCCTTCGGCGGCGAGGTCGCCTCCCCACGTGGCGCTGGTGCTAGGCCAGAGTGCTTGGGGCTGCCCCTTTGGCTGAGGTCGGGGTCAAGGTTCGTGGCGCTGGTGCTAGGCCAGTCTCACTCGTTGGTCCCCGTTCGCTCCTGGTTCGCCGCTTGTGGGATAGTCGCCATGCAAGCAAGTGGTGGTGCTGCAATCTGCAATGTCTCGGGACCGTGATGCCCTTCGACGGCGTCGGACGCACTCCTCAAAGCTCTGTCCTGCCCGTCTTCCTGGTGGTGGTCTCATGCGAGCACGCCTGTTAGTGCTTCTCAAGCGCACTTGTACCCCTCCCGCCCCCTCTGTGTGTGTGTTGGTGTGTGTTGTTTTTGTTTTGTCTTCTCTTCGTTCCTCCCTGTAAATTTCTGGTTCGCTTGAACCCATTAAACAGAAAATGAATACAATTCAGGTGGAGGGTCTTCTCCCTCCCCCGGTGACCATTCGAAAAAAAAAGAGCAGAGTTGGAAAATCTGTTGTACTCCCAAACATGTAGATTCTAAAAACTCTGATGAACCAGTTGCAGTACAAATTTTTTCCAAAAAGAGTAAACGTACACACTAATATGTGTCTATATACATGTAGATGCATATAAATGTGTCAAAATGCTAAAACATCTTATATTTTGGAATGGAGGGAGTACATGTACAAGCAAACTGCTAACTCTAACCTGAAACAGTCGAACACAGAAACAACAGACGGACATGAAACAGTGAAACCATGCATTACCGCGCCGGAAGTGGGCCGAGCCCATGATATACGACGCTCGTTAGCGTCGCTGATCGCTCGCGACGCCTACATGGTTTGTTTTCGTGGTTTGCTAAATTTGGAACCATTTTTATATTTGGAACCATTTTAAATTTGGAACCGTATTCAAAATGCAACAATTTTTAAATTTGCAACCATTTTCAAAATTGGAACCATTTTAAATTTGGAACCATTTTAAATTCGAAACCATTTTTAAATTTGGAACCATTTTTAAATTTGGAACTATTTTCAAAATGGAACCATTTTTAAATTTGGAACCATTTTCAAAAAGGAACCATTTTAAACTTTGGAACCATTTTTAATTTGGAACCATTTTTAGATTTGGAACCATTTTCAAAATGGAACCATTTTTAAATTTGGAATCATTTTCAAAAATGAACAATTTTCAAAATTGGAACCAATTTTAATTTGGAACCATTTTAAATTCGGAACCATTTTTAGATTTGGAACCATTTTTAAGTTTGGATCCGTTTTCAAACATGAACAATTTTCAAATTTGGAACCATTTTTAAATTTGGAACCATTTTCAAAAATGAACAATTTTCAAATTTAGAACCATTTTTAATTTGGAACCTTTTTAAATTCGCATTTTTAATTTGGAACCATTTTTAATTCAGAACCATTTTCAAAATGGAACCATTTTTAAATTTGGAACCATTTAAAAAATGGAACCATTTTCAAAAATGAACAATTTTAAAGTTTGGAACCATTTTAAATCCGCAACCATTTTTAAATTTGGAACCATTTTTAAATTTGGAACCATTTTTAATTTGGAACCATTTTAAATTCGGAACCATTTTCAAATTGGAACCATTTTAAAATTTGAAACCGTTTTTAATTTGGAACCATTTTCAAAATGGAACCATTTTTAAATTTGGAACCATTTTCAAAATTTGGAACCATTTTTTAAAATTGGAAACATTTTTTAATTTGGAACCATTTAAAAAATGGAACCATTTAAAAAATGGAGCCATTTTAAAAAATGAACAATTTTTTATTTGGAACCATTTTCAAAATGGAACCATTTTCAAAAAATGAAAAATTTTCAAAATGAAGATGTAGTGAAAATGGGAGTTGAGCAGGTTTCCTGTAGTGAAAATAAATAGAAAATAAATCAAAAAATGAACAATTTTCAAAATGAAGATCTAATAAAAAGAAATTTATTACTCTCGGACCTGTAGCTTCAGACTGAAAAACCAGTAGCACTACATATATCTCCAAAAGCTTCAGATTATAATCCCAGGCATGGACCTAATTAAAATGAAAATATTCGCTTCAATTATGAAGCTGGTGATTTCTCTGTAGATCTTTTATTTCTCCTGCCGCTTAATCTGAACTGAATCATGAACCACAAAAAAAATTGTGAGTAAGAAGTGTTAGAATTTAAGAAACTACTATAGGCATGGAACATAAGATTATTTTAACTTACTAATTCCTCCATTGTTTTCCTTTTCAGCAGAATCAGCGAATCAGATGTGGTGCGTGTTGTTCGAAAGGAAAATAAAATTTTGATTGTTCTAGACGGGTAGAAACTTAAATTCACTCAAACAGAAACAGAGATCCCAAATTCATGATCTGTTTCAAAAACAAATTATCCGTGAATCATAGATAGAAATTTAAGTCAAGGCAATACGTTACATACAGTTCTGTCCACGGAACATATAACAATGCACGATGCATTTTTCCAAGCCAGCAAATTGGCACAACTTGATACAAGTACAGAGAATCAGTAGTAGATCCAACTTTTCGACCGTAGTATCTTTCAGCATATTCACTCAACCATTTGGGCACACAGTGACGCCACAACAAAAAACAATGTAGAGTAATACTAGTAGCATGGAGATCAGATGCGGGGCACGTGCAGTGTAAGACGATCGTGGCTGATCACTGAACAGAGCTCACATCGATCACATAAGCAGCAGCAGCTTCAGGAAGACAGCATCAGGGTGCTGAAGCGATGGCCATTGAAGAAGCACCTCCAACGTGTGATCTACTTCCTGGCCTGAATCTCCCACGTCTGTGGATACCTCGGCTTCCATTTCCTTGGTCACTTTTGTTCAACACACCGAGAGGATCATGATTGCATGGATCACACGTTCGCTGGTAGACCCCAAGAGGAAGGTATGAAGCAGTGTAGCAGCAGTTTCCCTCAATATGAAACCAAGATTTAATCGAATCAGTAGGAGAAAGAAATCACTTCTGAAGGTTGTTGGTGGCGGAATATGGCACGGCGCAATACCAGGGAATCCGGCGCCAACGTGGAATCTGCACACAACACAATCAAACTACTTTGCCCAACGAAACAGTGAGGTTGTCAATCTCACCGGCTTGCTGAAAACAAAGGATTAAACGTATGGTGTGGAAAACAGTAGTAAATTGCAGAGAATGAAAAGGAACAGTGTTTGTAGTTGGTTGTATTATCAGTGTAAAATAATGGACCGGGTCCACAGTTCACTAGTGGTGTCTCTCCATAACAGATAACTAACATGCTGGGTGAATAAATTACAGCTGGGCAATTGACAAAATATTGAGCGCATAACAATGCATATATATGACATGATGATTACTATGATATTGATGTGGGCATTACGACAAAATACATAGACCGTTATCCAACAAAGTCTATGACTAATAATCCACCGCCAGGTTGTCATACCGAGTTCCCGTTGGTATTAAGTTGCAAGCAACGGATAATTGCATTAAGTAATGTGCGTAAAGTAAACAAATGCATTAGACCTAACGGCGTACCCTTAAGCTAAGCATCGATTATTTTATCCCTAGTGGCAACAGCACATCCACAATCTTAGAAGTTATCGTCACTCTCCCAGATTACCGGAGGCATGAACCCACTATCTAGCATAAATACTCACTCTTGGAGTTACAAACATCTACTTGGCCAAAGCATCTACTAGTAACGGAAAGCATGCAAGATCATAAATAACATATAAGATAGATTGATAATCAACTTGACATAGTATTCAATATTCATCGGATCCCAGCAAACACAACATGTAGCATTACAATACGATGATCTTGATCATGATAAGCAGCTCACAAGATCTAAACATGACAGCATAAAGTGGAGAGACAACCATCTAGCTACTGCCATGTACCCATAGTCCAAGGATGAACTACTCACGCATCACTCCGGAGGCAGGCATGGTGATGTAGAGCCCTCCGGTGATGATTCCCCTCTCCGGCAGGGTGCCGGGAAGAGCTTCTGAACCCTCCCGAGCTAGGGTTGACGGCGGCGGCGTCTCTGGAACTTTTCGTGGATAATGACTCGGGTATCTAGGGTTTTCGCGTCGGGAGGAATAAATAGGCGAAAGGGCGGCGGCTGCGGAGCCACGAGGGCCCCACACCACCCCACGGCGCGGTTGGGGGTGGGCCCGCGCGGCCCCATGGTGTGGGCGCCACGTGGCTCCCCTCCGTGTCTCCTCTGGACTTCGTCTTCGTGTTGGAAAAATAGGAGGTTCTGTCCAAGTTTCGTCCAATTCCGAGAATATTTCCAGACTAGCTTTTCTGGAATACAAAAACAGCAGAAAACATGAACTGGCACTGTGGCATCTTGTTAATAGGTTAGTCTCAGAAAATGCATAAAAATGCTATGAAGTGTATATAAAACATGTAACAATTGGTATAATATCAACATGGAACATCAGAAATTATAGATACGTTTGAGACGTATCAAATCACCCCTTGTTCATATATGTATATACTAGGAAAATTGCCCGTGCGATGCCACGGGGAAAAATCAACAGCGGCGATGGGGACCATATGGTCGCCACTCTCCCAGGCGACGGCGGACGGCGGCGATCAAGGAGGCGACGAACCAGGGCATAAGGAGGACAGGGAGACGATCCAGCGGGACCAGAGGCTCACCACGAATTCAATGGAGGGATCGGCGAAGTCGGGGGAGGGCAGTAGGCGGCGAATCGATCGCCGGCGTCCGGCGGCCGGCCCCGAAGAAGACGACCACGGTGGCGACGATTCCGACGCGCCTCGGGCGTCCCAGCACGCGAGACTTGACGGAGATGGAGAGGGGACGGTGGCGGAGCTTGTGGCAGCCTCGGATTCGACCGGGGAGGAGCGGAACGATGGCAGCTCGCGTCGGCGGCGACGGTGACCTCGGGCTCGCGCGGGAGAGAGAAACGGAGGGAGGAAGAGACGTGGGCGGGATAGTGAGCAAGGAGGGAAGGGGTGGCACGATGCTCCCTGGCCTTATCTCCTCGCATGGGAGGCGTGTAGGAGGTGGCCACAGCACGCTCGGGCACGCAGCTGTGCGTCTGCCTGGTGGTTGAAGAGAAAAGGCATTTTTGCGAAAAGGTCCCTGGGTTTTCTGAAAATCGCAAATAAGTCCCTTCAGCGTACGAAACGACGAAGGCTCCTTTGCCCAGTGGACTGCGGGTTAATATCCCTATATGTCAGGGTTTTTTTGCAAAATGGCGCGGCGACGGACGAAACCAAGGAAGCGTTGCTTCCTTTATTAGTAGGGAAAAAGGTTGAACCAAGGACTTACATTCTTTGCAAGAAAGTGTTTAGCAAGTGGAGTTTGGAGCCCGTTGTAACTGTTTATTACTATACAAGTTTTAGGGTGGTTGGCATTTTTAATAACAGTTCATCCACCGTGATCTAACGGTATTAAAATAGTCGGTACCATACTGACGGTACCGAACGGTTCCGCTGTACCAAAAATTGTGTGGGACCGGTACCAAAATTTTGTGGGACCGGTACCAAAACTGTGGGGCAGATACCACATATACGTGGGCATAATTTTATTTTAATTATTAAATGATATTTTCTCGTTTCCTCACTTTTTATTTTAATTTTATTTTGGGGGAAGACGGTCCGGCGGTCGGCGGCTCTCCGACGGCTGCCTCAAGGCGAGCACGCGGGGGGGCGCGCTAGACGATGGCGGCGACGCGGTCTGCCACTCCCTGACGTCTGCCTCGTGGCACGCATGAGGGCGGCACAAATGCGTCCGAGGACGGAGGTCGTCCGCGGTCGACGCGACCGAGGAAGTGGAGCTCGACGGCGTGGAGGAGTGGCTCCAAGACGCGAGGCCCTTCCGAGCTTCGCCTGCAGTTCCTAGAGTCACGGGGGAGGTCCAGAACATACAAGGAAGACCGAGGCAACTTCGTTGAGGAGATCGACGCGCCGGCGGCCGGAGCCGGATTCGGGGAAGACGGCCCCCTCGCCGGTGATTAGAGGAGAACTGGATCGATTCCTTCAATGGATATTATCAGGACGACGAGGATAATCTATCGGACAAGAAGGTGGAGCTCTGAGAGGCCCACAACGACAAGGAGGAGCACGATGCCGACGGGGACACGCTCTGGGACGCCGACTGCGTTCTCTGCGCACAGGGCAATGAGCGAGGTCGGAGGCCGTATGGTCCCTAGCGCCGCCAATAGGTGACGGGAAAGGCTGTGATTTTGATGCACGCTCTACGGAGCCCGTGCATGTGCTGCTCCGTCACCGGCCATCCGATGAAGAGCCCCGCGGCCTTGGCAGCGACCGCCAGCACCCCACGCCGTGCGCCTTGGTGTAGCCGATCAGCCGCTGGTCCTCCTTCGTCCACGCCCCCTTGTTCGTGTGCGTCTTCTCGCAGCACGGCGACCTTCCATGCTGGCTCGCTGCTGCTACTCCGTACATCGCTCAAGGGAATCACGTCCTTTTTTTCTTGGGCTGGAGCTAGACCTCGCGGTCCGTATTGCAGTGGGCTTTTCCTCTGGGTAGCCCCAAACGGCCGCAGCTAACGTCCGTCAGCTCTGACAGTGGACCCACCTTGTCAGAGCGACGATTAGTGTGATTTGTTGTTGTTAGTCTCACAGTTGGTAGATTTTTGAATAGGTGGTGAATGGTTCTTCAGTGTTTGATGAACAGAAATTATCTGTGTATTTGCTTTTAGTTTTGATAAGAGATACTATTTGTAGACAAAGGGAGAGCTTGCACCTAGCCTTATGAAGACAGCAACTAACCATTAACTTGAACCAACTCACGAATGGCCTGGAGCGCCATCGGCGAAGGAGGTTGCTTGCACACCCGTAGAAAGGGCTTCATCCTCTCTTGCACTTCTTCCTCGGAGCCTGTCTTTGAACTCGTGTCCTTTGGCAGTTCTCCGAAAGCCTCGGCCAATCTATACTCAGCTCGCTTGGCAGTGGGGATGGTGCAGTCTTTGTTCTTCTCTTCCAATCTGCAACTTCTCCGAAAGCCTCGGTCAATCTATACTCAGCTCGCTTGGCAGTGGGGATGGTGCAGTCTTTGTTCTTCTCTTCCAATCTGCAACTTCGCCTCCCGACCCAAGGGGAGCCGCCTTCAATCTGCAAGCTAATCGGTGCATCGAGCAAGGATAGCGGTGCAGTGCAGCTGAAATTGTTCAGAATCTCATCCAGTAAGGTGGGCAAAGTCTGGGAAAACGGCATCCCATTGCCACCAACTGGAATGTCAGGCTGAAGGATCTTCAAGCTGAGAGAGTCTCTCGGCGATGCCGGCTCCAGGGGCACCTGCCCAACAGAGTTGTCGGCCAAAATCACCTCAGCCAGCTCCACATCCTTGCAAGCTGACACAACGTCATCAACGTTGTGTTGCTCTTCCAAGCCTTGAACCATGGTCTCGAAAGGGGCAGAAACCACTTCAGGAGGATCCACAATGTGCTGCACCATCAATTCACCTAGTTCAGGAGAGCAGCTTGCTCCAGCTGCCGCACTGGCATCCTTGTCCTCTGACACGGCCAGCGGTGCAGCTTCCTCAATCTTGTCTGTAATCAAGGAAAGTGCAAGACCAAATGTAATGTACAAAGTCTTGTTGATTGAAGTATACCAGTGTTCTAAACAAAAGGAAAATACATGCACATAATTATCTCTTCAGCCTCAGAATTCAAAAAGGTTCTCTACACAAGCCAAATTTCCGAGATTCCCAAAATCAATAGCACTTTCATCTTCGCCAGCTTGAGGCCGCTGCCTGCATCCATCGTAGTCATCCATGTAGAGAGCTCTGTTTCTCCTTCCTGAGTGTCCTGCTCACAATGCCAAGGTACTCATCACTTGCATCGGCCATGGCTTCCTGCATATCACATACAAATCGAAAATTAAATGTTTTATCAAAATAGGTCAATGACACAGATTCAAATATACTCCAAAAAACTAATGGCGCGAACAAAAAACTCCACAACCAGCTACAAAATAAAACTAAGAGAGAAAACAGTATATACTATACTAACTACAGGAGATGAGATTAGAGCAGCTACTAATAACTACAGAGTATATATGAATTAATTCAAACTTCAGGTAACCACCAGCCGTTGTCATGATTAAATTGGCTTCAGGTAATTTATGATAAGCATTTTCACTTATATTCGGAAAATAAACAGTTGACAAAAATGCAGAAAACTAATTAATGCTGTAGGTGAAAATCTGAGAAAGCTAATATGTCAAACTGAGTCTGATTTGATAAACAATAGCTAATGTGTCAAATGTGAGAAAACTACAGAACACATTTAATCAATTGACACTAGCTAGGTTCAGTACTGAATATTTATTTTTGGAGAACATGTAGAGTCAGTATACTTCCACAATCTACACACGTACAACACCAGGTTCAGATTTCATCTACAGTTAACGAAGACAATTACCTCCAGCGGCTGACTGAATCGGCGTGAATTTCAGGTGGACAGAGCTTCTCCGGACATGGCGGCGGAGGAGGGAGAGGGGCCTGGACAGTAGGGTCTAGACGCGGGGAGATCGGGGTTGAAGACGCTGGCAACGGCAAGGCCGTGGGCGAGGAACCGGCAGAATCCCGCCTGAACGCGGGTGAGAACGTGGTCGAAGCCACCGGCGACTGCAGCGCGGTGGGAGAGGAATCGGCGGAGTCACGATCGAGGATGGCGCCGCTGCGATGACGAAGCCTCTGCCTCACCTTAAGCCAGCATCCACCACGCGACCATGCCGCCGCCGACAACGCCGCTCGCCGAACCACCAGCCGCCGAAATCAATCGCAACCCGAGGCCTGCCCCCGCTCCTTCCGCCATCGCCGCGCGCCGGGAGGTCATCCTCGCCGCGAATGAAGAAGGGAGGCGGCGGCGGCTGCCCTAGTCGCCTGGTCGTGGCTGCTCACGAATTCAGGATTGTTTTTTTTTTCTTTTGATGGGTCACGATGTATAAACTACAGTTTTTCCTGAGGAACAGCATCAGTTTTAATCAACGGCTAATATAATCATGTGTTAATCAATGGCTAAGAAAAATCAAATCCCACGGTACCGACAGTACCACGGGTACCGTGCCAACCACCGTAAAAGAGCTCTTATTACTAACTGGCATGAAATGCTTTCTCGAATTGCCTGCACATCAGCCCTTGAAAAAAAATCGAGTGGAAGAAGAATTACAGAGCATGTCGACTTGAATTTTTTTTATATATTAACAATGATGAGGTTGAAGCTTAATTAAAATTAAAATACCAGAATTTAAGAGGAGACTTACATTTGAGAAAGGATGGACTTCAATACCATTGTACCATCTAATGTACTGCATCACAAAAGACCCCAGAATCGTATCTGCAATGAAATAGGGAAAATACATTTTATATTTGACAAAAATGTTGGAGAACCGAATATAATAGTGAACCAAATATGCCGGTGAACCAAAAATGTTAGAGAACCGAAAATAAAATTGAACCATAAATGCAAGCGAACCAAAAATAATAGTGAGCCGAAAATGTTGGAGAACCTAAAATAATATTGAACATAAATGAGGGTGAAGCGAAACTTAATATTGAACCAAAAAAGGGGTCGGTGAACAAAAAAGGTCTTTGAACAGAAACATGTTTTGAACAAAAATGTTAGTGAATATCAAAGGGTAGGTGAACAGTAATTGTTTTAGAACAAATTTAGCGTCAACCAAAAAAGTAGTCAACTAACCACTGAAGCAACGAAAATAGGAACCATCAAGTGATTTGGCATATGCATCATATTGTCCATGTTGCGGCTGGTTATATATACCTCTCTGAATGGAGTTAAATTGATCAACAACCTTCACATACCTCAGAGATGAGAACCTATGGTTGATAGTGGGAAGCGAACGCTGAACCTCCATCACAATATCCCCTACACAAAATAAAAAGGAAACAACCATGAGAACAAAAAGAAGCAGCCGTCCAACTTGGTGGAAATGCTACAAAACATCAGTAAGATGGATGCCATATAAAATCCTAAGTTTACCTTACTGGGAAAATAAGGACCTAAAATATGGGAAATAAGCTAAGCAAATGAAGAAATGAAAGCACACAAACTTCTAATTAGAAATGTGTCCCCTAATTACAACAAACACCTGGAAAAATAAGGACCTAAAATATGGGAAATAAGCTAAGGAATTGAAGAAATGAAAGCACACAAACTTCTAATTAGAAATGTGTCCCCTAATTACAACAATCACCTAATCCTAAAAAATAAAGACCTGAATATGGATAATAAGCTAATCAATTGAAGAAGTGAAGCACACATACTTCTAATTAGAGATGTGTGTCCAAATTAGAAAGTGTCATCTATGGAACAAAAATTGACATAAAAAATACCCAAGAAGTACTATATACGCGCATACAAACATTGTTCGGTCACAAAAACAAAAACAGTAAATATCTCCATAAAGTAAGACATGCTCCCTGGTGGATTTGATAATATCTGCGCACAACTCGGACCGCGAAAATCGAAACATCAGGTATGGCCAAAAAAGTAGTTCTAACGCGAAGCATATGCATCCCTGAATCCAAAGGGATAATATTAGACCCTCCCTCTATGTAGCCAAACACAGGAAGTTCAACAAAATGACGCTCAGTACCCACTCTGCTCCTCCCGCCATCTACACTGGATGCAGCGCCGCCGCACAGCTCACGAACTCGGCTAAAAACGTGGATACAGGGTGATACCCATGGATCGTGGATCCCCATGGATCGAAGGAAACCAATGAGAAGACCACCCACTCGCTACCGCCGCGACTAGAGACTGGAGGAAAAGATTGGTACAGGAACCTTCAGCCGCCATAACCGGCGACGAGCCAAGGATAAGACCTGGCACTTGAACTGAAGAATCCAGATAGAAGAAGCTTTGGGAGGAATCAGATCTCAGAAATCGGGGGAGAATAGCAGAGGAGGAAGAAAGGAAAAAGGAGGCGAGATCCCTGTCACTGGCGAAACTGTAAAGTGAACGCTTCGCGGATATGGGCCGGCCCAGTAACTCTTCGGGAACGAACTCCTTCAGGCGGCGCTCACCCTATGCGGCACACCCCCCTCGCCTTATGGGGCCAGCCCAGTAGGGTGCACCTGCTTCAGTTTTTCGTTTTGTTTTTGCTGTTTCTTTTTTCTTTCTTCTTTTTCGTTTTTTCCTGTTTCTTTTTCGCTTTTCTTTTTTTGGATGTTTCTTTTTTCTTTTCCCTTTTTTATTAGATATTAAATTCTTTTTAAACAAATCATTTTTTTGAAAATGTTCAGATTTGAAAATTGTTCATATATAAAAATAATTCAAAAATAGTTTCCGTTCATAGACTTTTTTCTGTTCGCTTTTTAAAAAATCGTACAAACGTAATTTCTGTTCGTAGACTTTTTCTGTTCACTTATTGAAATAGTTCAAAAATGATTTCGTTCACCTGTCTTTTCTGTTCGATTTTAAAATTCGTTGAAAAACAGTTTCCGTTCACCGCTATTTCTGGTCATTTTAAAAATTGTTCAAAATAGTTTTCGTTCACCGAACCTTTTCTATTCACATTTAAAATTGTTCAAAAGTCATTTCCATTCATAGACTTTTTTCACTTTTTAAAAAATCATTCAAAAATAATTTCCGTCCATAGACTTTTTTCTGTTCAATTTTTAAAATCGTTCAAAAATGATTTCGTTCACCGGCCTTTTCTGCTCACTTTTAAAATTATTCAAAAACAGTTTCCGTTCACCGCTTTTTTCTGATCATTTTTAAAAATTGTTCAAAAATAGTTTACATTCACCCGGCCTTTTCTGTTCACTTTTAAAATCATTCAAAAATAGTTTTCGTTCACTGCCATTTTTTGTTCAATTTTAAAATCGTTCAAAAATATTTTCCGTTCATAGATTTTTTCTGTTCACTTTTTAAAAAATCAATCAAAATATTTTTCGTTCCTACACTTTTTCTGTTCACTTTTTGAAATCGTTCTAAAAAGATTTCGTTCACCGAACTTTTCTGTTCACTTTTAAAAATCGTTCAAAACAGTTTCCATTCACCGTATTTTCTGGCCAGTTTTTAAAATCGTTCAAAGTTTTCGTTCACCGGCTTTTTCTGTTCACTTTTAAAATCGTTCAAAAATAATTTCCGTTCATAGATTTTTTGTTCAATTTTTAAAAAATCGTTCAAAAATAATTTCCGTTCGTGCACTTTTTCTGTTTACTTTTTTAAATCGTTCAAAAAAGATTTCGTTCACTGGCCTTTTCTGTTCACTTTGAAAAATCGTTCAAAAACAGTTTCCATTCACCGCTATTTTCTGGTCATTTTTAAAAATCATTTAAAGTTTTCGTTCACCGGCCTTTCCTGTTCGCTTTCAAAATTGTTCAAAAATTGTTTCTATTTATAGACTTTTTTCTGTTCACTTTTTAAAAAATCGTTCAAAACTAGATTCTGTTCAACGGGGGTTAAAAAACGTTCAAAACTAGATTCTGTTCAAATGGGGTGTTTTAAAATCATTCAAAACTAGATTATGTTCAAATGGGGTGTTTTTAAAATCGTTCAAAACTAGTTTCTGTTCAATGGAGTGTTTTTAAAAATCGTTCAAAACTTTTGATTCTGTTCAATGTGTTTTTCCAAAGATCGTTCAAAACTAGACTCTGTTCAAATGGGGAGTTTTCAAACCCGTTCAAAACTAGTTTCTGTTCGGTGGGGTGTTTTTAAAATCATTCAAAACTAGTTTCCGTTCAATGGGTTTTTTCAAAGATTTGTTCAAAACTATATTATGTTCAAATGCGGTGTTTTTAAAATCGTTCAAAACTTGATTTTGTTCAGTGTTTTTTCGAAGATCGTGCAAAACTAGGGTCCGTTCAAAGCGATGTTTTCCTAAATCCGTTCAAAACTTGATTCTGTTCAATGTGGTTTTTAAAGTTCGTTCAAAACTAGATTCTGTTCAACGGGGTTTAAAAAACATTCAAAACTAGATTATGTTCAAATGGGGTGTTTTAAAAATCGTTCAAAAACAGTTTCCGTTCACCGCTTTTTTCCGGTCATTTCTTAAAATCGTTAAAAAATAGTTTTTTGTTCACTGGCCTTTTTCTGTTCACTTTTAAAATCGTTCAAAAATAGTTTTCGTTCACCGACATTTTCTGTTCGCTTTTAAAATCGTTCAAAAATACTTTCCGTTCATAGACTTTTTTCTGTTCACTTTTTAAAATCGTTCAAAAATCTATTTCATTCACCGGCCTTTTCTAATCACTTTTAAAATCATTCGAAAATATGAAGGAGATATGACCTAGAGGCAATTAATAAAGATATTTTATTTGTCATATCTCTATTGTTCGTAATAAGTTTTGTACCATGCTATAACTGTATTAAGCGGAAACATTAATACACATGTGGTATGTAAACAACCAGGTCCCTAGTAGCCTCTTAACTAGTCCATTGGGCAATAGATGATCAAGGTTTCCTGATCATGGACATTTACTCAATTGACAATGGAGTCATGTCATTAGGAGAATGATGTGATGGACACGCACCCAAGATATATAGAAACGTAGTGTTCATACCTTTGACCGTGAGATCATATCTAATCGCTGCTTCTGGAAGGTGCTTTGATTGCATCAAACGTCATGTCTTATCTAGCGTGACAATAAAGGTGTCTCTTTCGGGTATCCGAAAGAAGTGGTCAAGCTGAGTGATCAAGAACGGGATTTGCCAATCCACATAGCAGGATAGATACTCTGGGCCCACTCAGTGAGATTACATCAATGAGCTTGCAAGCATGTGACTAGGTCACGAGGATGTAATATCACAGACGAGTAAAGATAGAATTGTCAAGTGACAAGATCAAGCTCGGTAATCGTGATACCGGAGAACGAGTCTCGGACAATCTAAGTATCGTCAGGCAAAAGGTTGAAACTGAACGTCTAAGGTTCAAACAATAAAAAGACATTCGTGGACGCACAGGGACTGTCACGGTTATCCAGCCACCGTTGATAGTCATTGATCGGAGAACGTGTCTCGATCATGTCTGGAGTGATCCCGAACCGTAGGGTGGCACACTTAAGGGTAGGCGACGGTTTTAAATAAGATTGGATATTAAAGAGAAAATAGAGAAGGGTTCCGGAATGGTTCCGAGATATATCCGATGGAGTTCGGAGGGCAACGAAAGATGTTTCGGAGGTAGAATAAATTAGATAATATGTATTTAATATTAATTAATGGAATTAATGATTAAATATATTTTTATTTGATTATTTTCGGATTTATTGGCAGCCCCACACCTAAATGGGCCTAGACCAAAGGGAAAAGGCCTATATGGGAGTTTTTCCCCTTGATGCGAATTGGGGTGGGGGAACCCTAGGTGGGCCAAATGGGGCCCACCTAGGGCCGGCGGCTGCCCTTGGCTGGCGCACCATGTGGGATAGTCCCACATGGCCTAGTCAAGGTGCCAAGCACCCCTCCCATCCCCTTTATATAGTGGTGCCCCATGCCTTGGAAATTCACCCAATCCTTCCTCTCTCTTTCTCTCATCCGTTTAAGTTGCGGCTTCGCAATTGGAGCTGCACACGGCTTGAAAGAGTTCTCTCCACCATACGCACACCGTCGTGCTGCTGGGTCCAAGTCTTCTGCTTCCGCTGCTTCGTTGGATCTGGAGCCCGGAGGTCGTCGTCTACTCCGTACGTGTATAGAGCTACGAGGTGCTACACGTGTGGCACTGCACGTACGTCTTCTTCCTCTACACGACCTTGAGGTCGGCGCCGCCGTCGTCTTCGCCGCCTATCTTCATCATGCGTCGTCATCGAAACAGATCTTTTGATCCTCGACGCTTACGGTCTACAAGGGTATGTATACCGTTCCCTCCGTTACTTTATATCTGCATAGTAATAGATCCTGGCTATTTCGGTTATCGTTGTTAAGAATTTTTTTTGTTTTCTGCACACAATCCCCTTTAGTGGTATCAGAGCCGATCTATGCATAGATATAGTAGTACGGTTAGAACTCATGTTGAATGAGGGCACCAATCTTATAATTGTTTCCCTCTCACGTGCACTTGCTTATGCCATCGGCATTGAGTTGATGAAGCGGCCCGGACCGACCTTACGCGTACGCTTACGCGAAACTGGTTCCGCAATTGACATATGGCTGATACCATATATGCGGCTGGCGGGTGTCTGTCTCTCTCTCAATAGAAGGCTTGGCATTTTCAATGGAGGACCCGAAAGGGATATAAAATTGACAATTATTTGAACGGTGTTGTGGTTGTAGGTTCGTAGGTATGAAAGCGGTTCTATTTACGAAAGCCCCTAAGCCACATAAAATATGCAAAAGATAAAGTAGAAAACGTCTAACTTTATTTTGCAGGGGCAATGTGATATGGTCACGGTAAGTTTTATGAATTGTTTATAAACTAGCGGCGCAAAGGAGACCATTGGCGTAAGGACCATATCATGCCGCATTACATTTGATGTTATGTTATTGTGTGCATCTTATATTGTGTATATATATTGTTTTATATATGAGTTACTTCGCGGTAGTAATATAAGATGATCCCTCCAAAAATACCATATAGTGTTCTCCCTTTAGCGTGCACCACCGAAAGTTCTCCGTTACGAGGCAGGCCGTGACGATCGGGTGTCAGACGTATCTGCGTTTGCATACCGTGTGTGTAAGCCATGTTGCACAAGCAATACGCTAAAGGTTATTTTGGCGAGCCTAGCATGTACAGACATGGCCTCGGAACACAGTGACCGAAAGGTTAAACATGAGTCACATAGATGTTGTGATTGACATATCGATGTCTAACTTTGAAGCTATGCTATCGGCCGTGACAATCGGGGATAGTGTATCGGATGAGGATCGTGTAATCACTAAAACGATGCGAGTGATATTCATTTTGAGTGGGAGTTCTGGTAGTTTTACTTTATTAAAACTTGAACCCATATTTATTATGAACAAACTCTTTATGTTTTGCAAAACCTTTGTAGATAATAACCTGTTTGATAGACCTTTTAAACTTAGGTGCTTTCCTGCGATTGAGAAACTTAAAAGATTGGGTCCAAACTTCATTTTTTTAATACCGTAGCTTGAGGATACTCCTTGTTTCAAACCTTTTAGCTTTATTTGATACAAAACCCGCTAGGAGATAAAATCGGAGATTCCGCTAACAAAAAGAATAATTTGGATTATCATGTTTTGTGCGGATAATTTCATCATAGTCCAGTGTATGCTATGATCTCTCCCGTAGAGAATGAACTGTGGGTGCGTGTTGACAGATCGCAAATATTTGGAATGGTCGCTGAGACTGATGATCTGTATCCACTGTAAATCAAGTTTTCTTCTCAACCAAGATGGAAGAGAACACTCGCATTAAAGGAGCACGTGGCAGTCAAACTTGATGACAATGAGACGCCTCGCTCAGCTCGATCACTAGATGACAGACAACGTTGCCAGATGCAAATGGTTTGTCATAGACTATGTCATGCAAGGGGAATCGTTCACCTTCATGAATTCTTGATTGCATTGAAGAATCAAGAAGATGAAACAGATCGTCGGGAAGTCGTCAATAATGATAGTGCGTACACGGGCAGACGCACGGCAAAATATGATGTCAACCGTACATGGCAAAGAAAAGAAATACGATGCAGCTACATAGCTACCCTATGTGCATGGATGCATCATGCATGGATTAGGCGGCAAGATTACCGACTAATGATGAATTAATCACCCAACCACCGTGGCCCAAAGCTCTCTGCATAGATTAGGCGTGCTCTCTGCTCTGTACACGGGCGACGCGGACCTGAGGCTGAAGCAGACGCATGCACGGCCGCACTGGCACACGCATGCACGGACATATCGTTCACGTGAGCAATGCATGCACCAGACGTCCATGGCCCGGACGATATGTCCAGTCACGGACGACAAGCTTATCGTCCGGGCCCTCGACGATAGGCACTAATCGTACAGGCCGCAAATTAGGCCGCATTATTTTTCAAATTGTCTCGGAACACGTAATATTCATCGAATTTCTGTAATAAAATGTATTATTTAAAAAAAATTAGCTCATAAGATCACATCACCTAGAATTCCTTGGGTACTTTATGGTTGATTCAGGATTGCAATGATTGGGGGTACCTGCAAGTGGGAGCTTGATTATTCAGCGCTGAAAACCACACCTAGTAATACATTTTTCTCCTTGTCAGGATAATAATTGGATCGACACTCTTTGGTCTTTGCTAGATGTTCCTGCGACAACCATACAAAAAAGAAATGAAATAGTAGAATAAATCACACACGTCAACACATCTTATCAAGCAAGTCCCAAATCCAGCCGCCTCTGAATAAAAACTCCACCAATAAATTAAAAACTAGGGGACTATGCGCGGGCTTCGCCGCGCCCGTGGATTTGAACTTTTTTCGAATATATTTTTTTTAAAAATCATGTTGAAATATGAGTATTATGTGAGTTCGGAAAGTTTGCGCTTAGAAGGTTGTTGAGATTGTGAAAATTTGACGTATTGGAATGTATTCATATTTGTATTCTTTTAATGTTTACGATTTTAAAAATTGTACAATTTGAAAGTTATTCAAATTTAAATAGTTTTTTTTGTGTTTACAGAATTATCAGGTTCAGAAGTCGGTTTGTAAGATTTGGATTGAATTTACGGTTTTCAAATGAGCTTGTTTGGAAGACTTCTAAAATTTTAGAATAATCAATATTGGAATTTGATTTAGAGTGTTGCAGTACGTTTTTGATTGAAGTGTGAAATTTTGTACAGGGAAAAATTGCTTAAGTTTGGAAATCGTTGGAAATTTTAAAAAAATTATGTTTTACAATTGCTTAGATTGCAAAAAAAGTTCGAGCTGGAAAGTTATTACGTTTTGAATTACTTTAAAGTTTGCAAAATAAGTAGATTTGAGGGACTTTTAGAATTCCGTGGTAATGAATTTTGGATTTTAAATTTAAATTTTCCAATATGGTTGGACTTTTCCATATAAATTTAGCAACTATTGAGCAATTCATTTTTTTTGCAAACATGTAATATTGGAATTTGATTTGGAGTGCTCGAATACGTTTTTGATTTGAGTTTGAAAATTTGTACGGGGAAAAATTGCTTAAGTTTGGAAATTGTTGGAAATTTAAAAAGAATTAATGGTTTACAATTGCTTAGATTGGGAAAAAAATTCGAGCTGGAAAGTTAGTACGTTTTGAATTACTGTTAAGTTTGCAGAATAAGCAGATTTGAGGGACTTTTGAAATTCCGTAGTACTGAAATTTGAGTTTTAAATTTAAATTGTCCAATATGGTTGTACATTTCCATAATTTTAGTAAATGTTGACCATTCCAAATTTTTGCGAACATGTTTGTTTTCTGGCATGAACAGTTTTTCTTTTCCGTGAGCATTTTGTTTTTTTAAATACAAATGGGTGTTTTCGAAATTGTTTTTAATTTCTGCTTTTGTTACATTTGTTCATATTGCCAAAAAAAATCGATTTGGAAAAGTATTACGATGTGAATTAGTTTGAAGTTTGTAAAATAATCAAATTTGAGGGACTTATAAAATTCTGGAATACTCAAATTTAAATTTTGAATGTGAATTATCCAGTATGGTCGTAATTTTCTGTGAATATAACAAATATTGGCCAATTCAAATTGTTGCAAACATGTTTGCTTTATGTCATGAATATTTTTTTTTTTGGTGTGCATTTTGATATATTGTTGTATGCAAATGGGTATTTACAAAAGAAAAAAATTCTTTTTTTCCCCCCAGGAAAATCCTGGCAGTGGGGCCCACTGCTGATGTCAGTGTGACATCAGCAGGGCAGACGGCGGCGTTGTTGGGCACGGCCGTTGAGTACGCCGCGAGGCGGCCGTGCGAGATGAGACGCGCGCGCACGCGCCCCGGACGCGCGCGCGCTGGCGGGAAACGGCGGCGCCGCTCCAGTTAGGCGGCCGGAACGCCGCCGGTGGCGAGCGGGCGTGGTGGATGGAAGAAGCGACGCCGGCGACGATTCCGTCTCGAATGCAGCGACCGAGCACACGATTTCCGGCGAGGACGGAGAGGTCGTGTCGGCGAAGGTCGGCGCGTGGTCGGATCTGAGGAAGGAGCATCGGAGCGGCGACGGCGCTGGTCGGCGGCGCCGGCGACGTCACGGTCGCCAGAGAGAGAGGAAAAGGGGGGATTGTGGACGCTTTTGCACATAAGCCCCTGGTTTTTTTCGTAATTGCAATTAGGTCCTTCGGAAGGGGTTTCTGCGAAATGTTTGCGCCAAAAGTCGTGCCGGGGGTGACCGGCTGGTCACCGGCGCAACCGGCCGCTGACCGGGCGACGTGGCGCCTTTTGATTGGAAGAAAATCGAGAACACTGTAGATAGCTACAGTGCCGCGCTCTGGGGAGGACGTGGTGACATCCTGGCCGTCTGCTGACACGGATCGGACGGCCGCGGATTGCGCGCGACGTGGACGAATGAGGGGGCGCGGTTTCTTCCATCTTTTATATATAGTAGGATAGGATGTAACGCTTTAAAAAATAAATCAATTCTGCAAATAGAAAAATCTCCCCTAATCATTCACCACCTGTCCCACGTCACACACACACAGAGTCTCAGAGTAGTTACCAGCTAAGAAACATTTTATTAAAATAAAATAAAAGTACCAATTTCCACGTGGCGCGAGATATTGGCCAGGGGGCCCGACCCACCCATTAATCTCTCGCCGTCACTCTCTATAAAACACCAACCAAACAAAAAAAATCGAAAAATAAATAAAAAGGAGGCCGGAGCGGCAATAAGGCAATAACACAAGCACCTCTCGCCGACCTCCCCCACCCCCAGATGCCGGCCACGGCGAGCGGCGGCGCGCGGGTGGAGGAGGCAGCGGACGCGCCTTCGGGTTCCTCGTCCGCGCCTTCCTGCATGGGTACGAGGCCGGAGGAGCTCGCGGCGAGGCTGGCGGCCGGGGGCCCGGCGCCGTCGTCGGAGAAGGAGCAGGAGGTGGAGAGGGATTGGAGGGGGAGCAGGAGCGGTGCTCGCGCTGCGCGAGATCAAGAACCAGATCATCGGGAACCGGACCAAGAAGCTCCTCTACCTCCGCCTCGGCGCCGTGCCGGCGGTCGTCGCGGCGCTGGCCGAGCCCGGCGCGTCGCCGGCAGCGCTCGTGCAGGCGGCGGCCGCTGCAGGGAGCTTCGCGTGCGGCGTAGACGATGGAGCGCTAGCCGTGCTTGATGCTGGCGCAGTGGGGCACCTCACGCGGCTCCTCGCCCACCCCGACGACAAGGTAGGCTCTGCTCCCTTCACTGGTTTGTTGCTTGTTAACGTCACATCCTTGTATGCCTGCTCGTTTTGGGGCTCAAAAACTGTTTTGGGTGGAGAATTTTATTTTTGGCGTGGATTTGTGGCTCAATTGGGAAAATATCTGTTGCGTGGAGAAGAGTTGGTGAAAGGAAACTAGAAGGCGGCAAGCCAGCAACTGTTTGCTCCTTGTTATCATTGCGTAAAATTGGGGCATGGTACAATTGTACTTGTCCCTGAGCTGGAGGTGGAAATAACCACTGCTAACTTAATTGTTTCTGGAGAATTAGTATGCACATTGCTGAATGGAATGGTATCTGTAAATTAGAGGCTAGCGATGAAGCATGAGCGGAACTACTTTGTAAGGTTGTAGAGAAGAGCGCTGGGAAAGTACTAGTAATTTCATTTGGCATGAAGATATTTGCAGCAAATGTTTCGAGCTGAGTACTCCCTCCATCCACAATTACATGGCGTCCCTCTTTTGCATGATCTAACTTTGACCACCATCAGTTTGACCAATATATATGAGAACAAGTCATAAAAATTATACTATAAAAACTTTATGCGAATACGAATGCATTGGTATAGTTTTGATACCACATAGCCCACATTTTGTTGGTCAAAGTTGAATCTCGAAAACGTGCGCGCCATGGAGGGAGTAAGAATTTGGAAATAAACCGTGGCAAAATTATGGTTGCCTTGTGAGTGGAGGATAATTATCTGAGCCAATTTCTTGCAGAATATGTCAGTTTAGTTAAGGCGAGAGGTACTGGTGGTAGTTGTCATTTCTTTTTCTTTCCAGTGTCCTTTTCATTTATCATTTTGGTTGAAATAGTTAAGATATTGTTCACTTATGCTTCATATGTGGAGAGTTTGGTAGTGGGTCAATGGTTAGGTGTGGTGGTGGGAATAAATGTGCTGGAAAGTTGTCTTTTGTGTTGGGTTCGTGATGAATTTGTCCGAACTAATAATCAGGATTGGCTTTCCTGGTTTGGTCATGAAATAATTGGTGATGGTAAAACTGTATCTCCTTTATATGCTTGAGCTAAGAATTTGGCAGTAGCGTGATGATTTCCTAGTGGGTTGGATTTTGTAGAGTAGAATTTGGATGCCCTTTGTTGAAATTTAAACTTAACAGTTGTGGATGCACCTTTAGGGAAAAAGTCAACGATATACAAAACTATGAGCTCTCTTCATTATACTGAATGGTCCTAATAACATGAGCCTCGTTTGGATGTGTCAGACTAAGTTTTTCTTCCACAAGGAATGGGTCGAAATCCAAGCCTAAATTGATCACATCATCCATGGAGGCATGGGCATACAGAGGGTAAATGATTTTAGAGGTGTTACTGCACGTTCGCCTTTAGGGAAAAAGTCTGATGATACAGAATACAGAACTATGAGCGCATTCAAACTTCCTATCTCTCTAAAATACTGAATGGTCCTAATAACATGAGCCTCGTTTGGATGTGTCAGACTAAGTTTTTTTCTTCCACGTGGAATGGGTCAAAATCCAAGCTTAGCGGTGCCACATATAGAGAGTAAATGATTTTAGAGGTGTTACTTCGTGCCACAATTTTTGATATGGCTTGCCTAGCTTAGCGTTTGTGCCTCGCGCAACGTGACTATTAAAATGGGAACACGCCATGGTAAACGAGGTTACAAAAGAAAAACGAAACAGATGACTACTTTGGTAACTCTCTATTTTCACAGCTCAATGTACTTCTGTAACCACTCTGTCGGGCCTCAATCATCTCAACATACAATCACAAATCCATGCCAATTTATGTCATAAATTGATTTAGCATTGGTTGTGTTACTCCTTTTCTAGTCAGTATACAGGAAACTATTTTTTTTCTGGTACTTATAATTTGAAATGGCTCTTAAGCATATGAGTATTGACCGACTAGCTTGCATCTTAGCTTTTCACTTTAAGGTTATCCTGGAAATTTATATTGCTCTGTAGTCACTTAACTTCACCATAACAATCTTGTATTTGTATTTTTGTTGTTTACCACTACATGGGTGCATAGGGGTTCAGTCCAAGCTCCCTGTTTGTTGAATGCAGGTTACACTTAGTGTGGTTAGGTGCTGGTTCTAACTGTGCTGATTGTTTCATGCTATATGAATAGTTGTAGCCACTGATGCGTGGTTAATAATTTGGTCTGTTCTGAAGTTTCCATCCTGATTACAGGTTGTCGATGCATGTGCCCGTGCTCTCAGAATGATATATCAATCAAAACAAGCTCCGAAGTTTGATGTCAATACTGAGAAAAATATGGACTTCCTTCTTTCCCTTTTGGACAGCGAAAACGAAAATGTCACTGAGCTGGCTGCTAATATTATATCACACTCTTGCGATAGCAGTACAGAACAATTAGCACTATGTGGTGCTGGAGTAACCCAGAAACTTGTTAGTCTTTTTGGAGGTTCTATGAATCTACGGGATGCTTGTTTAGATTCTATGACTGCAATCGTCAGAAATAACTGGGAAGTCGCTTCAAGATTTGCATCGATGGACCACGGAAAAGCTTTTCGTTCAATAGTTGGGTTAATACATGACCGGAGCCCACGCACAAGACTACTTGCTTGTGTGTGCTTGATTGCAATTGGGCATGCTTCTCCTTGTCATTTTCCGGACAGACAAATTAAAACAAAGTTGATTCTGGTTTACTTGAGCTCATCGAAGAACCTGGTCATGTAGGAGATGAGGCTCCCTTGGCATTAACCACCCTTATAAAAGATAGTGTGGAACTGCAAAAACAAGCCTTTTCAACAAATGCAGTTGCAAAGCTTAGCAACCATCTGGTAGCAAATTCATTGGAGACAAGGCGGGCAGTGACCATATTGCTTGCTTTAGCTGAACTTTGCTCAAAACAGGAAGAGTCAAGATCTCAACTTATGTCAGGCCAGGTATGAGAAGCTTGTGTCGGATAATACTTTTGAATATTGTTGTGGTTACCTTTTGAGTTGTTAATTGAAGTTCTGCAGTCCTTCTGTTGTTCGTGTTAATTCTTGATGAATATGATTTGAACTTCTGCAGTACACTGATTCTTTACATTTGATATGACAAATTGGATGAATATGATTAACCAAGGACCCAATATTTGTGACTAATAAAATAATTCGCTTAACAGGTATCAACCTTGATACTTGATGCGTTGAAGCATCATTGTGCTGATATCCGTGTTGCAGCATGCTCATGTCTGAAGAATATCTCTAGGTCATCGAAGGTAAGGTGCACGCTTCTTCTTTACATCTCAATCATTTGTGTTCACCCAAATGATTCAGTTGATGTGGTTAATTTGCAGGTACTTAGTGCAGGTCGCCTATCCTGCGATACAGTTATTGCTCCCTTAGTCCAGCTTTTGTGCGACTCATCTACTTCAGTTCAGGTAAAGTGAATCGGGCAATCTTCATGGCGTTTTTGGTCTGGAATTTAAATTGCCGCACTTCCAATCTTCCTTGTTTGTTCCGAGGCTGGATTTTGTAGTGTGTTATTTTTATAAAGAAATATGATATTTAATGCTTTGGGCATTAACTTATCTATTTGCACGCAGATCTTGCCCCATTCTACTGTATTTCACCCATCAAATAAAGAAGTAATACTAGTAATGGTTTGTTGTAGAAGTAGAACAAACGACAATGTAACTAGTCAATTCGATAAGAACAAATTTTAAGGCCAGCAGGTCAACTTAGGAGGTAATCTTTTGATAATTTGTACTTCCCTACCACTTCCCGTCTTCACTGATGGAGCATCGCTTTGGTCACTGGAGCCACACCAAATTTGTTGTCAACTAGGCATGTTGTAATTGTGAAAAGGTTCATAAGACATCAGGAGTTTATAGTGTTACTGTCTCACCTATTCACTATCTTTGTCACAGGTTGCTGCCTTGGATGCTATTTGCAACATTGCAGTGAACTTAACACCCAGGAAATCTGTTCTTCTTCATTCTGGGGTCATCTCCCAACTTGTTAATTTATCCAAGTCAATGGATCCAACATTGAGGCTAAAATCTGTATGGGCTCTTAGGAATAGTATGTTCCTTCTGAATCCAAAGGATAAAGATTTCATAATGAAGGAGATAACCATATGTACTCTCTCAAGCCTCATATGTGGTACGTCTAAATGCCCAGATGTGATATTAGGCAACTGCTAAATTAGTTTCACTGCTAATTGCAAAGTGTTCTGCAGATTCTGAGCATTTTGTTCAGGAACAGACCCTGGCACTGGTATACAATCTTCTTGATGGCTATGTTGGTGCTATTAACTATGTCCTTGTAGATGACATGGTAATAAATGCTATTTCAAGACAGCTGAACAGTGCATCTGCCCCAGGAGTTTGCATCCAGGTCAGTTTTCCTTAAACTGCTGAACAATTACTTTATCTGGATTGCTACATTTATTTTTCCACGTGCATGTATGGAACTTTTGAAGGGGAAAGAGTAAATCTTTTCCGGCAGTACTATATAATCTTGTATCACTTTTTTTTTGAAATATGTGCTTCTATGATATATTGTTTTATAAAAGGACGCAGATATCATTGTGCGATAAATTATTAATATTTCAATTTTCTCTCTTCAGGGCATGTTGGTGCTTACAAATATGGCAGCTGGGGACGAATTAAGCAAGACAGCTGTAATGGATGTTATTGCTCCTGGACGAGCAAAGGCATCTTTTGTGGTCAACTTTCTGCAGAGCAAGGATAAGCAATTGAGAGTTGCAACTTTGTGGTGCATTCTTAACTTGGCTTACCCAAAAAGTGACGCTTCATCTACTCGAGTAGCCAGACTACAAAATGCTGGGGTAATTTCACAAGTAAAAAGCATGATAAACGACCCCTGCTTGGATTGCAAGGTACTACTGCCTTCTCTTCTTACATAAAGTGATCTTGAGATAATGCATGATTTTTATTGTTTAACGAATGCCTGTTTAGCTATTAATTTCAGTTGTGTTTGCTATTGCTGACTTGGTTGGGAGCTGTACCTTAATTCATTGTATCTTATATTTAATGAGAAACCATTTGACGAAAGCTACACCTGCAACCTTAGCTGAACGTGTTAGCTATAAGTGTCTTAACTGAACCTACAAACTTCCAAAAATAAAGTGTTACCCGCATAGCTGGTAGCTTGTCGGCATATGATGCTCTTGAACCTAATCCTAAAAGTCATTTTGCGTTCAATCTAACCCTCAAGGTGCCCCTTTTGTGCAGCTTAGAGTACGTATGGTGCTTGAACACTGCTCAGACAATGCCACTGCCGGTTTCATGTGAGTCAGCGAGCCATTGAAGTTTACAGGACACACCATACAGCAAACGGGCAAAGGAAGCTGAGCGTAATTCTCATCGTGAACAACCATGAACCATTAGCATCAGTAAAAAGTCCTTGATGATCTATCCTCTCTGCATCGAGCTTATCGCTGTAATTTCATCCCATGAGAACTCGATGACAGCTGGTGTCTGTTGGGGAAAGGCTGGTAATTCCCTTGTTGTAAGTTTGTAAGCGTGCCACCCCGAGAACCTGAGTCTGTAAGCGTGCCACCGTGAGAACCTGAACCTGCAGGTCATAGCCTCATAGGCACCAGCTCCGGAGCGTCCCATTTTTTCAGTGCCACCAGAACCTTGAGGTTGTGTTGTGACGAAGAGTGTATAATCGAGCCACCTGTTCTTGCTGTTGTAAATTGCATTTTTCTCTTGCAATAATAAGGGTGATTCATCGCCCAACTGAGTACTAATGTTTTATCACTTGTTTTTCTGATGTCTTTTGGCAAGGCTTAGGAGGCCCACTCAACTTCCGAAAAACAGGATATATATGTACAGTTCTATACACTAAGGGCATCTCCAGCGGCCCCCCCCCCCCCCCCCCCCAGCGCCCTCCCAGGCGGCTTTTTTAGCGCCGGCGGAAGGAAAATATTTCCAGTCGCGCCCCTAGGAGGCCGATTTCCGCCGTTTAGCGCCGTTTTTAGCGCCGGCGTTCCCAGGCCAAACCCAACTGGCCGGGTTCGGCCTGGGGGGGGGGGGGGGGGGGGGGGCAAAAGGCGACGTGGGCTAGCCTTGTCTGCGAGATGAGGTGTTTTCCCCCTCCCCTTTTTCCCTTTGCGCGCCAATTCTCCTGCCATCTTCTTCCACATATCCCCTCCCATCCCGCAGCTCCCGCCATTTTTTCCCCATTCGCCCCTGATCTCGCTGCCATGCCGCCCAGGAAGTTCAACGGGCCACGCACCTCCGCTGCCGCCGTCGCCGCATCCTCCTCCACCTCCGTCGCCGTGAAGAAGAGGAAGCCCAGGCAGCCGAGGAAGAAGCCGGACGACATGACCAACGCCGAGTGGATCGCGGAATTGGCGCGCTGCAAGGTCGAGACCACCAGCCGCCGGAAGATGGAGCAGGCGCAGCGCGCCAGGCAGCTGGCCGAAGGCGGCGGCGATTCCACCGCCCAAGAAGAGGAGGAAGAAGATGAAGAAGGAGAAGAGGAGGAGGAGGTGAGTTAGGTGGATGCGCCGATTCCACCGCCCAAGGTGAGGATCGGCCTCCCACCTCATCCTCAGTTCGCCGGATGGGCCAGCCAATCCAGCGTCGCCTCGCCGACAGGGTTCTCGCCGTCGGGCTACTCGCCGTCCCCGTCGCCTCGCTGGAGCGTGTCCCCCCACTACGTCCCCGTGTACGCCGACGGCGACCCACTCGGCGGATTCAACCCCAACATCGCCTTCCCGCACGGTGCGCCTCAACCTCCGCCCCCTCCTCCCCCCTACGCAGGATCGCCTGGATACTCGAGCTCGCCGTCGCTTTGCCGCAGCCTCAACCCCATCCTGTTCGGCGGAATGCAAGGGGACACCTTCATGGGCGACCTCATCACCGCCGGCTCCAATGCTGCGGCCGCAGCCCCTGGGTTCTTGTCGCAGGCCGTGGAGTCATCGCAGGCCTTCGTCGAGCCGGAGACGCAGGAGACCGCCGAAGGAGATGGCGAGCCGGTGGACGAGGTCCCCGGCGAAGAAGAAGCAGCCCCAGCCGCTGCCAAAGGCAAGGCGAAGAAGAAGGCCCCCAAGGTGCCGAAGCCGGCCGAGCCTCGGGTCAAGTGGAGCTACAAGGAAGATGTGCTCCTCGCCCAAGCATGGATGAATGTGAGTCAGGACCCGATCATCGGCGCAAACCAGAACATGGATAACTACTGGAAGCGGGTCAAGAATTCGTACGAAGAGCGCCGGATCGTCGATCCCGAGTACGCCTACTGCCTTGATCGCGGCGAGAAGGCCATGGCGAACCACTGGGCGGCGATCCAGCATGCTTGCAACAAATGGCACGGCATACAAGAGGAATGTCTGCATCGCCCGAAGAGCGGCGGCAACGCCGAGACGGAGGTGAGCTTCTTTTCGCCATGGTTCCCCTAGCTATGCCGTGTTGCTCATTCGCGGCTTGTTCGGCCTTGTAGTATGTCCGCATGTTCGACATGTACCGCGCCGACGAGAAGGTCGAATTCAAGTTCCTCCACGTCTTCACAAGGATCGAGGGGTGCGAGAAATGGAAGCAGCTCCGCGACCAACTTCGCAAGGCCAAGGAGTACGTCCCCGACGCGGCGGCAGCTGGAGCGTCTAAAGGGCGCCCGGACGGCCACAAGAAAGCCAAGGCGACGAGGGATGGGGCACCAGCAGCGGCGAAGCTCCAGGCGTCGATCGAGACGTGCATCGCCGATGTCGCTACCAAGGCCGCCAAGAGAGACGAGAAGACGGAGGCGAGGTGGACGGCGCTCATGGCCAACTAGGGCACCAAGCTGGACCTGCTCAAGACCACCACCGCGGCGAAGAAGAGAAACAATGACCTCACCTTCCTCATGGGCGGCGACCCTGCGGTGATGGACCCCCAGGTTCGGGAGTGGTTCATGGCGCATCGCGAGGCCATCCTCTTCACCCCGACGACGCCGACACCTCCGCCGAGCACCACAGACGCTTCGGCCGATCCGAGTCCCGCCACTGCAGCCGACACGAGCTTGGCCTCGGGTACCGCCGGCACAGCCACGCCGCCGCCGAGCACTGCGCCGATCGCCACTCCGAGCTCCGCCCCTACTCCGACGACTGCACGCATCGACCTGGACGACGACGCCGAGGTGTCGTCGGTGACCATCTGATCTGCGCCATCAGCATGCCGAATGTGGCACTACGTCGCCGGACAGTAGCATGATTCGATCGCCCATTCGTGGCTTCTTTTGTATGATCGCCTATATGTATGATCGCCAAACTGTGGCTTTCTTTGGATCGCCGAACTCGGGCTGATTTTGGGGCAGGAATATGAACTTTTAAATTATGTTGATTTGTGTTCGCCTTGGGTGGCCGAACGAGTGGAAAATCCAACCCCCCAGGCCAAAGTTAGCGCCGGCGCAAAGCCAAAAATGTGTCGTTTTTCGGCCTGGGGGGCCGAACGGCTGGAGATGCCCTAATCATCTGAATTACTGGTAGAGTTAGAGTTAGCATTGCCCTTGAAGGCTGAAACCAAAGTATCCACCAATGTTTCAACATCACGTATCCATTTTAGTTGCTGCTTGTCTTGCCCTTTACTAGAGGCTGAAACCAAAGTATCCACCAATGTTTCAACATCACGTATTCAAAAGGAAAACTATTTTTTTTCAGAAAAAAATGAGACCAACCAGGACTAGCCCTTGGTGGCTTAACTTTATAGAAGAATTGCTAAAGGAAAACTATTTTGGTTTTAGATATTTGCGTTGCTGCATGTCTTGGCCTTTAAGAAAGGTGCAGTATGTCCAAAGGGAAACTTATTTTGTTCTTGGATTTTGTACTTCCAATCGACAATTGATTCGGCCTCAAATCTTAAGTTCATTGAGTTGATTAATGCAGGATTAGTGCTGAAAATTAAAAAATGCTATCGAATTGATCAACCGAAAATAGAGCACATGAGAATATAGACGCAAAAGAAATCTAAATTCCGGCTGGAGTGCTCATTGGAGCACAGAGTAAACCTGAAGGCTGAAACAAAAAGATACTACATGGATGTTTCATCAGCACCTCCAAAACGTACGCCCATTTTCGTTGCCGCCTGTCCTAGGCATGTTCAAAAGTAAAACTATTTTGGTTTTAGATATTTGCGTTGCTGCTTGTCTTGGCCTTTACGAAAGGTGCAGCATTTAGAAAAGGAAACTTATTTTGTTTTTGTATTGTGTACTTCCAACCGACAATTAATTCGGCCTCAAATCTCATGTTCCTCGACTTAATCCATTAATCCAGGATTAGTGCCGAAATTACAAAATGCTAGCGATCGGATCAACTGTATAGAAGCGGGGACGACACGCACACGCAAAAGACCTCTGAATTTCGGCTGGAGTGCTCATTAGAGCAGACAGAAAATATATCGTACTCCCTCCGTTCGGAATTACTTTAGAGACAAGTAATTCCGAACGGAGGGAGTATTAATCTAGAAACACGTAACTTGTCGCATGGCCGTGCAGCGCCAATCCATATAGTACTAGCAAAACTCAGGTAAACAGGACTAAATTGGTGACCCAAAAATTAATTAAGCAAGCATTAACCAAAGACCAGCTGCAATTATCGAAAACCTCTACGCTACTGAGGTGCGAGCCGATTGTCGATGTGGCGGCGGACATTGCCCCTGAGGCGTTCGAGCGACTTTTCGAAGACCAGCAGCTCCTCCATCCCGAGCGCGTTCACGTCGGCCTCCCACCAGTTCTCCTTCCCCGCCTGCTCCTGCAGCTCCACCACCTTCTTCCCGATGGCTTTCATCCGCGCGGCCTCCGTCGCGACCTCCATGCGTTTCTCGTCAGTCTCCCGATACAGCGTCTCCACGGCCTCCCAGTGCACCTCGTTAGCAGCACCAGCAAGAACGTGAGCAGGGGCGTCGATGAGGTCCAGCACGGCGTCGACGGAGGGGCTGCCGAAGGCAAACGGCTTGCCGGCCTCGGAGAAGACGACCATGGCGATCTTGTTGCGGCAGAGCACGGCGATCTCGGCGCACTTCTTCCAGAGCCCGGCCTTGCGCTTGGAGAAGGTGACCTGCCGGGACTCCTTGTTCTCCACCAGGCGGTTCTCCCTGCGCTGCCGCCCTTTCGTCCTCTTGCCGTTGTCGAGCGGCGGCTGCGGCATGGTCGTTGAAGGAGGAGGCGGCGGCGGCGGAAACGCGGGCGCTCTGTTTGCCCTGCTTCTGCCTTGTCTCTCTCTATCTCTCTCTGCGATGCGATGGAGAGGTGAGGGAACAGGGAAGGCAGGGGGATATAAGGAGGCGCTGCCGTGATTGGCGCCAAAATTTTGTGCTAGATTTAGATCTGACGCGGTGATTTCTGGAAATAAATCACGGCGTCCAATATACTTACCATGTTGCTAAAAATCACCGCGTCGAGTACTTACCATGTTGCTAGGGACAGCGCGTACCCATTGAGGTACGTAGCTTGCAAATCTGATTTCACATCGGTTTCCTTTCCATGAGTAGATTCTCCCGATTGATTTCCAATCCCGTGCTGCATAAAATGCGGCCGGGCCGGTCCAAGTAATCGGTCCGACTCCGATCCAGTTTCCAGCCTGCCGCCCTCGATCACAAATTCACAATGGACTCCGAGCACGGCCCGGTGGCCGGGTTTAAGTCTGCAGCGAGATGCGCATGATTATTTCTCCGGACGACCGGAGGCCCTAAGAGCATCTCCTACCTTTCAACTAATTCAAGTTCCTCCTGTACCATTCTATTGTGCTCTTCAGGTTTGTATTGACCTTCGTAAAAAAGTCATCATCAGACGATATAACATCAATAGTAAGACCTTCTCGATAGTTGCTCTTCTGAAAGTTGAAGCTCTGTTGTGTGCCAACATCGAGCACATCTGAGAAATCCATAGCCACTGGAATAAAACCTTCATCATCTGAGATGTAGTTTGTACCATCTCTGCCAACTGAAACAACTGTTGCCTCATTCATTACCTGCCCTTCTTCTTCTCCAATGTTCTGTTCTATAGGCCATGTGACACTTTTCTTCAGCACAGTGATGTTCAGAATCTTTTTTTCTTCATAAAGAGCAATCATCTCTTCTACCTTTGGCATGCTGTCCAAAACTTCCATGCCCTGCTCGCCTTTCCCCTTTTCTTTCACATAGTACATGTTGTCTCTAATCCCATACCCATGCCCTTCAATTAGTGCTAACAGGTTTAGCACTGTTATGTCAGATTTGCACAGAGTTATTTCCAAATTATCGAGGCCAGGAAAATTAAATCTGATATCCGCAATGTCATCATCAAGACTACAAATAAAATACAATGCACATTGATTATAATTCAGAAGCTAAACAATTACATTATAATAATGCAGAACCTCAACAAATAATTCAGAAGCTAAACAATTAAAGCTAAATAATGCAGAAGCTAATCAATTCCAGCTAATAATGCAAAAGCTAAAACAATAATGAAGAATCTAAAGAATTACAGTTCAATCCTACCTAAATCTCAAAATAATGCACACTGCTTAGCTAAATCTAACAAATAATAGCTCCTAAACCTATACAATTATAGCCAAATATCTAACTAAATCTGTAAATAAATCTCTGTCTAGATCTCAAAATAATTCTCTAACTAAATCTGGACCTAAATCACTACTAGCCCATGGAGAAGAACTAAAAGCAATGATTGACTTACTCCGCTGGCCCCAAAGAGGAGATATACTGGTGGCTGGTCTTCGCCGGTGAGGCAAGCACCGCCTTCGCGCCTTCCACTTCACCGACTGTGACTGGGCGACACCCGACACGCCTCGCATCGAGCGACCGCCGCCGGCGGACGAATCACTGTTGCTCCCGCATCCGAGTCCACATATCTATCGCCGCCAATGGAATCGCCGCCGCTGGGAGTCGTCGCCGCCATGGGGGATATGGCAGAAAGACAAGCGCACATGCGTGGGGAAATGGCTCAGACCTAATCCACTCTCCGTCTTCAGACAGGTCTTGACAGGTGGGCCCTTCCGTCTCCGTTAACGGCCGTCTCATGGCTGGTGCCACGTCAGCTTGACCGGTGGGTCCACCTAGTTAGGAAACGCTGTCAATTTGCGTTTAGACGCGATTTGGTTTTTTTTTGCGAACGGCTCGGAAAATTCTGATACATCTGTGCGATTCAAAACAAAAGTGGTACTAATATGCAATTGACTCACAAAATGTGGTAGTTTATGCTACTCTCTCCATTCCTGAATGTATGGTGTATAGTTTTCTGCACGAATATTAAGATATGGGTATTTGGCACACGGTGTACTCATTTTTTTCTGAATTTTTTTGAGAGATATGAGTTCCTAATAGACACAATTTGAAAACAATACACCCTATAAATTAGGATTCATTTGTGGATGAGTAAATTGTCCATAATTCTCATTATACCATACATTTTGGATTTTTGCTGAAAAAACTATACACCTTACATCAAAAAACGGAGGGAGTATTTGCTATCAACTTGCGGGTTAATTGGAGATGCTCTAAGCATGTTCAAAAGTAAAACTATTTTGGTTTTAGATATTTGCGTTGCTGCTTGTCTTGGCCTTTACGAAAGGTGCAACATTTCGAAAAGGAAACTTATTTTGTTTTTTGGATTGTGTACTTCCAACCGACAATTAATTCGGCCTCAAATCTCATGTTCATTGAGTTGATCCTTTAATCCAGGGTTAGTGCCGAAAATTACAAAATGCTATCGATCGGATCAACTATATAGAAGCGGGGACACGCAAAAGACCTCTGAATTTCGGCTTGAGTGCTCATTGGAGCAGAAAGAAAATATCTTAATCTAGAAACACATAACTTGCCGCATGGCCGTGCAGTGCCAATCGCAAAAACAAAAACGCAGGTAAACAGGACTAAATTGGTGACCGATAAATTACTAAGTAAACATTAACCAAAGACAAGCGGCAATTATCGAAACCCCCTGCGCTACTGAGGTGCGCGATTGTCGATGTGGCGGCAGACAGTTTCCCTGAGGCGTTCGAGCGACTTTTGGAAGACCGGCAGCTCCTCCATCCCGAGCGCGTTCACGTCGGCCTCCCACCAGTTCTCCTTCCCCGCCTGCTTCTGCAGCTCCACCACCTTCTTCCCGATGGCGTCCATCCGCGCGGCCTCCGCCGCGACCTCCATGCGTTTCTCGCCGGTCTCCCGATACAGCGCCTCCGCGGCCTCCCAGTCCACCTCGTCAGCAGCATCAGCAGCATGAGCGTGAACAGGGACGTCGAGGAGGTCCAGGACGGCGTCGACGGAGGGGATGCCGAAGGCGAACGGCTTGTTGGCCTCGGAGAAGACGATCAATGCGAGCCTGGCGCGGCAGAGCACGCCGATCTCGGAGCCCTTCTTCCAGAGCCCGGCCTTGCGCTTGGAGAAGGTGACCTGCCGGGACACCTTGTCCTCCACCCAGCCGTTCTCCCTGCGCTGCTGCCCTTTCGTCCTCTTGCCGTTGTCGAGCGGCGGCTGCGGCATGGTCGTCGAACGAGGCGGCGGCGGCGGAAACGCGGGTGCTCTGTTTGCTCTGCGATGCGATGCGATGCGATGCGATGGAGGTGAGGGACGGGCATGGCAGGGGATATAAAGAGGCGCTGCCGTGATTGGCGCCAAATTTTTGTGGTAGATTTGGATCTGACGCGGTGATTTTTCGGAAATAAATCACCGCGTCCAATATCTCTCTTACCATATTGCTAGGGACATGGCGTCCATTGGGAAAAGTATAGTAGTCACCCGGGGATCTGAGCTTCCCATCCTCCGGGTCCCCCACCAACCACGTGTCACCTCTTTTCTGTCCACAATCCCGCTTTTGCTACGGTAGCAAAAAAATATCCTGATTTTTGCTACATGTAGCAAAAACTTTTCGGTCCAAAAAATAGTCTCCCCAGAGCCCGTTTTTGCTACGGTAGCAAAAAAAAGTCTCATTTTTTGCCACATGTAGCAATATAACTTTATTTTTGCTATTATTTGTTATCTGGTTTTGCTACAATAGATCAAAAAATTTGCTACTATATATCTCCGGCGAGGTCTCCGGCGATGTCTCCGGCGAAGTTGATTTTGCTACAATAGATCAAAAAATTTGCTACTATTGTTATCTGGTTTTGCTACAATAGATCAAAAAATTTGCTACTATATCTCCGGCGAGGTCTCCGGCGATGTCTCCGGCGAAGTCTCCGGCGATGTCTCCGGCGAAGTTGATTTTGCTACAATCGAACTTTTTTGTTGCTACAATAGCATAAACTTTTTGCTACCACGTGTCCGGCGAGGTATCCGGTGAGGTCTCCGGCGAGGCCAGAATTTTCCTTTCATGTTCTGTGTACGAACCGTTTTTTGCTACAATGCAGCAAAAGTGGGACGATTTTGCTACAATAGCAACTTTTTGTTGCTACAAAATCTCCGGCGAGGTCTCCGGTGAGGTCTCTGGCGAAGTCAGTCTTCTATTTTTCTGTATTTTCTAGGCGAACCGTTTTTTGCTACATAGGAGCAAAAGCTGGCGATTATTTGCTACACCGTAGCAAAAGCGGGATTTAGTGGGATTTGGGAGTCAGACAGGGACAGGTGTCAGCTGGAGGACCCGGGTGATCTTTTCCCCAGATCCCCCGGGGGACGCCTAGTTCTCTCCCGTCCATTGGGCTAGCTTGCAAATCTGATTTCACATCGGTTTCACTTTAATGAATAGATTCTCCCGATTGATTTCCAACCCGGGTCCAAGTTATCGATCCGACTCCGACCCAGTTTCAAACCTGCCGTCGTCGGTCGATCAATTAATGGCCCGACCCTTCCTTTGCCGAATGAGCAACGCGGCGATACAATACCTAGTTGATCCACCAAATATGATGACTGTCGAGTTTACATCTAACGAATGGTATGATTTCTACTATAACCTCCGATCCATATTAATGGCCTCAACTTTATCTAGATACGGATGTATCTAGTTAAGTGTTTAGACTAGATGCATCCGTATCTAGACAATGTTGAGACCATTAATATGGATCGGAGAGAGTAATTGATGTATTGACAAAACAAAAAATCATGTTAATGCGTGTTTTTTATGCATGTCCAGAAATTTCTTGTTAGTACATGAATCCAATAAATAAATTAAATAAATCCGAAAAATATTGATAATACATTGGTATTTGAAAAATCATTAATAATTTGTGCATGGATCGTAAAGCTGCTGGATGCCCTAGATAAGCAGGGGATATCCAACTAGGTGTGGAGTTGCATTTTTCCGAATCCAGGCAGGGAATCAATCCACGACGCACTGGGAGAGGGACTCTGAGCACGACTCAGTGGCCTGGTACAATTACGATTGCAATGCGCGCGAGAAACTAATCCAACCCAAGGTACAAGGCAACATAATGGCGACCATGAGTTCGCTCTGCAGATTGCAGGGAGGAAGAGGAGGAGGAGCATCATATTCTGAACGCGTCGGCCGATCCAGGCCGGGGCAGCGATGACCTGGCTAGGAGCCCAGAGGTGCGAAGCAAAAGGCTGAGGAGATCAAGCCACCGACAACCAAGAAGAAGTTCAAGAAGGTGGTGTGTCGGATGCCGCAACACGAGGTGGACTGCTTCGAGGAAAAGTACCCGGACATTATCGCTGCTTCAGGGCCTTGGAAGTTGAGATGACCAAACTTCAGGAGAAGCAAGATGAATTGATGCTCGCTAAGGACTAAGAAGAAAGACTACATGTGATCGTCGCGGAGCGAAGGGTATGTCACTTACATGGCCGAGATCGAGCTCAGTGACGACGAGGAGGAAGAAGAAGAAGCAACAACTGTCGTGCCTCGAGGACAGAGGAAATTCCAAAAGGGTGTCCTGAAATGTCGTCGACTGATTGTGAAGTTAAATTAAAGTGCATAATCTTGAGTTATGCGTAATCAAGTTTTTTTTTCACAAAGAAAAATGTGTTGGAAAGTTCTGTTACATATTTGTTCAACATGACATGGATTTTTGTAAACTCTAAGAGATATCCTATGGTGTTCCATGACAGTTGATAACTTTCTTGCTTCTGCTTACTCTCATATGCTATGCACATGTAAGTTCTTTTTTGAGGAATTATGCAGATGTAAGTTTGAAATGAAAGCTCTTTATCAAAGTGGGTAGAAACGATACCCTGTTCGGGTCTCGGGTGCATGTGCACCTAGATAATTCTTTGTACCGTTGTTGATGATCAATAAATTGGTTGGCCTTTTCGCAAAAAAGAAAAGAAAAATAATGCTTCGATTCTTCTGAGCAAATATGTACACATCGCAGATTAGGGTATATTCTAATACATAAGAAACCGGAAACATAGTCGGACACATTACGCACTAGTACATGGTAGGACGACCTATAATTCTTCCGGTATACTATAATTCTAGCACGGCAAGGACTACTATGTCTGATCCATACACTAGTGGAAACCATGCCTTTGGTCCAGAGCCACATTTGGCTCTAGTACCGGATTACTTACGAACCGGTACTAGAGTGTGGCTCTAGTACCGGTTCAACGGCTACGACGCCGCGCAGCAACGGTCCCGGGTCGTAGGGCACCTCTACTCCCGGGTCGTGATACCACCCGGGACTAGAGGTCTCGCGGCAGGCAGCTGCAGAGGGGGGCCCCCGCGAGACCCTTTCGTCCCGGGTCGTATCACGAGTCGAACTCTAGTCCTGGGTCGTGATACCACCCGGGACAAGTGCTCTCACTATACCATCTTCCACCCCGAGAGCAGCCCTCCATTTTTCAGCTCGAGTTCATCTCCATTTGCTCCATTGTTTTCCTCACTCAAGCTCGAGTTTATCCCCATTTTTTTCCACGATTTGTCAAGGTTAGCGGCACCATCTATCTAAGGGTTAGCAACTTGATCCTTTCATCCGGCATTGCTCATTTTAGCTCATTTCCATACTAGTTTAGCTCATTTCATTTTTGTAGTGCTTGGTAGGTGTTTGATGAAATGCCTAAGTTAGGAATTTATTTGTTTTATATGCAATTTGAGCTAAAAATTAAATATGATTTGTGTGTTCCAGTGCCGTGCTCACCGTCGTTGATCGCCCGCGTTGTCCCGTCACCGGCACCACCTCGGTAAGCCTCTTTTTAAAACTTTTATTTAAAAAATCTTAGTTGTATGATTTAGATGCATAATTATTATTTGTATAATTTTATTAGTTGTATAATTGTTTGTTATATATATAGTGCCATGGTTTTGACACCTGCCCACACCGGCTCTCGTCCGCTCTATTATTCGGATGTGGTATGATTGTTTGTTATAACTATATATTTGTTTCGTTTCGTGTTTATGACAATCATGCCGACCAACTTGACATAGATATATTTTTATCTAGGAGGTAGTTGAACCGGAAATTCCAACCGACCCTTTGTCGAGAGTTTTTTAGAAAAAGAAAATGATTTGAAAGCAAAATTGAAAAGAAGTGAAGATCTTCGTCTCCAATGCCTAGAAGAGAAGATTAAATTGGAGTTCAAGCTTGCCGACATCGTCGATGAACACGAGTTCAAGCTTGCCGACGTCGTCGATGCTCACGAGATGAAGATGGATGCAATGCGCTTGAAGATTAAAAAATTAGAAATATGCCATTAGTCAAGAGGCTTGGTATCATTATGCTGTTGGTTCAATAATTACCTTAGTTGCGATTTTGATCGCATTTGTTGTTGGATTTAAATTCTTTAGATAGTTGTATGTTGGTTTAAATGTATGTTTTATGAGAACTATGTATTACATTTGGTCACTACTCTACTTTGGTTTTAATGTGATGAACTTGTATTAATGAATATGGTCAGTTCTCTATTATGTTCGTTTACCGTAATGGGTTTTAGCGTGATTGCGTTTGACATACTTATATAATGCAGATGAGTCATCCATGGATGTACGCTGACCGACGCTCTGACGAGTACATGCAAGGCGTGCAATCTTTTCTCAAAGTGGCTGAGGCAAACACGGGAATGGTTTTATGTGTGTCCATGCCGTAACTGTCGGAATGAGAAGGATTACTCTAGCTCAAAACCCTTCACATCCACCTGATTCAGTTTGGTTTCATGCCGGCTATAATTGTTGGACCAAGCACGGAGAAAGAGGGGTTATGATGGAAGACAACGAAGAAGAAGAGAACGATGACAACTACATGTTCCCTGAATACGGTGGTAATGCAAGGGGGAAGCTGATGATGAAGAGGTACCAGATGAGCCCATAGATGATGATTTACGCGGGTCATCGTTGATGCACAGACCGAAGCAGAAAGTGCACTTGAGAAGTTGAAGTTGGAGCGCATGTTAGAGGATCACAAAAAAAAGTTGTACCCAACTTGCGAAGATGGCAACACAAAGCTCGGTACCACACTGGAATTACTGCAATGGAAGGCAGAGAATGGTTTATCTGACAAGGGATTTGGGAATTTACTGAAAATAATGAAGCAAAAGCTTCCAAAGGATAACGAATTGCCTGACAGTACGTACGAAGCAAAGAAGGTTCTCTGCCCTCTAGGATTAGATGTGCAGAAGATACATGCATGCATTAATGACTGCATCCTCTACCGCGGTGAGCAGTACGAGAATATGAATGAATGCCCGGTATGCGGTGCATTGCGTATAAGATCAGACGAGATGACCCTGGTGATGTTGAGGGCCAGCCCCCCAGGAAGAGGGTTCCTGCCAAGGTGATGTGGTACGCTCCTATAATACCACGGTTGAAACGTTTGTTCAGAAACAAAGAGCATGCCAAGTTGTTGCGATGGCACAAAGAAGACCGCAAGAACGACGAGATGTCGAGACACCCGGCTGATGGGTCGCAGTGGAGAAAAATCGACAGGAGTTCCGAATTTGCACGTGACGCAAGGAACTTAAGGTTTGGTCTAAGTACGGATGGCTTTAATCCTTTTGGGGAACAGAGCTCCAGTCATAGCACCTGGCCTGTGACTCTATGTATCTATAACCTTCCTCCTTGGTTGTGCATGAAGCGGAAGTTCATTATGATGCCAGTGCTCATCCAAGGCCCGAAGCAACCCGGCAACGACATTGATGTGTACCTGAGGCCATTAGTTGAAGAACTTTTACAGTTGTGGCGTGATGAAGGGGTACGTGTGTGGGATGAGCACAAACAGGAGCCATTTGACCTACGAGCGTTGTTGTTTGTAACCATCAATGATTGGCCTGCTCTTAGTAACATTTCAGGACAGTCAAACAAGGGATACAATGCATGCACGCACTGTTTAGATAAGACTGAAAGTATATATGTACGTAACAAGAATGTGTACCCGGGGCATCGTCGATTTCTTCCAAAGCAGCATCCCGTAAGAAAGAGAGGCAAGCATTTCAAAGGTGAGGCAGATCACCGGACGAAGCCACCCTCCCTACTGGTGATGTTATATATGATATGGTCAAGGATTTAGAAGTAATCTTTGGAAAGGGTCCTGGCGGACAGTCTGTTCCGAATGACGCTAACACGTACCCCTGTGGAAGAAGAAGTCTATATTTTGGGACCTACCCTATTGGAAACTCCTACAGGTCCGCTCTGCAATCGACGTGATGCACGTGACGAAGAATCTTTGCGTGAACCTGCTAGGCTTCTTGGGCGTGTATGGGAAGACAAAAGATACGCCGGAAGCACGGCAAGACCAGCAACGTATGAAAGACCCAGACAACCTGCATCCAATGAAGACGGATAAAGGACGTCTAAGTCCTGCTAGCTACGCTCTTACCAAAGAAGAGAAGGAGATATTTTTTGAAGTCCTGAGCAGTATGAAGGTCCCGTCTGGCTTCTCGTCGAATATAAAGGGAATAATAAATATGGCAGAGAAAAAGTTCCAGAACCTAAAGTCTCATGACTGCCACGTGCTTATGACTCAATTGCTTCCGGTTGCATTGCGGGGGCTTCTACCGGAAAATGTTCGACTACCCATTGTTCAGCTATGTGCGTTCCTCAATGCAATTTCGCAGAAGGTAATCGATCCAGCCATTCTAAAGGCTACAGAAGGATGTGGTTCAATGTCTCGTTAGTTTTGAGTTGGTGTTCCCACCATCCTTCTTCAATATTATGACACATCTCCTAGTACACCTGGTCGACGAGATTACCATTCTGGGTCCTGTATTTCTACACAATATGTTCCCCTTTGAGAGGTTCATGGGAGTCTTGAAGAAGTATGTTCATAACCGTGCTAGGCCAGAAGGAAGCATCTCCAAAGGCTATGGAACAGAGGAGGTCATTGAGTTTTGTGTTGACTTTATTCCTGGCATTAAGCCGATTGGTCTTCCTGAATCGCGACATGAGGGGAGACTGAGTGGAAAAGGCACTCTAGGAAGGAAATCAATAATATGTAGGGAGGCATTCTTTCACACAAGCACACTACACAGTTCTACATAATTCCAGTTTGGTGGCTCCGTATATCCAGATACACAAGAATATTGTACGCTCCAACAACCCGGGGATGGATGACTCCTTGATTACAAAGGAACACATGGAGAATTTTGGCGGTTGGTTGGAAACATCTCAACAATGACAACACTGTCTCAGATGAGCTGTACTTGTTGTCTAGGGGACCATCTTCGACTATTTGGACTTTCCAAGGGTACGAGATAAATGGAATAATACATTTTACACGATCGCCAAGATAAAAAGAGCACCAACCAAAACAGTGGTGTCCGCTTTGATGATTCAACAAACGTCAATGGGCGAAAGGTCAGGTCACATATTATGGTTACATAGAGCAGATATGGGAACTTGACTATGGACCTTCTTTTAAGTCCCTTTGTTCTGGTGCAAATGGTTCAACCTGAAAGGCGGCGGGGTAAATGTAGACCCATTGTACGGAATGACTACAGTGGATCTCAAGAATCTTGCGTACGACACCGAACCATTCGTTCTAGCCAATGATGTGGCTCAGGTTTTCTATGTGAAGGACATGTCTACCAAACCGAAAAAAAGAAAGATAAGCAAGCGAATACATCAGCCGATGAGCCAAAGCGCCACATAGTTCTTTCAGGGAAAAGAAACATCGTGGGAGTGGAGGACAAGACAGACATGTCAGAAGATTACAATAAGTTTCATGAAATTCCGCCCTTCAAAGTGAACACTGACCCAAGCCTCAAGTTAAATGAAGAACCTTGTCCATGGTTACGGCGCAATCAGAAGAAAGGGACACACACGAAGAAAAAGTGAAGACTAGATAGGGATGTTGTTGGTGATGTGTAATAATGTATTAAACTTTTATGTAACTGTGTTCTGAAAACTCAGAAGAGAACTCTAAACACTGATATTTGGTTCTAAAAATCCAACGGCTTGCAAGCGCACGAAAAAAGTTGAAACAAAACACACGGTTTCCCCGTCATACAGCCCAACGGTGGCTCGTGGGTGCATGCATATCAAATGCACCGTTGGGCTGTATGACGGGAATCCGAATGCTTCGTATACCAAAATGAACTACAATGAGTAGACAATGAGTGCCGAACATGTCCGGGAGGGGGGCTATATATAGGGTCATGTGGCTCACGAAGTGGTCGTGATAGTGCTGATCCAACAGCTCACAAGCCCTCAAAAGAAACACAGCCATGATCCAACGGCTCACAAGCGGCTGAAAGAAACGCATACGGCAACTTGGCCGCTGCACCTCCACCAGCCGCCGCCGCCCCTCCCGACGAGGAGGAGGACGACGACGACTTCGACTAGAGCGACCATGGGGAAGAGGGTGGCGGGCCACAGACGCAGGAGGCCATTGAAGCCTCCTTGCAATCCGTCCGCGATGACCGTGTCCAGCGAGCCAGGACTTCCTGCCAGCTCAAGGCGAAGGAGGCTTCTGAGCTGGCTTGGGCGCTGAAAGACTCATCCTCAATGGCTCGTGCCCTCCACCGCAAACGTGCGCGCGAGAACGGGGCTGGCTCCTCCCGCCGTTGCCCCTAATCCTACGGCCTCCGAGCCAGCAAGTCCGTTTATGTAGTAATGTAATTGTTAGTGATGTGAATAATGTATCCTTTTATGTAACTGTGTGGGATGTTGTTAAAGATGTTTTTAAAATAAAGAGATGATTATTACAAATTTTAGAAAAAATATGACTTTCAAATTTAAACAATATTAGTTAATGCATTTTTAATTAAAAATGGCAAAATGGTTAATAGTTTGAATAGTTAGAATAATTATTTTAGAAAACAGAAAATGGCTTTGGATTAGTTATTCAAATTCAAACACTTTTCATGTTGAAATTTTTGTCAGATTCAAAAGTATGCAGACGCTATTCAAATTCATATTTAAAAACTTTTCAAATTTACTTTTGGGCATTTTGCGCGCAAAAATTCAAAATATGGGCCCTTTGAACGAAAAAACAGACATATAGTACCGGGTGGTAGCACCACCCGGTACTAGATGTGATTTTGCGCACGCTGGGGGGTGCGCTTGCGAAAATACCTCTAGTACCGGGTGGTGCCACCACCCGGTACTAGAGGGTGCCCTCTGGTACCGGACCGTGGCTCCGCCCGGGACCAGAGGTCCCTGGGTATAAATACCCAGGCCTCTACCCCGGGTCGGGCCACGACCCGGGAACACAACTTCCGCGCCCCCGCGCCGCCGCCGCCGAGCCCTTCTACGCCGTTAGGCTGCCCAAATCCGGCGCCGCGCCGCCTCCTCTCCTCCTCCGCGTCGGCGCCGCCCGAGCCCGCCTCGCCCTCCAGCTCCTCCGCCTCGCCCTCCAGCTCCTCCGGGCCGGCGCCGCCCACACCGCCTCGCCCTCCAGCTCCTCCGCCGCCGCGCCGTCCTCGGCGCTAAGTATTTTTTTTGCTAGGTTAAATTAGCTAGGTTAGGTTAGTGTAAATTAGCTAGTTTTTTTTGCTAGGTTAAATTAGCTAGGTTAGTGTAGATTTAAATTTGCTAGGTTAGTTTTTAGTTAAATTAGCTAGGTTAGTTTTTAGTTAAATTAGCTAGGTGTAAATTATCTAGGTGTAAATTAGTTTTTAGTTAGGTGTAAATTATCTAGGTGTAAATTAGTTTTTAGTTAGGTGTAAATTAGCTAGGTGTAAATTAGTTTTCAGTTAAATTAATTAGCTAAGTGTAAATTTAAATTTGCTAAGTGTAAATTTTGCTAAGTGTAGATTTAATTTTGCTAAGTGTAGATTTAAGTTTGCTAAGTGTAAATGTAAATTTTGCTAAGTGTAGATTTAAATTTGCTAAGTGTAGATTTAAATTTTGCTAAGTGTAAATTTAAATTTGATAAGTGTAAATATTTTGCTTAGGTAGATTTAATTTTGCTAACTATAATTATTTTGCTAAGTGTAAACATTTTGCTATGTAACTGGATTAAATAAAGATGTATGAGCGATACTTTTGCATATTTGTAAAGTTCCCTACTTTGAATTATTCTCCTAATTAATGCTATCATTGTTTTATCTTTCTTTTGTATTAGTTAAGCAATGGATGGGGATGTTCCCTTCGTAAGCAGACAAGGGGAAGAAGAGGTGTTCGCCATTATGTGGGAACCCGAGGAAGGAGCTGAAGATCGTAGATCAGAAGAATATGGCTCACAGTTTTTGAACGACTCCGGTCCGGGAATGGAGCCGGAACGAAGCGTCGAAGCGCAAACGAACACAGAGTGCGATAACGACTTGCAAATTAGTGGACCCCCGTAGTCCGGCGAGGTATATTAAGACTCTGTTGATCAGATCCAAAAATTTAGTTGTATATATATATTAACAAATGTTTCTTATTTTTAGACCTTTGCATCAACCCCATCTACTAAACGAGGCCATGCCAAAGGGATGGGAACTAAAGAGCATCTCCGAATTGAGGTCATCGATGCAGATGGCAAACCCTTGGAGCCCCCGGTGAACGCATCTAGGTTTGTGCATCAATGCGGAGTTGTTGTTAGGGACAATGTCCCGATCAGCATTCAGGAATGGAATAAGCAAAAGAATTTAGAGGGTAGTTATTATGTCAGCGATAGAACTGAAGACGTGCTTTGGGACAAGCTCATAGCACATTTCACCCTGCCGGTGTTGGATTGTCCCGAGAAGACAGAAGCCATGACGAAAAAAGTCAAGCATTTCGCTCTGAAGAAGATGGCTGAACAGTTCAATAATTACAAGAAAAGATTATACCATGATTGGGTCTCGAAAAATAAAGTTCCAGATTTCACTGGAACACTAGAGAGGCAGCGGGCTCACTGGAAGGCATTTCTGGATTACAAGGATTCAGAACTAGCCAAGCAAAGATCGGCAAAGAATAAGTTGAATGCAGCGAAAAAGAAATATCACCATAAGTTGGGGGGAGGTGGCTACGTAAGTGCCGAGCCTAAGTGGGATCTGATTGAGGCCGCTATGCGCGAGAAAGGGATAACTCCAGTTGCAGATCTCTGGCCCCGTAGGGTCAGAAATTGGATGCTTTCTCATGGGGCGGAGTATGACGCATCAGGTGATCTAATAGTTGATGAAACGAAAGAAACTCCTATACCCCGGCAACAGATTATTGATGCAATTGCCGATGCTAAAGAGGGAAGGTTTATTCCCGACAGAGAGAACGACGAGCTGACAAGGGCCCTTGGTAATAAAGAAAAAGGAGGACGAATACGAGGCAAGGGATCTAAGACGTGGAATGAAGGGTTTCCTAAGAACCGTGAATCTTATAGAAGCCGAGCAAGAGCAAGGAAGAGGAAGGAGCAGGAGGATTCAGACCGGTTGAGCAAAGTTGAAAGTATCATTAGCCAACAACAGAAGCAAATAGATGAATTGCGCGAGCAAACTTGTCAAGGGGCAACTCATCAGCTGCAGCTGCAAGATAGTCAAGCAGGGTGGAGGAATCCGAACAGGAGGGAGAGGAAGAGCTTCCTCTCAAGCGACGATGCGTGAAAGAGACATCGTCGACTGCAGCGAGCAGCCCTCTTCCTGCTGAACACGACGAGGATTCGGGTTCCTCGTCGCCTGATGCTAGAGATGCCAGGGTGGTGACTCCACTGCGCGCGGCGCCTCCTGAAGATGCACCTGGGTTTTCCGCGCACCTGGACTTCGCGACCCTGCTGATTTCTGACGATGAAGATGCAAGGTGAGCCTTTGCTTGCTTTACTCGAGTTTCATGACTGGTTCTGCCTTTGTCCTCGTGGCCTGATTGATGCTGTGCAGCCCGGCCAATGACACTATGCCGAAGAAAGACGCGGCGCCCCTCGCTCCCGAGGTGACAATATCATCGGACGATGCGGTTCGGGTGGAGAGGACCGCCCCGGCGAGCATGCACGCCGGTCCAAAGGGAAACGCGCCATCTTCTTCGGGTGCGACGCAGCCGGAGCGCCGTGATCATGTAAGTTTGGTGTGAGGCCTAATATGTTATCGGGTGCGCGACAGCGGTCCCGATGGGAGTAGCCCTCGAAGCTATGAGCAACTAGGCACAGTTGGGCATAGGCTCAGATGCTTATGTCTTGCTTGTTGTACTTCAGCCGTTCTATCGCACGATGCGAGAATCGGGTGAGGCCTATCTGCCACTGGAACAGGAGCGCGACCAGGTGCAGGCCAAGCTGGAGCAAGAGCACAACCAGATGCAAACCCAGCTGAAGCAGTCGAACAGTGAGGACCTTCTCCCCATACTTGCCGGTTTGTGGGCGAAGAGTTTGACGCAAGGCTCACATCTTAACTTCTGCAGGCGAGCGAGCGGCTACTCTGACTCGGGTTCAGGAGCTGGAAAAGGAGCTTGCGACTGAGCGTGAAAGGCTCAAAGAGGTGTCCGACCGCGAGACGCTTCAGGAAGAGCGGCTCCACTCGCTATCTCATGTGATGGGAGGTAAGTACCTTGTGCCGTTCGATATTTGACTTGCATATGGTGATCTGGTTCTGAACTTTTATGCTTTTGATATGTAACAGAGGCCATTGGGGCCGTGCCTACCATGGACGAAGGGTCCTTCGAGGATGTGACGGGTGCCTTTGACAAGATATGTGCCCAGGCCAGAGAGGCTCTCAACAAGTCCGCGGGTGCGTTAACAGCTGTTCATCGGCTGGTCTTTCCGAAAGGCACGCCACCCGCGACCGTAGAGGGACTGGCCGAAGTTTTCGGGCCTGGGACGTCCACATTGGCCAACTACACCCGCGCCCAAATGGTAGGCGGCTCCGAGACCACCTTCCTTCTTCTGCTTGGCCATGGTATCGCAGGTGACTTCGAGAAAGCTGTAGCTGGCTTTCCGAAGAAACCCGACGGAAAAACTGCCGTGACTAGTGCGATGAAGGAGCAGGCGGGAGCGTTGTCGAGGAAGATGGTGGCGATGATGGAAGAACGTGCCGCCTTCCTTGCTGAGCATGCCGCCCGCACCGCTAGGTCTAGGTCGGAGTCGATGTCGTAGACGACAGGACTGTCCCCTTTTGTCTCGTGTAATGAATTTGAATGCCGTATGGGGCTTTTGATTAATATGATCTTCTGACTTGCACACCTTATGCCTATAGTGTGTATGTGGAATTTGGAAAAAGACAGCCCCCGAGACTGCTGGTCGGGGTTTTTTGCGAGTGAAATATGGAGCTTATGTTTGAACTTTGCTTTTATGTAGTCTCAAGCGCGTGGCGCGTCGACTGGTCAAGCTTCGGGGAGTTCTTCTTCCAAGCCAAGCACCCAAAGTGTCAACGACCAAAAACTTATCGACTACCTTACACAGAAGTTCACCACGATGGAGAGAGAGCTGAAAGAAACGAAGGACACCCTTGCTGACCTTCAGTCGAGACCGTCACCGGCAACGGAGCGAGAGTTATTTTTGCTGGCGGAGCTAGACAAAGTGAATCTTCAACTCAAATGTGAGTACACTCGAGTCAAAATATTATCCTTGCCGAGCTCGTCGACAAAATGTCACTGTGTTATGCTTGTGCAGGCGCGTGCTTTGATAAACCAAAAGAGGAAACTCGACTGCACGGACGCTTGGATGATCTAGCCAATAGACCAGAGTATTCGACCCACCCTTTCTGGTCAGATCAAGCAAGGAGTCGAGTGCTTGTCCAGCTTCAGGACCGCGCTTGGCGCGTGGCCATTGTGCTCGAGACCTGCAGGCGGGCTTTGTCCAGAGTGCATCAAGCGTTGTTTCCCTTAAACGAACAGCCGGAAGGTTTATCAGCTTTGTTGGAAACATTCCGTAAAGGCAAGGCCATCAAGAGATTTGTGCGAGAGCAGCTCATCGGCGGAGCAAATGTTGCACTCGCATTTGCGTGGACCCATTATCCAAACATCGACTTGAAGAAAATTGCTCGGGGACCCGCACCCATGCCTGGTGGCGGTCCTGTGCCTATGCTGGAGCACTACCAAGAGACTCGCACGGACGCGCTGGTCCTGATTCATCAATTGTTGAAAGAGGAGGAGAAATGGGCCGCACCGAAGGATGAACCTACAGAATAGGCTAGGCATGTGTTTTGTAGGAATTTGTACAAAGTTTACCTGATAAATTTTCCCGACCGGCGTGTATGTAACACATGTATGGGGCTTAGCCCCCGAGTATAAATTCTGTAGTTTGATTGTGCGCAGCCCCCGAGTGTTCGGGTAAGTGCGAGAGGTTTTATCTTTCGCGACACAGCCCCCGAGCATTCGAGTGTGGCTGTGTATCTATGTTTTTTGCTTAAACTTTGTGCGGCGCAGCCCCCGAGTCTTCGGGTGCGCCGGTGTTTGTGTGTATGTTTGACCTATTGGCGCAGCCCCCGAGTGTTCGGGTGCGGCCAAGGTTTTGTTTGTAGTTAACCTGTTAAGGTGCAGCCCCTGAGTGTACGGGTGCGGCCAAGGTCTTGCGGAAGATGTTTTTTGAGAGCGCAGCCCCCGAGTATTCGGGTGAAAATGGCTGTTTTTTGTTTGTGTATAGTTTGTACGAATAGGAGCATTGATTATATTCCACTTTTAAATGTTAAGCTGCAGGCCTCCTCATTAAAAACCTTCCAGTCCCCTTAGGTACCCTGGTAAGGAAAAGAGCGCGTCTGAAACCTGCAGCTATCCGACATATCGCCTATTACATTTGATGACTGAGCAGACTAAGCATAGAAACGGCGCAGGTGCGTAACGTTCCATGAATTGTGTGAAGGTTCGCCTGTCTTTGCATGCTTCAGTCTGTACGCGCCGCCAACGATGACCTTGGTGACGATGAAGGGTCCCTCCCATGGAGAGGCGAGCTTGTGCACCTTCTTCTGTTTCAGCCGCAGCACTAAGTCTCCGACCATGAAGGACCTGGTGCGCAGTCGACGGCTATGATAGTTGCGGAGGTTTTGCTGGTAAACAGCTGTACGGGCGAATGCAATGTCTCGCGCTTCGTCTAGCGTGTCGACGCTATCCTCGAGTGATTCCTCCGCATCCTCCTCTTCGTATGCCGCGACCCTGGGTGCGTCGAACTGCACGTCGAAGGGTAGGACTTTGGCTACAAGCACTCGACTGCTTGCATGGTGTCCACAGGTTCCTGCGTGGATGTCTCGAAGGATGGCCTTGCCGTCTTCGAGTGCAATGCATTTCTGAAAGATCCCTGATATGATGCGATTGTATAGTTCTCCTTTGATAATCGTGTAGGCCTTGGCTCTTCGAGTGATCCGACGTGACTCGGCTGCGTCATCGGGTAGCTCGTCTCGTAGGAGCTATGCGAGGAAGGGATGTGTCCAAGTCGGTTCAATCAAAAGAACTTCGACTGGCAGATCCGTTGTGCTTGGTGGGATGTCCTTGCCGGATGCGGCCGGTGTCGAACACTAGTACAGAACGACACATCGGATACCCCTCTATGGAAACGGCAGGCGTTAGGCGACGGAGAATCGCGCTTTCCGCGCGGCCAGTGCGTACAAACCTGACCTGGGCCGTGGCTGGCCCGTCAACATAGGTAACGGAGAAAGTATTAACTCCGTTACCCATAGTATTGGCAACGGTCTTAATTCTGGCTCCGTTTCCGATATGTGCCTCTATAGCAACGGAGACTTTTGTGTGTCCGTGTGCAATGTGGACACGTTCCATCTTCTTGGAATTCGATGCGAGCGGAGTAACTGCTATGGCATAGTGACGCCGCGGCACCGCCTACTACTCCTTAAAAACCCACGATCTCCCTGCTATCTCAGTACGCCACTTCGCCGCAGCCATGGATACTCCTAGCAACTCCTCGGGCGTTCGCCGCAGCAGTTTCCTGCTTTCGCTGAATTGGAACCGCGTCGTCGTGCCGGAGGCCGTCGCGCAGAGGCACTGGCAATATAGGAGGCCAGTGCCCTGGTCAAATGTTAGCCTCCCCGCTGGCTGGCGCGTCAACCACAGGAGGGTGCCTATGCCGCCGGAAGAGGACGCGGGATCCTCGGGTGCCCGCGACCGCAGCCGCTCGCCGCGGCGGAGAGACGCTCGTCCGCGGTCGCCTGGATGGAACCGCGTCATCGTCGGGCAGGCCGTCACGGAGCGGCACTGGCAATATAGGAGGCCAGTGCCATGGTTAAAGGTTCGGCTACCCGGTGGCTGGCACCTCAACCGCGCGTCGGTGCCTATGCCGCCGGAAAGAGTTGAGCTGCTTCAGAGCCGCCGGCTCCTCCTCCCGCCGGAGCTACGCGACGATCCTGCCTACGACGACGACGAGATGTGGGAGGGGCGCACGGGCGGCGATGACATCGTCGGCGAGGAGCCGCGCGACGACACGGACGACTATGCGGCTCTCCTCGCATACGAGCAGGAGAAGGCGGAGGCCGAGGAGTAGTTATAGTTATTTATTTTTATGTTCTTCAACTTCAATACTAGTAGAGATCAGTATAAGCCCAGTGTGTCAGTGAAAAAATCAAAGGAAACGGTTGTTTATACCCTCCGTTTCCGATGTTCTGCCTATAAATGCGCCCTTCACACAACCCTAAACTCTATCGCTCACTCTCAGCCTCACTCTCAAAGTGTGGCGGCGCCTCCACGCAGCACCAGATCTTAGCTCCACCGTGGCGGCGCGCATCTCCCTCCCTCCGACCGTGGCGGCGCGCATCTCCCTCCCTCCGACCGTGGCGGCGCGCATCTTCCTCTCCTCCGACCGTGGCGGCGCGCATCTCCCTCCCTCAGACCGTGGAGGCGCGCATTTTCTTCTCCTCCGACCGTGTCGGCGCGCATCTTCCTCTCCTCCGACCGTGGCAGCGCGTACCCGTTCTTTGCTCCACCCGGGCAGATCTCGTCGCCTGATCTGTAGCTGGAGGGCGCATGGCGTGTCGATCCGAGGACGACGAGGACGACTACGTACTCCCGCCGCCAGATCCAAAGGTAATACATCTATTTGTGACCGGCCGTCGTGCCGATGAACTAGGGTTGTTGTCATTGTTCTGCTTAGGTTTTCTTCCATAGGACACTCATGAACAGAACTAGAACTAGGGTTGTAATACATCCGAGGACGATGAGGACGACCACTGGCGGATCCACCTTGAGCCAGCCGGGTGCACAGGACACCGGGAGAAGGAATTTTTCTTTGTAAATTAGCAATTTTTCATCACATATGCACCCCTAAAAATTGTTTTAAATGTATTGTGGTAATATGTGTGCATCCTGGTTCAATATGTTCTAGCTCCGCCACTGAGGACGACTACGTAGTGTCGCTCGAAAAGAACATAACTAGCACAAATCGGTAGTGTATGAAACTCATGGCTGACTTATCTCCTTTGCAAAACAGATGTACATTTCGGTGACACTGTATAAAAAGCCGGGTCCTTAGCCAAGGTGCGCTTGTCGTCCGGCATAATTGTTGGTACACAACAACTATGCAATGGATTTGTAAGTTTGTTATTCTGTCTTATGCATCCTTTTGTGTTGTATGTCCTTTATGCTAGATGTATAGTGAGTTAACATGGAGTCATATATTCTCTCTTTGCATTTCAGTGACCACTTTACAAAAGAGGCACCTTCAGTACATCAGCACTCACTTATTGCACTATGTGCAGAGCATGGTGCTGATCCGTTTAGCTCATTTAAATGAGCTAAATACAAGGTCGGGGACAAAGCGGCGAGTTGATTATATTTTGGCGACACCGTCCAAGAAGAAGATTGAATTCATGAACTCTAACAGCAAGTCATGAAGATAAATTAAGTTGGAAATGACAAGGATAAGTTTAGAGAGGCATGGCATAGATAGATTTAGCTAGACATGTCAATGATAGATTTAGAGAGGCATGACATAGATAGATTTAGCTAGACATGTCAATGATAGATTTAGAGAGGCATAACAATGAAGATAAGTAATTGGTTGTCTTGTGATGCAATGTATCGGTGACATTTGTTATACCTTATGAATGAATGAATTTGTTAGCCTTTTTGTGCTTCTGCTGTGAAATTTTAAATGTCCAGTTCCAAATCTATTCCTGCTCTAGGCTTATGAAGAAACCTCAATGCAAACGAGCAGAAACAGAATCTCCGTTACTGATGTTCCGACACATCAGAAACGGAGGTTGTGCACAACCGTTGCCAAACCGACGCCTCATCAGCGACGGTTTTTCGCCTCCGTTACCGATGAGGGCCTTCACATCAGTAACGGGATCGGGGACACTGACCCTTTTTCCGTTTCCGATGGGGTTTTTGGCCCGTTTCCGATGTGTCGTTCTGTACTAGTGGAAGGTGCTGCAGGCTTCTTCACCTTGATAGATCTTTGCGCGATACGCTCGAGGAAGACGCCAGGTGGTACTGGCGCTTTGGTGGAGCCAAGGTTGGCTAACATATCTGCTTTCTCGTTGCTTTCACGCCCGATGTGGCGTAACTCATAGCCGTCATAGTTGCCCTCCATGGTGTTGTATAACTCGTGATAAGCAATCATGTTATCTGCAGTGGCGTCGCAGGCTTTCATCGTTTGCTGCACCATGAGATTTGAGACGCCATAGATCATGAGGCCTGTGCACCCACAAGTTTTGGCCATCTTCATGCAGTGAAGTAGGGCCTCGTATTCAGCCTCGTTGTTGGAGGGTTTGGAGAAGTCCATCTGCAAGACATAGCGAAGCTTATCCCCTCGTGGGGACAGGAGTATGACGCCTGTGCCTGTGCCTTCATTTTTCTTCGACCCATCGAAGAACATAGTCCACGAGTTGGACACATCTGGGACTCCTGGTAGCTGAGCTTCGATCCACTCGGTGGTGAAGTCAGGTAAGACTTGAGTTTTGATGGCCTTCGGGTGTTCATATCTTATATCTCGAGGTCCAAGCTCAATCACCCACTTAGCGACCCGCCCGGTCGCATCAGGGTTGGTGAGGATATCACGTATGCCTGCCGCGCTGACGACAGTGATCGGATGCTCGACGAAGTAATGCATGACTTTGCGCGACGTCATGAATACGGCATAGGCCAGCTTCTGGTAGTGCGGGTGCCGCTGTTTTGATATGGAAAGGACCTCACTGAGGTAGTACACGGGCCTCTGTATGCTATGATTGTGCCCTTCTTCCATACGCTCGACGACGAGGACGGTACTGACCACCCGATTGGTGGCGGAGACATATAAGAACAGCGGCTCACGCTCCCGAGGTGCGGCCAAGATTGGAGGAGTTGTGAGTGTGCGCTTCAGGTCGACGAAGGCTGCTTGAGCCTCTGGCGTTCACTCGAAGCTGATAGAAAGGGAGCGCTTTCTCGCCGAGCTTGCTGATGAATCGACTGAGAGCGGCCACTCGACCCGCTAGTCTTTGCACCTCTCGAAGTTTGGTCCGCTGTTCCATAGTCATTTTGGCCTGTATCTTCTCCGGGTTCGACTCAATGCCTCGAGGTGAGACTAGGTACCCAAGAGTTGTCCGGCTGGCACGCCGAAAACGCACTTCTTGGGGTTGAGCTTGATATTGTATTTGTTGAGATTGGCGAATGTCTCGCGCAGGTCGTCGAGGAGGGTGTCCTCCTATTTGGTTTTGATGACGATGTCATCGACATAGACTTGGACGTTGCGCCCAATCTGTTTGCTAAGGTAATTTTGCATCATACGCTGGTACGTAGCACCAGCGTTCTTGAGCCCGAAGGGCATTGTGGTGTAGTAGTAGACGCCATGTGGCGTTATGAAGGCTGTTTTGTCCTCGTCCTCGGCCTTCATCCTTATTAGGTTATAGCCTGAGTAGGCATCCAGGAAGGATAGGCGTGCGCAGCCCGCAGTCGAATCAACTATCTGGTCGATGCGAGGCAGCGGGAAGTTGTCCTTGGGGCAGCACTTGTTAAGGGCGGTGAAGTCGACACACATGCGGACGATCTCTGTATGCTTTTTTGGCACAAGGACTGGGTTGGCGACCCAGTCAGATTTCTTGATCTCGTGGATGAACTTGGCTGCGAGTAGCCTGTCGACTTCTTCACCTATGGCCTTCCGCTTCGGCTCAGAGAAGCGGCACATCGTTTGCTTCACGGGTCTCGTATCTGGAAACAATTGAAGAGACTGCTCGGCAAATTCCCTGGGAATACCTGGCATGTCTGGACACCAGGCAAAAATTTCCCAGTTCTCACGGAGGAAATTGACGAGCGCGCCTTCCTATGCGGGAGTTAAGCTTGATGACACGTTGACCGTCTTGGACGGATCCGTCGGGTGCACCTGATGCGACCGTGTGTCGTTTGTTGCGCTGAAGGCGGCATCGGGTGCCGGTTTTTTGGCTTCAGGGAATAATGTGCGGTCATTGGAGATAGAGCGCTCTGCGAGCTGCTCCTGCATGCCGAAGAATTCGGATATTTTGCTGAACTCCCTGTCGCAACTGTCCGAGCGTTGGAAGTTCCCGTTCACCGTAATGATACCGTTTGGTCCTGGCATCTTCAACTTGAGGTATGCATAATGCGGAACCGCCATAAACCGAGCAAATGTCGGGCGTCCAAGTATAGCATGGTATTGTGATTTCTAGTCGACGACCTCAAAGTCGATCTTCTCCGTCCTGAAGTTTCCTGGCCCGCCGAAGACGACCGGGAACTGCACTGTGCCGAGCGGGTAAACCGCTTTGCCCGGGATGATACCGTGGAAGGTGTTGCTTGACTTGGGCAAGTTTTCCGTCGACTGGTTCATCTTGCGGAGCGTATCCGCAAACAGGATGTTGATTCCACTTCCTCCGTCCATAAAGACCTTGGACATAGCGTAGCCGCCGATTTGAGCGTCGAGTACCAAAGCAGCGTGCCCTGGGCGAGCTATGGCAGCTGGATGATCCTCACGGGAGAAGGTGATGCTGGTTTCCGACCCCTTCAAGTACTCAGGAATAGCGGGTGGCGCCATGACAGCCAGATTGACTTGTCGGGTTATCAACTTTTGCTCCCTGTTAGAGGGACATCCTTTTTGTATCATGTTCATCTGCCTGCGTGCCTCGGGATATGGTTCTGCTGCTTCTGCTTGAGCTTCTATGAGCTGCTGGTGATGGATAGCGCCTGCTATGTTCGTGGCAGCTGGCGCCGGAAGGGGCGACGGAGCCGGTAGCGCCGCCGCAGCCGGCCTCGGGTGATAGCGTTTGACGTAGCCTACCGCTAACCTTGTGAATTTTTTGCAATCTTTCAACAGATGTTTCGAGTGAAGCTTGCCATCTTCACCTTTGAACATGTGGAAACGGCATTCTTCCTCGATTTCCTCCTCGAGTTCGCGTTCATTTTGCGTCTCTTCTCGGGGTTTCTCCACTCCTGTTTGCGGTATCCATCATTGCGCGGGGCGTAATCACGACTGCGATCGTCATATCGGCCTCCGCTGCGATCGTCCTGACGGTTTCTGCCTCGGTCGCGCTCATCGCGCGTGTCGACTGCTGCGACAAGGCCAGCGCCTTCCACATCATCGTAATTATGGGATTTGCGCCTCTTTCTACGGTCGTTGCTATGGCCGTCCTTGCGACTCCAGTCTTTGCTGTCATGGCGTGGTGACCCGCTTTGCTTATCTCGTATCGAGTCTTCGCCGTCCGCCCACTCATTGGTGACATTCAAGAGGGCGGAAACGGACTTCGGCTTCTCGCGCCCGAGTGCTTCCTGGAAGTCGAGCCTGGCGAGGCCTACCGTGAAAGCATCGATAGCTCTGTCCTCTCACACAGTGCCTATGGAGTTGCGTATGGTGGTCCAACGTCGGATGTATGATCACAGCGTCTCATCCGAACGCTGCTTACAGGCTCGCAATTCTTCGAACGTGGCAGGTCGGTCGCATTTCACGTTGAAGTTCTTGACGAAGTCTTCCTCGAAGTCGTCCCATGAATCGTATGCATGACGGGGTAAGTTTCTGAGCCAAGCGCGGGCCGCACCCTCGAGCATCAGCTGGATGTATTGCATGGCAGTTGTGAGAGTGCCGCGTTGGCATGTGACTGCTATCTTGTAATCCTCTAGACAAGATGCTGGCTCCTGTCGATCGTTGAATTTGGGTGTTTCAGATGTGAGTTTGAACCCTTTGGGCATCTTGGTCTCGCGAATGCGTCGACTGAAACACAAGGACCCACATGGCTCGAACTCATCGTCCGAGCGTGACTCGCTGCCCGAAGAGCGAGACCTCCCGGAGTGACTTTTGCTTACTCGATGCTGAGTTACGACTCTGTGTACACCGCTATCCTCCGCGCGGTGTCGAGTGCTCCTATCGCTACCGCGACATCCACGATCTCGGTCCTCACGTATTGTAACGGTGCGGTCGCGATTGCAGCGGGTTTGCAGTGCTCTTTGAGGGCTTTCCGCGCGGCGGGTTCTGCTTCCACCATGTGGCATGCTTCCTTCAACACCGTCGACTACCGGAGCCAATGCCGCAACAGCTAAATTGAGTGATCTGATTTGCTGTCGGTGCATTGCCCCGTTTGGATCGTTTGCAGCTGGATGCATTGTTCTGAGATATGCAGATACCGACATCAAGGCTCCCTCGGCTGTCTTGGGGATAGGGATTCCCTCTTCGTCGACTTTCATAAATGACACATCCAGATTGCGGGCAAGATCCGCTTTGTCCCGCTCGGAGAGGCGAGGTAGCCTGGAATGATGCCGTGCGGACGTTTGCCCTGTCGAATATAGGGATGACAACTGTGCTCGCCACGCACTCGACACGCTGGCCTGCCTCCTCCGCTCATCGAGTGTTGCTTTGTAATTCTTCAGGCAAAGATTCTCTTGCCACATGAAGTATTGGTATGTCGCGAGTTCTTCGCGAGTCGAACCTTCGGGCATTAGGAGGCATTCTTCAATGACCTTTTTTGCTTTTGCTGCCATCTCCTCCGTGATGATGAGTTGCGTCTGACCGTCCGGCATGGTTACCGTGGCGGGATATGCTGGTGGTGCGCGACGAGCCGCGGCTTCAGATGTCTCGCCTTCTGTGCCGTTGTTTCCCAGAGCCATATAGACTTGAAAAGGGATGGCGTTTGAGATTATGCATTTTTCACCACCGCTGCCATCGGTGGAGTAGTTGAAGTCACTGCAGTCCTCATACTGCATGCGTGGTTCGTCGCTGTCGTATTGGAAGACAGACTTGACATCCCCTCGGCTTCGCCACGACGGTCGAAGGATGCTGATGCAGAGCTTGGTGAAACAGTCGATGAAGAAGCGTTTTTCGCCGACGAAAGAATCGTGAATTGTGCAGTCGACGACGAGTTGGGTGACGCAGACGTGGCCGATGGAGACATTGTTAGCGCATCCATAGTTGGTGCAGATGCGATTGATGGAGATGCGGGCGCGATTGCCACGAGTTGACGTGGATCTGTCAAGTTTTGCGTTCCCCAACGACCAACATGGAAATTGAAATTACCAAAAGTCATGTCCGCACCTGAGTGGAGATCCGCAAACACCGGGCGCGCGATTAGATGGTGCGGGTCGAACCCGAAGGGACCGAAGTACATCGGCGCGATGATCGATGGAGGTGGCGAGTTGCCATTTGCTGGTGGAGTAGGTGAGTCGATCTTCGCCAAAGGACTCGGCGGGTTGCCGTTTGCTTGTGAGGTTGGCGAGTCGATCTTCGCCTCCGAGGTCGGCGAGTTGCCGTTTGCTTATGGAGCCGCCGAGACTGCAGATCCAACACCAGTCATTCCCATAGATGGCGCCAATTGACGAGGGGTTAATTCATCAATACCCATGGTTCGATATCTAGGGTTAAGATTAGAGGGGAGAGATGTGGTGGTGTTGGTAGTATCGTCGGCTGACAAGCAAGGTTTACCCAGGCTCAGGCCCCCAGAGGGTAACACCCTACTTCCTACTTGTCTGGTTATTGATGTATGAGGTGTACAAGGGCGTCCCGGCGAGATGATGATCTCGCAAGGGCTATGGTGGTTCGAGTATTGCGTGTCCTACATCGGCGGCCCTCCCAGCCTTTATATAGGAGGCTGGGTCTCGGGGATCCACAACCGACTAGGTTTACAGGTAAGGTAGGTTTCTACCGACTTAGGATTTACTAAACTTGGAGTATACGTCATCTTCTTGGGCCACCTTCGTGGGCTTTTGGTCGAGGTCAGTCCATGGGCCTTAGCTCGTACATGCACCAGGTATCCTTATAGCAGAGCACCCAAAGGGTACATCCCCGTCAACTGTTGGTGAAGATCCGGAACCTGTCTGTCAGGAGCCGACTGAACCCGTTGTTAAGCATGAAAGGGAGGTGCAGCAGCCACTTCCAGAAAATGAGGCCCTTAGAAGGTCTAAAAGAGCTAAAAGATCAGCTATTTCTGATGATTATAAAGTTTACAATACAAAATTAGTTCATATGGAAAGTGATCCCACTTCATATGAAGAAGCCACGAGAAGTCCTCACTCATCGAAGTGGGTGGAGGCAATGGAAGAAGAGATGAAATCGATGAGTTCCAACGATGTTTGGGACTTAGAAGATATTCCTAAAGGAGCCAAAACAGTAGGCTGCAAATGGGTATACAAAACAAAGTATGACTCAAAAGGGAATGTAGAAAAGTATAAAGCACGACTTGTGGCAAAATGATTTACACAAAGAGAAGGGGTAGATTACAATGAGACATTTTCACCAGTCTCATGTAAGGATTCCTTCAGAATCATCATGGCACTAGTTGCACATTTTGATTTAGAGCTACATCAAATGGATGTAAAGACGGCATTTCTAAACGGGGATTTAAAAGAAAATGTTTACATGAAACAACCCAAGGGTTTTATCATGGAAGGCAAGGAAGATATGGGATGCCGCCTGAAGAAATCCATTTATGGATTAAAGCAAGCCTCTAGACAGTGGTATCTAAAGTTTAATGGGACAATTAAAGGATTTGGATTTAAAGAGAATGTTGAGGATAACTGCATTTATGCAAAGTTTAAAAATGGGAAATATATTTTCCTAATCTTGTATGTGGATGATATCTTGCTTGCTAGCAGTGATATTAGTCTACTACAAGAAACAAAGAAGTACTTATCCTCAAATTTTGATATGAAAGATCTTGGTGAAGCATCATATGTTTTGGGCATAGAAATTCACCGAGATAGGAAAAATGGAGTTTTAGGACTATCGCAGAAGGCATATTTTGAAAAAGTTCTTAAAAAGTATAATATGCATAAGTGTAGTACCACACCTGCACCTATAGTCAAGGGCGACAGTTTTGGGAAATTCTAATGTCCCAAGAACCAGTACGAGATTAATAAAATGAAAGCAATACCATATGTTTCGGCTGTTGGAAGCTTACAGTATGCACAAGTGTGCACTCGCCCTGACTTAGCTTTTATCACCGGGGTACTCGGTAGATATCAAGAGAATCCAGGCATGGAGCACTGGACGTGCTGCCCCAAAGACCATTTCCCGCTCCCGCGGATAGACCAGATCATCGACTCGACTGCAGGCTGCGCACGCCTATCCTTCCTGGACGCCTACTCAGGGTACCAGCAGATCAGGATGAACGTCGACGATGAAGAGAAAACTGCATTCATCACACCCCACGGCGTCTTCTGCTACCAGACGATGCCCTTCGGGTTGAAGAACGCTGGAGCCACGTACCAGCGCACAATGCAAGCCTGCCTAAAGGGGCTAATCGGAGAGATCGTCCAAGTTACGTCGACGACATAGTCGTCACCACTCGAACGGAGGACACTCTCATCGCCGACCTCCGCAAGGTCTTCGCCGCCCTCAACGAGTATCAGATCAAACTGAACCCGGACAAGTGTGTCTTCGGCGTGCCAGCCGGAGAACTGCTCGGGTACCTCGTCTCTGCAAGAGGAATCGAAGCCAACCCTGAGAAGGTGCAAAACATACTCGCAATGCCAGCACCGACCAAGCTTCATGAGGTGCAACGCCTAGCCGGCCGAGTCGCAGCTCTCAGCCGGTTCATAAGTAAGTTGGGAGAAAAGGCCCTGCCTTCTACCAACTGATGAAAAAGACAGACAAGTTCGAGTGGACAGAAGAAGCGCAAGTCGCGTTCGACCAACTCAAGAAAACACTCACGACTTCCCCAGTACTGGTGGCGCCACTGGAGAACGAGCCGCTATACCTCTACGTGTCAGCCACGAACAGGGTGGTCAGCACGGTACTCGTAGTCGAACGAGAAGAAGAAGGACACAGTTACCCTGTTCAGCGACCCGTCTACTACCTCAGTGAGGTGCACCTTGTCCAAGCAGCGGTACCCGCACTACCAGAAGCTAGCATACGGAGTCTTCATGACATCAAGGAAGGTCGTCCACTACTTCTCCGAGCACTCCATCACGGTAGTAAGCTCCTCCGGGCTCTCCGACATCCTCACCAACCAAGCCGCGACGGGGCGAGTCGCCAAGTGGGTTGTTGAGCTAGGGCCCTGGGGGCTGAAGTACGCGCACCGAAGTCAATCAAGGCCCAGGTGCTTCCAGAGTTCACCACCGAGTGGATAGAGGCCCAGCTACCAGACGTACCCGACCTGTCCAACGCATGGACAATGTACTTCGACGGCTCCAAGAAGTTCAGATCAGCAGGGGCGGGAGTCGTCCTCATCTCACCTAAAGGCGACAAGCTGAGGTACGTGCTGCAGATGAACTTCCCAACGCCCTCCAACAACGAGGCAGAGTACGAGGCCCTGATCCACGGCATGCGGATGGCCAAGAACTGCGGCGCCACTCACCTCATGATCTACGGAGACTCCTACCTCGTCGTGCAACAAACCATGAAGCAATGTGACGCCATCGCCGACAACATGATCGCCTACAGGGACCTGTACAACCAGCTGGAAGGCACCTTCGACGGCTGCGAGCTGCGGCACGTCGGCCGCGAGAGCAACGAGGAAGCCGACACCCTCGCCAACCTGGGCTCAAACAAAGCGCCGGTGCCACCCGGAGTCTTCCTCGAGTGCATCACGCAACGCTCCGTCAAGCTCCGGCCCGCGCCAGGATCCTCTACATCGACAACGAGCACCGCCGACCCGCCCAGCACGGAGAAGGAGCCTATGGAGGTGATGCTGATCGAGCCCACATGGACGAGCCCATACCTGGCTTACATACTGCAGCAGAGGGTGCCAACAAACCCAGTCGAAGCCAAGCGCGTCATCCGCCGCTCCAAGGGCTTCACCGTCATCAACGGGGAGCTCTACAAGCGAAGCATCTCGGGAGTCCTCCAAAGGTGCATCGACCCAGTCGACGGTCAAGCCATCTTACTCGAGATCCACGCTGGCATCTGCGGGCACCACGCCAGCAGTCGAGCCTTAGTGGCCAAAGCCTTACGAGCCGGGTTCTACTGGCCCACCGCAATGCAAGACGCAGAAGAACTCGTGAGGAAATGTCTCGGCTGCCAGGAGTTCGCCAACAAGCCGCACGCACCAGCATCAGCACTAAAGACCATTCCACTCGCCTGGCCCTTCGCTCAATGGGGGCTCGACATGGTGGGTCCACTCAAGAAGTCCTCGCCGGGAGGACACACGCATCTCTTGGTGGCAGTCGACAAGTTCACGAAGTGGATCGAAGCTGTGCCTATTACAAGTTCGACTGCCTCCTCGGCAGTTAACTTCATCAGGTCGATCATCTTCAGGTTTGGAGTGCCCACAGCATCATCACCGACAACGGCACGAACTTCACAGCCGAAGAGTTCAAGGACTTCTGCTCCGAGCAAGGCATCAAGCTCAACTACGCATCTGTCTCGCACCCGCAGTCCAACGGACAGGTCGAAAAGGCCAATGGCTTAGTCTGCAAGGGCATCAAGAAGCGCCTGCGAGTACCATTGAGGCGCGCTGCAGGCGCCTGGGTTGAAGAGCTGCCATCTGTGCTGTGGAGTCTGCGCACTACGCCAAACAGATCCACTCAGTACACGCCATTCTTCATGGTCTACGGCGCAGAAGCAATCATGCCGTGCGACATCAAGTTCGACGCGCCCCGAGTGGTGGCCTACGACGAGTCCGACGCAGAAGAAGCACTCGAGGACGACATGGATACCCTGGACGAAGCACGCGACATCGCCCTTACCCGCACAGCCGTGTATCAGCAAGACTTACGCAACTACCACGGGCGGCGACTGCGGCCCAGAGCGTTCGTCCCTGGCGACCTTGTCCTCCGCCTCAAACAGAAGAAGGTGCACAAACTCGCCTCCCCGTGGGAGGGTCCATACATCGTGACAGAGGCAATCGGCGGCGGAGCTTACCGCCTGAAGGACTCGAAGACGGGGACAGTCTGCAACAACCCGTGGAACGTTGCGCAACTGCGCCGCTTCTACGCCTAATCGACTCCCCCTTGTAACAAAGTGTACTATGTCAAGAGGCGGCAGGTTCCAGACGCACTCTTTCCCTTACCAGGGTACCTGAGGGGACTGGAAGGGTTTTAATGAGGCGGCCTGCTCGCAAAAATCAATGAAGTGATTTGTGGAACAAGCTCTCCCCTTTACTTTTTTAGTCAAAAAGCAACATAAACCTAGGCCGTCACCCGACGCACTCGGGGGCTGCGCCATACAGGTCCAAGTCGAAATCCTAGGCCGCCACCCGAAGCACTCGGGGGCTGCGCCACAGGTCTAAGTCAAACCTAGGCCGCACCCGACGCACTCGGGGGCTGCGCCATACAGGTCCAACTCGAAAAATCCTAGGCCGCCACCCGAAGCACTCGGGGGCTGCGCCGCACAGGTCTAAGTCAAACCTAGGCCGCACCCGACGCACTCGGGGGCTGCGCCATACAGGTCCAAGAAAACCTAGGCCGCCACCCGAAGCACTCGGGGGCTGCGCCGCACAGGTCTAAGTCAAACCTGGCCGCACCCGAAGCACTCGGGGGCTGCGCCACACAGGTCTAAGTCAAACCTAGGCCGCACCCGACGCACTCGGGGGCTGCGCCATACAGGTCCAAGTCAAAACCTAGGCCGCCACCCGAAGCACTCGGGGGCTGCGCCCACAGGTCTAAGTCAAACCTAGGCCGCACCCGACGCACTCGGGGGCTGCGCCGTACAGGTCCAAGTAAAACCTAGGTCGCCACCCGAAGCACTCGGGGGCTGCGCCGCACAGGTCCAAGTCAAAATCCTAGGCCGCACCCGACGCACTCGGGGGCTGCGCCGCACAGGTCTGACTCGACACACCTCGGCCGCACTCGAAGCACTCGGGGGCTGCGCCGCACGTCTAATTCAAAATCCTAGGCCGCACTCGATCCGCTCGGGGGCTGCGCCATACAGGTTTACAGAAGTCTACAAGATACAATTTACTCACTCGGGGGCTACCCCCACCTCGGCATACATACACTCATATTTCCACTTGGAAAAATTGCTTTTACAAGCTAACGCTATACAACAGCAGTCTACTACTCTTATTCTACAGGCTCGCCCTTTGGCGCATCGAGTGGCCCTACAAGGTGCTCACTAAAGCTCTGGACCTGCTGAATCATCTGACGCGCAGCCGCAAGAGTATCGGCGTAGTCACCCTCTCCAGGCAAGCCGTCAAGCACCTTGTACAGTGGAAGATTAGGCCGGTGCATTCGAACGTACGCCAGCGCCACGTTCGCCCCGGCAACAAGTTGAGTGTGCACGACTTCCTTCAACGCACTGCCTTCACGGAACCTCTCCAGCAGCGCAGCCAGTCCATTAGGCTGCTCGTTGTGCGGAAAGTACACCCTGTTGATCTGCCAGAGGGTTTTTCTACAACCTTCCAAGAGCACAGCAGCCCGCCAGGTGCGATCCAACATTCGAGCCAGTACACTGCCTCTGGATTTATTCGACCAAAACTGACGCGCTTCGGGTGAGTCACCGGCGGCTTCTTTCTCCACCCGCTCGTCTACTCGACTTTGCTCGGCCTTCCAGTCAGAGTTCACATCTGCATCAAGACCCACTAAGAACAGTAAAAGGATAAAGAAGTCGAAGCACAGTGCTAGAAACCAACCTTGCAGCTGCCGACTGATCAAGTCCATCTCGCCTAGCAGAAACTCCTCTCGCTGGGAGAACGGCGCAACGGGCCGTGACCTCAAGCGCTCCAACTCCAACTCGCGCTCTTCAACTTCGACTCGAGCTCAACAACCTTGTTCCTCATGAAGGTGATCACTCGTTGATCATTCACGCTTCGCGCAGGAGCTGGAGGAGCTCGACGGCGACGACGAGTGGGTGCAGCCGAAGAGGTGTCCTCCTCGTCGCCCGCACCAGTCGTTCCAGCGACCCCAGGAGCTTCGCCCATCTCAGACTGCCAAGTTCGACAGCGTCAAGCAAGGAAAAGAACACATTCATTCAAGCTAGATATGAAAGAAGACTCGAAGGCACAAATTCACATTTCAACATCAGCATGTTCGCGGCCAGAAGACCCGCAAACTATATAGTTCATTACAGACCAAGAACCAAAAGCAGAAGAATCCTAAAAGAACGGAGTCTACATCACAGACTCCGACTGGGAACGGCTCTTCCTAGCAGCCAACTCTGCAGCCTTGGCAATCCTCTTCTCGAAGGTGGCGACCAACTTTGCAGCCAGCTGACTCGCCTGCGCCTTCACACCGCTAAGGGACGCGGTCCTGCCATCAGGCTTCCGAGGGAAGTCGCTGACAACCTTCTCAAAATCACCTACGACTTGGTGACCAAGAAGTAGCTGGAAAGTGAGCTCTGAGCCGCGTACCGTCTGCGCACGCGTGTAGTCCGCCAAGGTGGTCGCATTGCCTTCGAACGGAGCCGCAAGCGCGTCAACAGCAACCGGCGTGGCTTGCTGGGGAAGATGCTCGGTGCACAGTCGCCAAGGCGCCTGTCGACTTCTGCAGCGCCGCCGAAGCATACGCGCAGACGCGGTCATGAAGCCAACAGCCTCCGCCAAGCCGACATTCTCGCTGGAAGTCCCTTCTGGAGGAGCACCTCCGCAAGTCTCTGATCAAAGAAAACCAACCCGTAAGACATCAGAAGTCGACAAAAGGCAAAGTAGGCACTGAGCCGAAATACTTACTTCCAAAACATCTGCGAGTGCGAGCAAGCGGTCGACCTGGGTCTTCTCCAGATCATCCCGAGCTTGTTCACGCTCTTGGGCTTCACCCAGCGACTTCTCCAGCTCCGCGACCCGCTTCTTCATGCTCTCCTTCTCGCCTACGGATCAACGGAGCAAAGTTAGCAATAAAGGCAGTCGAAGCACCCCTCGAACACAAGGGTTCACACTCACTATTCGCTGCTCCAGAGCAGTGCGGAGTTGATCCCTCTCCTGCTCCATGCGAACGAAGGCTGCGGCTCCCTCCATCTGCTGGCGATAAAATGGCTGCGGGAAACACAAGACATCAATCTGCGCCCGACTATTCTAGTCACGCACATCTTCGGGGGCTACTCCCATCGGGAGCGCTGTTCGCGCACCCGATACAGATTTTGCAGAACGAGTCAAAGGACACTTACATGCTCAAGCAGCCCAGCGTCAACCGGAGTCGCATCAGCAGCTTTCTCTGGCACGGAGGAGGTCGAAGTCTTCAAGGCCAAAGCGTCACCCGCCTGAGCCTCTTCTCCGGTCGTCTTCGCAGTCTGCTCGATCATGGGAGCAGAAGTGTGCTCCATCTCACGAGGGAACCAGCAGGCCAGTACGGTCGCTGTGACAAGATAACTCAATTCAAGGACTCGCAATCAAAAAGCAACTCGACACAACAAGGCAATGGTTACGCGACTAACCTGGCGACATCACATCATCTTCACTTCCCAGGGAGACGGAGGCCATCCTCGCAAACTCAGTCGGCGGTGCAGAGCCGAGGGGAGGCACGACCAAAGGCTCAGCCAGGTCACTCGTGTGCCTAGCGCCCGAAGACGACTCGCTCGTCTCTTCCTCGTTCACACCCGCCTCCTTCACGGGCGACGAAGCCGAACCAGAGTCGCCACTCTTTCGCCTCTGCCGCTTCCGCAGCGGCTCCTCATCTTCATCATCCTCCTCCAACTCTTCACTCGGAGAGGTGGCGGAGGGAACTTCATCGTCATCAACCTCGTCCTCCTCAGGGAACTCTGCCTCTTCATGAGGTCCATTCTCCATCAACGGAGGAAGACTGACATAGCTCGAACGACCCTGTCAGCAAATGAAGCATTCGAGTCAGGCAAAAAGATTCGACAGAAGAAGATACAAGACAAAAGCAAAGCAAACGAAGCTCACCTCAGGCACAGGGTTATTAGGCCCATACGGCTCGACTGGGCACTTGACATTGCACGGGTCAGCGGCTCGGAGACTAGTGATGCTCCTCACCTTCGACTCGACTGCGTCATCATCGAGCTCATCGCCAACATCCTCACGCGCCCACATTGGGTGGACGCGAGTGCGGAGCGGCTGCACCCGAAGCCTGAAGAAGGTGGCAATGAGGTGAACTCCACCTGTCTCGCGCCCAAGACTTTTCAGAAGGCCACGAAGAAGCGTCAGCAAGGGCTGAGTCGCCTCCCTGTCCTCCTTCGACAGCGGGTGCGCCCACGCGTTCGTCTTCCGCAACTCGCGATCAGCCGCGAAGTCGGGAAGCCCTTCCTGGTCGCACCTGATGTAGAACCACTTCTTCCGCCAGCCCTGGACGGAGTCGGACTTCTTCATCTGAAAGTAGGAGGTGTCGCCACGCACCTGGATGCCGAAGCCGCCGACTGGATACACCTGCTTGCTCTTCCCCACGTTCCTCCTCACGAGGAATAGCGACTTCCACAGCAGCCAGTTGGGTGCGATTCCCAGGAAGCACTCGCAGAGCACGAAATAGCTCGCGATGCTCAAGACGCTATTGGGAGTCAGATCGTGGATCTGAATCCCATAAGCATACAAGAGACCACGGACGAAATCGTGGAGGGGGAACCCGAAACCCCGCGGAAGGAAATCCACGAAGCAAACGCGTTCCCCCTCGCGAGGAGCGGGGAATACCTCTTTCCCGGAGCGCGCACCGTCGCCTGGTCTGCCGGCGGCAGCAGCCCCTGCGCGCGGAGGGCCTCGAGGTCGGCCTTCTTCACCGACGATTTGACCCAGTCGCCGTCGGGCTTCTTCATCACGCTCGCCTCGGCGGCGGCGACGGCGCCAGCAGCAGGCTTCCCCCTCTTCATCGCGGCCTTGCTCATGGAGGGTGGGGAAAGAAACTAGCAGAGGAGCAACAATGGTGGAACGAAGCAGTGGAGACGATGAGAATGGGGATGGAATGAACTGTTCGCCGCCGCGGTGAAAATTATACCGCGTGGCCAGTTAATCCTGGCCATCCCTGCGAAACCGCTCTCCACAACATCATCTGGCCGTCCACGTGTCGCACGGAGATAGCAACCGTCGACGGCCACGCCGCCCACTACGCGCGGGAATCAAGGCGCCATCATCACACCGCGAAATTTTCGCGCCCAACGGTCAGAAAAAGCGGCAACCACTGTCTCCAGCCAATACTGACAGTGGGACCGCACTGTCACGTCCCATCGGACACAAGTGCGTCAAAAACGTCAGCGCTGACGTCAACCACGAAGGCGAAGGAAGCCAACGAGCTGATGGGGAACTCGAACATTTCATTCGAGTGCAAAGAAAATTCAGTAAGCTCTCAGAGCTGAATAAGTTCGTACAGTAAGCCAACGAGCTGATTGAGAACTCGAACATTTCATTCGAGTGCAAGAACATCCAGTAAGCTACAAGTGCTGAACAAACTCCTGCAGTAAGCCAAACCGCCGAATACACAGTAAGTCACACAAAGCCAGTCGCGACTCCAAGTAGAGTCCCTTCTTTACTCCCATCGGGAGCGGGCTTTTTCGACTGAAGAAAAATTGAGTTTAACCTCAATTGCAAGCAATTCAGCTTAATCTCGGGGGCTACTCCCATCGGGAGCGCTGTTCGCGCTCCCGAGTGACTCATAACAATAGCAGCAGCCCCTGCGCGCGAGGAGCGGGGAATACCTCTTTCCCGGGAGCGCGCACCGTCGCCTGATCTGCTGGCGGCAGCAGCCCCTGCGCGCGGAGGGCCTCGAGGTCGGCCTTCTTCACCGACGATTTCACCCAGTCGCCGTCGGGCTTCTTCATCACGCTCGCCTCGGCGGCGGTGACGGCGCCAGCAGCAGGCTTCCCCCTCTTCATCGCGGCCTTGCTCATGGAGGGCGGAGAAAAGAAACTGGCAGAAAAGAACAACAATGGCGGAGAGCAAGCAGCGGAGACGATGGCGGAATGGGGATGGAATGAACTGTTCCCCGCCGCGGTGAAAAATATATACCGCGTGGCCAGTTAATCCAGGCCGTCCTCAGCGAAACCGCATTCCGCAACATCATCTGGCCGTCCACGTGTCGCGCGGAGATAGCAACCGTCGCCGGCCACGCTGCCCACTACGCACGGGAATCAAGGCGCCATCATCACACCGCGAAATTTTCGCGCCCAACGGTCAGTATAAAGCGGCAACCGCTGTCTCCAGTCAATACTGACAGTGGGACCGCACTGTCACGTCCCATCGGACACAGAGTGAGCCAAAAAACGTCAGCGCTGACGTCAACCGCGCAGGCGTAGCAAGTAAGCCAATGGGCTGATCGCGAACTCGAACAGTTCATTCGAGTGAAAAAAGATTCAGTAAGCTCTAAGAGCTGAATAAATTCGAACAGTCCATTCGAGTGCAAAAGAGATTCAGTAAGCTCCAATAGCTGAACAAACTCATGCAGTAAGCCAAACCGGCCGAATACACAGTAAGTCACGCAAAGCCAGGCGCGACTCCAACAGGTCGGGTCCCTTCTTTACTCCCATCGGGAGTGGGCTTTTCGACTGAAGAAAAATTGAGTTTAACCTCAATTGCAAGCAATTCAGCTTAATCTCGAGGGCTACTCCCATCGGGAGCGCTATTCGCGCTCCCGAGTGACTCAGAACAATAGCAGTCGAAAAATCACCGACTAAGGCTGTACTCACAGTATTTTACCCAGCAGTCGACGTTTCGACTAAGGAATCCTCCATAAGCCCTGAACGGCCGGAGTCGACTAACTTTACTTGTTCCTTTCAGGAACCCGACGGCGTGCCCAGGAGGAGGGAGTCCTTTACCCGACTCTACGATTCGACTAAGCACTCGGGGGCTCCTGTCGTGGGGTCACTCTGCGACTACCCCACGGTGGGGATACCTGGGTCACGCCAAGCCTATGAGCCTTATGACGAGGGCCCAAGGAAGGCCCAAGGAGGACGACGTGCGGCCCAAGATAGTCGACGCTAGGTCATGCGACTCCAGCCATGCTTGTAAGCGCCATCGGCACCGTTCACCTGAGACCTAGCCTACCATATAAAGGCTAGGGGGGTCCTTCGTCTAGGGTACGCTCATAGCCGCCACCACAAACCCTAGCGAGATTGCCATCTCGCCATTGTAGCCACAACTCGCCATTCAATACCAGACAAGCAGGAGGTAGGGTGTTATCCTCCGGGAGCCTGAACCTGGGTAAACGCCTTGCTTGTCAGCCGTCGTGATCACCAGCGCTCATCTCTCTCCCCTTCAATCAACCCGGAGTACAACCCAGAGATTTGCCGAGTCCGCACCTCATCACAAACCAATAGAGATAAAGTATTATGTTGTGAAAGATAAAATCCAGGATCAAACTATAAGTCTCGAGCATATAAGGACAAAGGATATGCTTGCGGGTCCGCTTACGAAAGGCTTACCATCCAGTGTGTTCATGGAACACGTAGCCGGCATGGGTTTAATGGAAAGCCTATGATTCTTGGATCATGAGAGGCCCAAAAAGAAACAGAATTGTTTCAAAACAAAGAGATATATTGTAGCTGTCTGATTCTATCGGCAATTGAGCTGTGACGATGAAACATGCTCTATGTATTGATCTGTGATGAAACAAGTAAAGACAAAGGTACATAGTTAAAAGTAAAAGCTGAGATCAAGGGGGAGAATGTTAGGTTGATCTCCTACCCGTACGAGCCCAACGGTCGCACGACCTTGATCCCGCGCCCTGATCGGGGGCGCCCAACCGAACCAATGATTGGTGGGCCCCTGTGACCTGCGCTATATAGAGGGTGGGGCCCGGCAACACGAGGTACGAGGTTCACCGTGTGTTGTTCAACCCCACCGACACATCCCTACCGATCTAGGGTTAGTGCAGAGCTCACGGGAAGCATCACTGCCACCACTGCCCTCTCTGCCACCACCGCCGCTGTCCACCATGGCCGGCAGCTCGAGCGCATCCGCGCAAGGAGAAGGTACACGTCCTCCTCCCCATCGATCTATTCTACTGGTATTGATCTAGCCTAGAGATCTTGCGGGCGTAACATTAGCAGCTAGCCTAACGCATCAGCTTCTCTATATTATTCAATAGGAAAAATATATCCTGGATGGTTTAATTTAACGGGCTTAGAATTAGAAGACGTAAGCGCTAGAACTGTAACTGGAGGATGCCTTTTTTTTTTGGATGTTTGCTGTTATTCAGGCGTTCGTTCCGACAAATGTGTAATACTAGTAGAAGTATATGGGGTGTGAGGGAGTTCGTATGTCTCAAATTCTGGATTATGTTTTTTGGTTTCATTCTGGCAATGAAATCGGGAGTTATGCTCTGTAATTCGAAAAAGAGCGGTAGAACTGTATACATTATGCTTCCCTGAAAACTCTGTTGTTTTTCTTTCACATCTCTTTCTAAAGGCACAGGCAAACAAGATAACATTAACCAACCATCTTACAGATAAGCCCAGAAACAAAGAGAAATTACAACGAGGTCCTTCTGAGCTCCAGCGCCTTCTTCGTCGCGCAGCACGTTCCGCCGGCGGAACCCGCCGCCACTCCTCCAGAACCTTGGACTGGGAGGAGCCCTCAGACGGCCAGGAAGTCGACGGCACTCGGCACCTGAGCACCTCCATCCCGAACGACGAGCAGCACCAACTTGGTCAACGCCATCATCTTCACCACCATCTTCAACCTCCGGCTCCGCCACCACGAACGCCGGACCGAGGGAAAGCGCCACGCAGCTCCGAGAAGCCGCGACAGCGCTGGGGACGGCAGATCTGCCAGGAGCCTCCACCGGAGCGCCCAGAGCAGAGGAGAGGACCACCGTCCACAAAAGCTTCTCCGGACACACCACCGCCTCCACAGCGCCGCCGGCAAGCAACCTACAACAACCTACGCTATGTTCACGCCGGGATCTGCCGATTCCCCAACCTCCCGCCGCCGGAACGGCCGCCGGAGGCGAGGAATCGAGCAGATCGCCGGCGGCGAGGTGGTTGATGCGGGGGGGGGGGGGTGAAAAAATTCGCCTATCACTGTAGATGGGAAAGGAGAAGAGGACCAAGCTCACTGCAAAAAAAAAAAAGAAGATGGTGATCAGCAGTGTTGCTTAGAGTATGGCTCCTCAATCATTTTCCAACATCGGTGGCCTAGCAAGAAGCTGCAAGAAACAAATGGCGTTAGTTCTAATAACTGTTCGATAATCAGAGCGTGAGCTACCTATGGCAAGATGGTTAGAAGGGTGGTTGTATCCCCAGCACACCAGAGTTCAAAACACAGGTTTGACACTGTTGTTTCTCATTTAGGCGGAATATTCTTCAGTAGGAGGCGACGTCCCCGTCTACAGCGGGGCGCCTGTGGTGACTTTATCAATCTCAAGACTCGACCCGCCGGCTCAGTCTCTCGAAGGTGCTCATAGGGGTAGGGTGTGCGTGCGTGCGTTCATAGGGTTGACTGTGTGCATGTGTATGTGAGTTTCTGCGTTTGTACTGTGTCTCGCAAAAAAAAAAGCTTATTTTGTTTGAAGGTACCCCGCTTTCTTTTATTCAACATTTAGGCGTACCCCCGCTGTTTTTGTTCCCCGAGTTACCACTCCAGGGATTTGCATTCCCCTCTACATATGTGCTAGTTGTTTTTAAAAGGGAAATGCATCGATGTTCCAAATGGGACGCGGCTGGTGAATATTTTCATGTTCAATTACTACGATGACAAAATATTAAATCATGGAGAAATAATGAAATCAGTAAATAAGTGGAGTAAAAACCTTATACCCATCATGCGGAAAAACGTGGAATTGAAAGTAGAATTCTTTCTGACAGCTTGTAACACATACGAACACATCTTACCAGGATGACAACAGAGGCACTTGACAGTAAGAATTTTTTGACATCGCCTGAAGCAACCAAAAAAACTGCAGTGACATAACATCTGCATAATTACTTTCATGTCGCTAACATATAAAAAGGCAGTATAATCTGAATATACAGTAAAATATTACTGAAAATGTTCCCTCCACAAGTCCACAATGTGAATTCAGATCACAATGACATGTATGCTTCTGTGCTATTTCCATCTGTTGCATCGATAAGTTTTCAGAAACACAGCAATTACAATGACATGCATGTATGCTTCTGTGCTGGTTCCATCCTCAGAAACATGTACCCATTGGTTGAAAAAAACTGGACTGAGAAGGTATTCAAACATGTCAGACCTGTTGGTTGATAAGAACTGGACTGTGAACATGATCACAGAACTTGGTGCAATTATCAAGTCTACTAAAAAGATTCTCCTTATATAAAAAGCTTTCGCTACACAGAAACAGGTAAATCCACTAGTAGAGAACAAGGCAACAGTACCGGCCTTATTGGGCCTTTAGTACCGGTTGTGCAACCGGTACTAAAAGGTCGGGACTAAAGGTCCCTTTAGTACCGGCTGTATATACAACCGGTGCTAAAGGCCCTCCACGTGGGCGAACCTGCGCGCGCGCAGCTGAGGACCTTTACCAACCGGTACTAAAGGTTCCTGCTTTTTTTTGCCCTCCGCTTATTTTTTCGGGGGGTTTAGGTTTTCGGTTTTTTTTTCTTTTCGCTTATTTTTCGGGGTTTAGGGTTTCTGTTTTTTTCCTTTTCGCTCATTTTTCAGGGTTTCGGAGGAGATCACGTATAAAGTACTCACTACACATATAAAGTACTCATTACACATATAAAGTACTCATAATTACAATGGAGATCACCGCTAGCTAGTACATGCATGGAGGGAGTCTATTTTTCGACATAGTGGAATTCACCGAATTCATCTACGACATGCGTCAGAATGAATCCCGCCAATTCCTCCGCAATAGCTTTTACGCGGTTTTTTGGTAGGAGCTGGTTCCGCTTCCTTGACATCTTTAAAAGAAGGAGATCAAATCAGTTATGATCGAAACTAAACACAATTGATGGTAGCAAAATAAAAGTTGTGTATGATGTTTACGTACCTCTCGATTTCTTACACTATTGACTCTCTCATTGACCCTCATGTGAATAAACTCGCAAACGTAGTATCCACATAGTTCCGTCCCCTGTGGTTGTCGCAGACACCACTATACAAGAATTTAATTTAATCAAATAATAATCAAGAGAATGATAATGGTATTAGAAAGATACACAGACCTAGATACGTAGTAGTACTTACGTTGTTAGCCTTGAACTGCAGCTTATCTTTCCATTCACCGCGTTCTTCCGCGATGAACTTTTTCCAAACCCTGCCCGGAAAAGAAAATGAATTGAGGAGTTATTACTTATACTTTTGATATCCGGAAATGAACGAAAGAGGCCGATATAGTGCGATTGAAATTACCTCTTGAGCATTAGACGCACGCTTTTGTACTCATCTTGATCTCTCCTTAATGAGTCCCAGACTTCAACTTCTCCTTCCTCGAGTCTAATGATTAGCAGAATGAAGTGGTACCTGCGCACATTTATATACGCAGGTATTCAGAACTCATCAATTACACTTAATATCGGGAAAGCAAAATAAAATGTGTACAAGACAGTAACACTCACCCGAAGTTGTAAGGAAAAAGTATTTCCTTTTTGGTACTTTGTCGCTTAAAAAACGTTAGCAAAACGTCCTCTGTGTCCTCGGGATGGTCAGCTATGGTCCGGACATGAACTTTATCCGGGTCAATGAACCCAATGTCCCAGATTCCTCCCATTCGGCATTCACGAATCTTCATTCTGCATAATAGCGTACAAAAGAATGTTGTGAGGATAATTACAAGCAATGAACGAGCTTAACTATAAATAATTAAATTACACGAATAAATTACTTACAGACAATAGCAGCTGATGATAGATTTGTCGAGAGCAAGTTGATTGTACATCTGAAAAAGTTCGGAGAACTCAACCTGCACACCATATTGTCGGAAGTAGTGTTGTTCCTTAACTCCCGCCATGAGATAGATTTTCCCTTCTTTTGCGGCGGCCATGTACCAGTTATGCAATTTATATAACTGTGTTGTTAGAGCACTCGGATTTTCGACCAGAGGCAGCCCGAGTTCAAATTTATATTGAATTGTTATCTGCGCTATGGGGTAACCTGTGTCGCCAATGACAACTTCTCCATGCTCGATTTCCCGAGCTTCAGAAGGCACAATGAGCGGGGCGATCGATTGTGCTTCTTGTTCTCCGAGCTGGGCAACTCTTTTCCCGCACGCTTTATCTTGCTCCATCTGTGAGGAAAGTACCTTGTCAATACCTCGCTCATAGTCTGAAAGGGGCGGTGGTGGAGGGTCATATAGGTTGTCAACGGTGTGATCTTTTACCTCAGTTGGTATAGTCTTCAGAAGTTCATTTATGGGGTCCAGTCTTGCCTCCAGTCTTTCCTTTTTTTCTGTTCAAAAAAGGCTCTCGCCTCTTCACGTGTGCTCACTTCTAATTCCTCCTGAGTCATCTCACAAGCTAACTTCTCAGGAGCCTTGACTTCCTTGGTTTTTTTTTGCACGTTTCTTGACAGGGGACGACGTGAACAGCTTCCGCTTTGTCAAATTACTAGTGGGCGCAGTCGGCTGACGGGACGGCGCGGGCGATGGACTCGCGGTGGGCTCCCAATCGTCGGGGGAGGAGGGTGGACTTTGCTGTGGTGAATTTCTAACCGGAGGAGTCGGTGGCCTTGGCGCCGAGTCTGGAAACTTGATGTATTTCTTCTTCCATAGAACGATACCAAGTTCGACTTCTCCCAATGTCTTCTCGCCTTCAGCTCCGGGAATGTCAAGATGCATTGAGTTGAATCCCGACATAACTTTCGTGACCCCGACACGAGCAAATCCAGCCGGAATCTCACCAAAATGGAAGGTTGATCCAAGTTGATGTGGTAAAGCATAGCCATTCGCCACCGGAAAACTAATGTTCTTCATTGGCGCATGTAACTCACAATTTGTCTTCTCCGTGATATCATCCACGGGGTAGCGCGCCGCCGACGGTTCATCAACTGGTTCATCAACTGCAGGATCTTGTAGCTGCGTGGAACCCACGCTGCTTTTCCGCTGAGATGGGCAGACATCGACTGCATGATCTTCTACTCGCGGCTGAGATTCCCTTTGCTGGGTAATTAAGGCCAGTTGCTCCTTCACATCATGCATCTGGCGTTCTAATGCAGTAAACCTCTCCGCCTCCCTCTTCTTACCTCTGCAATGTTTTCTATAAGTTGCAGCGTCCTCCGAAACCCTTCAAGAAAACCAACCCCGCCTCCTCTGCCTCGACATCGTCCCCAGTGTTCTTTATTCCCGAGGGCGAGTGAAAGCTCGTCGTCCTCTCTATCGGGAACATATTTTCCCTGTCGGACTAGTTCTATTGCGTCAACTAGTTTTTTGGTGACTTCTAATTCTTTTCTTCCATTTTCCCTGTGCAACAATCAGCCCTGTGTCTGGGTCCAACACTGCCCCATGCGCGAACAACCATAACTTGGACTGTCGGGCCAGTCATCTGTCTGTGGAGTGATCCCTTTTTGACGCAGCTCGTTTTCATAGGCTTCCCACTTAGGCACGGCAGTCTTGTAGCCACCTGAGCCCAAACGATGGAAATATTTCTTCTTCTTAGCATTCAACTTATTTTGGGTCGATCGGGCCACAGCGACCGATTTCTTATACGCCACAAATTCAGGCCAGTCATCTTTTAGCTTCTCTAGATGTCCAGTGAAATCTGGAGTTTTGTTCCCATATTTTCTCCACAATGTTTTCTTCCAGTTGTTGAATTGCTCGGCCATCTTGCTAAGAGTCCACTCCTTGACTTTATCCTTCCTCCTCTGTGGGAGATCTGCCGGTAGGCTGAAAGAACCCAATATCGACTCCCAAAGGGTTTCTTTAATTCTTTGCTCGACATATTTTGCGCCAATGTTTTTTTTCTTCGGCTCATTCCATTCTGCAACGGTGATCGGGACCATGTCCCTTACAAGAAATCCGCATTGAGCTATATATTTAGTGGAGATTCCATCGGGTTTCTCCGGTTTGCCTTTTATGCTAACTTCGTCGATCGACAACTTTGCACCATCCGGCAGCTTTAACCCTTGGGCCGGGCCTCGTTTACGGATTGACGTAGATCCAGAGGGCTGAAAGAAAAATGTTTCGTTAATAAGTGCGCATATAAATCAATTAATGCATCTAGCTAGTGATCAACAAGACTTAATATATACCTTGCCGGAGTTCTCTACGGAGTTTTCTAACGGCACTTCTTCTTCGTCGTCGTCTCTGAAGTTTTGTAACTCAAGTCCCTCACCGGAGTCGTTCAAGCATTTCGCGCTGAAATCTTCGCCGTCTTCTTCGTCGGAATCTTCTCCATCGGAATTGGGTCCGGCAGGCGTAGCATATATAATTGCTTGCATCCGGTCTTCTTCCTCCAAATCTCGGATGAAGGGGGCGTCGATGATGGGGGCGTCGTCCTCCATAGCTCAATGTCACTGCAAATTTGTAATTCATAGCAAACAACATTAAATTTCTTATACATAATAATATTGCAACTAAAAATAACATTGCTTTGATAAATTTTCAAACTTTGCTAAAATTTCTTATACACTAATAAAATAACTTTGCTAGTAAAATAACAATATTGCAACTAAAATGACTTGGCAAAATTTTCAAAATTGCTAACTTTCAAAAATTGCTAAGTTTCAAAATTGCTAACTTTCAAAAATGCTAACTTTCAAAATTGCTAGAATAATAAAAATGACTTCAAACTTAGAATTTATACACATATTCACATATTTACTAGAATAAAAAAAATGAACACTACTAAAATTTACTCAACCTAAACATCAGTACTAAATAACAGTACTAAAAACAAAAAAAAAATGAACACTACTAATCAAAAGAACAGTACTGAAAAAAAAAGAAAAAAAAACTAACCTTCGTGGAGGCCGGAGCAGGGCTACGCGGCGGCCGGAGCAGGGCGTGGAGGGCGCCGGAGCAGGGGCGGCGATGGCGCGCGCGGGCCGGAGCAGAGGAGGGAGGCGGAGCAGGGGCGGAGGCCGGAGCAGAGGAGGGAGCAGGGTCGGGCGGCGATGGCGCGCGCAGGCCGGAGCAGAGGAGGGGGCGGAGCAGGGGCGGCGCGTCGTGGAGCGGAGCAGGGGAGGCGGAGGTCGACGCGGCGAGGGAGGAGGCGATGGCGCGGCCGCCGGCCGGAGCAGAGCTTCGCCGGAGCAGGGTCGCGTCGAGGAGGAGGCGTCGGCGGCGTCGAGGACTTGGCGATTTGGGGAGCGAGGCGTCGATCCCCTGCCACTTAACCGTTCAAAACACCTTTAGCACCGGTTGTTCTGTACAACCGGTACTAAAGGTCTGTTTTGGGCCGCGGCGCCATTTCGCGCGCGAAGCCCACCCCTTTAGTACCGGTTGTAGATTACAACCGGTACTAATGGGCTTTGATTTTTTTTCTCTAGTTTCTTTTTTCTTTCTTATGTTTTCTGTTTTTTATATCTATTTGGTTTCTATTTTGTTTTTTCTCTAGTTTCTTTTTCTTTAATATAAATTTAATTTAATTGTCTACAAAATTGTAATAATTATCTATCTATTTGTTTTCTGTTTTTATATCTATTATCTAATTGTAATAATACGTAGGGGGGACACGTGTCCTCCCCGGTACTGTTGCCTTGTTCTCTACTAGTGAATGCATTGGCTCTTAGCGCGCTATGCTAGATAGTGAAGCCGGCGGGGACGTCGTAGCCGGGCGGGCAGGGGTAGTTCGAGGCGCAAAGCGCCTCCGCCTCCGAGTAGGTTAGAGTGGGTACGGTGGAAGCCATGGGAGAGTGATGAGGTTGCAGATATGAGTTTAGATGTGCTATGCCAATGGAGGCCATGACTATATATATAGTGAGAAATGGCGGGAAGACGGAGGTGGGAAGCGGTGGAAACGCGGGAAATTGCATCTATAAAATTGCTTGGAAATGCTAAAGATCTTGGAGAATGCAGAGATTGTGTTGGTAAAACTGTAGCTGATTTGAAGCTTCTTGACAATACACATTGGAAATACACATTCATTATTATTACACATGCTCCTTACATAAAGGTTTAATACATTCCATAGAATGCATTACATAAAAGATTTAATACATTATTACACATCACCAACATCACCAACATTATTCTACATAAACGGACTTGCTGGCTCGGAGGTCGTAGGATTAGGAGGAACGGCGGGAGGAGCCAGCCCCGTTCGCGGCCGCCCGGTTCTCGCGCGCACGTTTGCGGCGGAGGGCAAGATCCATGGAGGATGAGTCTTTCAGCGCCCAATCCAGCTCGGAAACCTCCTTCGCCTTGAGCTGGCAGACAGTTCTGGTTCGCTGTACACGGTCGTCGTGGACGGACTGGAAGGAGGCTTCAAGGGCCTCCTGCATCTGCGGCCCGCCGCGCTCTTCCCCATGGTCGCTCCAGTCGAAGTCGTCGTCGTCGTCATCCTCGTCGGGAGGGGCGGCGGCGACTGGTGGAGGTACGGCCGCGGATCCCCACGCCACCCCTGCGGCGTACGCATCCTCGTCGTGGTCAGGGACGTCGGACCACGCGCGCTCGTACGTCCTCCGCACCTCCTCCGGCACCGGAGCAGGAGAACGGTAGCAGGGCATTCCTCTCCACGCCGGGCTCGTGGGCATACGGCGGGATAGGCTCCCGCGGTAGCGCCCAAGCGCGCTCTGCCGAGCACGCTCGACCTCGTCCAGAAGGCGCTGCGGCGGGCGTGGCGGATCCATCTCGTGGAGACGATGCGTTCGTGGCTAGGAATGGTGGATTAGGGTTTACCCCGTCGGCGACAATATATAAAGACCTCCAGGGCAGCGCTAGGGGAGGACACGTGGCTAGGGCAGCGCTGGGGGAGGACACGTGGCTGACACGAGTCGTGACCGCAAAGCCCGACTTTAGTCCCGGTTGGTGTTACCAACCGGGACTAAAGAAGCACACGGATCGTGTGTTTCTTTCAAGCGCTTGTGAGACGTTGGATCAGGGGTGTGTTTCTTTTGAGGGATTGTGAGCTGTTGGATCAGCAGTATCACGACCACTTCGTGAGCCACATGACCCGGTTGGTGTTACCAACCGGGACTAAAGAAGCACACGTACCCTATATATAGCCCCCCTCCCGGACATGTTCAGCACTCAGTGTCTACTTATTGTAGTTCATTTTGGCAGTACACGGGTAGCAGAGAGCAAGATTTATGAGAGGCAGGAGTTCCTAGAGCGGACGCTGAAGGTGAACCCTCCCCTCGGTCGGATCCAAGCAGCGGCAAGGATCTCTGATGATTAGCAACATCCCCAACACTTCTTCGGATGGTTGCAAATCATCAGAGACGTCTTGCCGCTGTTTAGATCGAAGGCCGATTTGCCGTCTCATGACCACGCGATGATTTGCCGATTTGCCGGTCAGAGTGGCCACTGGAGAAGGTAGGCAGGGGAAACCGTATGTTTAATACATCCCATAGAATGCATTACATAAAAGGTTTAATACATTATTACTGTGAAGGGCGGAATTTCATGAAACTTATTATAATCTTCTGACATGTCTGTGGCATCAAAGCCTGAACTTGTGAGCCGTTGGATCAGGGAGTTACATAAAAGGTTTAATACATTATTACACATCAGTAACAACATCCCTATCTAGTGTTCACTTTTTCTTCTTGTGTGTCCCTTTCTTCTGATTGCGCCGTAGCCATGGACATTCTTCATCATTTAACACGATGCTTGGGTCAGTTTTCACTTTGAAGGGCGGAATTTCATCAAACTTATTGTAATCTTCTGACATGTCTGTCTTGTCCTCCACTCCCACGATGTTTCTTTTTCCTGAAAGAACTATGTGGCGCTTTGGCTCATCGTATGATGTACCGGCTTGCTTATCTTTTCTTTTTTTCGGTCTGGAAGACATGTCCTTCACATAGAAAACCTGAGCCACATCATTGGCTAGGACGAATGGCTCGGTGCGGTACGCAAGATTCTTGAGATCCACTTAGTCATTCTCTACCCCGCTTAACAGGTTGACCCATTTGCACTGAAACAAAGGGATCTTAAAAGAAGGTCCATAGTCAAGTTCCCATATCTGCTGTATGCAACCATAATATGTGTCCTTTGTCCCATCGTCGTTTGTTGCATCAAAGCGGACACCACTGTTTTGGTTAGTGCTCTTTTTGTCTTGGGTTTCCGTGTAAAATGTATTCCCATTTATCTCGTACCCTTGGAAAGTCAATATAGTCGAAGATGGTGACTTGGCCAACAAGTATAGCTCTTGTCCAACAGTGCTGTTATTAATGAGATGTGTACGCAACCAACTGCCGAAAGTATCCACGTGTTTCCCTTTAATCCAGAAGTTAGTCTCCTCCGGGTATTGGGAGCGTAAAATATCCATGTGTTTCACGATATACGGAGCCACCAATCTGGAATTTTGTAGAACTGTGTAGTGTGCTTGAGTGAAAGAATGCCCGTCCATACATCTTGTTGCTTTCTTTCCTAGCGTGCCTTTTCCACGCAGTCTCCCCTCATGGCGCGATTGAGGAACACCGATCGGCTTAAGATCAGGAATAAAGTCAACACAAAACTCAATGACCTCCTCTGTTCCATAGCCCTTGGACATGCTTCCTTCTGGCCTAGCACGGTTATGAACGTATTTCTTTAAGACTCCCATGAACCTCTCAAAGGGGAACATGTTGTGTAGAAATACAGGACCGAGAATGGAAATCTCTTCGACGAGGTGAACTATGAGGTGCGTCATAATATTGAAGAAGGACGGTGGAAACACCAACTCGAAGCTGACAAGTTGTTGGATCGATTACCTTCTGAGAAATTGCATTCAGGAATGCACATAGCTTCACAATGGGTACTCGAACGTTTTCCGGTAGAAGCCCCCTCAATGCAACCGGAAGTAATTGTGTCATAATCACGTGGCAGTCATGAGACTTCAGGTTTTGGAACTTTTTCTCTGCCATGTTTATTATTCCCTTTATATTCGACGAGTAGCCAGACGGGACCTTGATACTGCTCAGGACTTGAAAAAAGATCTCCTTCTCTTCTTTGGTAAGAGCGTAGCTGGCAGTACCTTGGTACTTCTCTGGATTCAGGTTGTCTCGTTCGTGCGTACTTTGCTGGTCCTGCCGTGCATCCGATGTATCTTTCGTCTTCCCATACACGCCTAAGAAGTTTAGCAGGTTCACGCAAAGATTTTTCGTCACGTGCATCACGTCGATTGCAGAGCGAACCTCTAGGATTTTCCAATAGGGTAAATCCCAAAATATAGATTTCTTTTTCCACAAGGGTACGCGCTTGTTAGCGTCTTTCGGAACATTTAGACTGCCAGGACCCTTTCCAAATATTACTTCCAAATCCTTGACCATGCCATATATAACATCACCATCAGGGCGTGTAGGCTTCGTTCGGTTATCTGCCTCACCTTTGAAATGCTTGCCTGGCTTTCTTACGGGATGCCTGTTTGGAAGAAATCGACGATGACCAAGGTACACATTCTTGTTACCTAAATATATACTGTCAGTCTTATCTAAACAGTGCGTGCATGCATTGTATCCCTTGTTTGACTGTCCTGAAATGTTACTAAGAGCAGGCCAATCATTGATGGTTACAAACAGCAACGCTCGTAGGCCAAATTCCTCCTGTTTGTACTCATCCCACACACGTACGCCTTCGTCAGACCACAACTGTAAAAGTTCGTCAACTAATGGCCTCAGATACACATCAATGTCGTTGCCGGGTTGCTTCGGGCCTTGGATAAGCACTGGCATCATAATATACTTTTGCTTCATGCACAACCAAGGAGGAAGGTTATAGATACATAGAGTCACGGGCCAGGTGCTATGACTGCTGCTCTGCTCCCCAAACGGATTCAAGCCATCTGTACTTAGACCAAACCTTAAGTTCCTTGCGTCAGCTGCAAATTCCCAAACGCACTGTCGATGTTTCTCCACTGAGACCCATCAGCGGGGTGTCTCAGCATCTCGTCTTCCTTACGGTCTTCTTTGTGCCATCGCAACAACTTGGCATGCTCTTTGTTTCGGAACAAACGTTTCAACCGTGGTATTATAGGAGCATACCACATCACCTTCGCGGGAACCCTCTTCCTGGGGCTCGGCTCGCCCTCAACATCACCTGGGTCATCTCGCCCGATCTTATACCGCAATGCACCGCATATCGGGCATGCATTCAAATTCTCGTACTTCTCACCGCGGTAGAGGATGCAGTCATTGATGCATGCATGTATCTTCTCCACCTCTAATCCTAGAGGGCAGACAATCTTCTTTGCTTCGTATGTATTGTGCGGCAATTCATTATTCCTTGGAAGACTCTTCTTAAATATTTGTAGCAACTCCTGAAATGCCTTGTCAGATATTCCATTCTTTGCCTTCCACTGCAGCAATTCCAGGGTGGTACCCAGCTTTTTCTGGCCATCTTCACAATTTGGGTACAACAATTTTTTGTGATCCTCTAACATGCGCTCCAACTTCGACCACTCGTTTTCACTTCCGCACTTCATCTGTTCATCAAGAATGACCCGACGAAGATCATCATCATCGGACTGATCAACAATGACCTCGAGCTCAACTTCGTCTTCCCCCATTGTAGTATCACCGTGTTCAGAGAACACAGGATAGTTGTCATCATCCTCTTCTTCAGGGTCTTCCATTATTACCCCTCTTTCTCCATGCTTGGTCCAACAAAAATAATTGGGCATGAAGCCTTGTCGCAACAAGTGGGAGTGTATGGTTCTTACGCTCGGGTAATTCCTCGTATTCCGACATTCATCACATGGACAAATCATAAAACCATTCTTCAGCTTGTTTAACTTAACCACATCGAGAAAACGATGCATGCCATCAATGAACTCGGGACAGCGTCGATCACCGTACATCCATTCTCGGCTCATCTGCATTACATAAATACATCAAAAACCATTACACCAGCTAAATAATGAATAGAGATACGTGACCAAATTAATTAATACAAGTTCATCACATTAAAACCAAAGTAGAGTAGTGCCCAAATGTAATACATAGTTCTCACGAAACATACATCAATCGAAACTAACATACAACTATCTAAAGAATTTAAATCCAACAACAAATGCGATCAGAATCGCAACCAAGGTAACTATTGAACCAACAGCATAATGATACCAAGCCTCTTGACTAATGACATATTTTCTAATCTTTTTAAGCTTGAAGCGCATTGCATCCATCTTCATCTCGTGAGCACGACGACGTCGGCAAGCTCGACCCCGTGAGCATCAACGATGTCGGCAATCTTCAAGTCCAATACCATCTTCTCTTCCAGGCATTGGAGACGAAGATCTTCACTTATCTTCAATTTTGCTTTCAAATCGTTGTTTTCTTTTTTAAAAACTCGACAATAGGGTCGGCTGGAATTTCCGGTTCAACTACCTCCTAAATAAAAATATATCTATGTCAAGTTGGTCGTCATGATTGTTATAAACACGAAACAAAATAAATAGTTATAAAAATATACCACATCCGAATCATAGACCGGACGAGGGCCGACGGGGACGGATATCAAAACCATGACACTATACATATAAAAAAAACATAAGAAAATTATACAAGAAATAATTATGCATTTAAATCATATAACTAACATTTTTTAAAATAAAAGATAAAAAAGAGGCTCACCGAGGTGGTGTCGGTGACGGAGCGGCGCGGGCGATCGACGGCGGTGAGGAAGGGGACGGGACGACACTATATAAAACCACAAATTATACTTTAATTTGAGCTCAAAATGCATATAAAACAAATGAAATCCCTAACTTAGCATTTCATCAAACATCTTGCAAGCACCACCAAAATCAAACTTGCTAAACTTGCACGAAAATGAGCTAAACTTGAAATGCCGGAAGAGAAGATGAAGTTGCTAACCCTTATATATGTAGGTGCCACCAATCTTGAAGTTGTTGGAGAAAAAAGGGTGAATTTGAGCTTGGGAGAGCAAAGAGAGAGGAAAAATGGAGTTGAATTCGAGCTCAAAATGGAGCTGGCTCGGGGTGGAAGAAGGGTTATAGTGCCCGAGACCTTTAGTACCGGTTGTTAATACCAACCGGTACTAAAGGTCTCGCCGTGGGGCCACCAACCGTGGCCGCATGTGTCGCGGGGCCTCCAACTCTTTAGTACCGGTTGTTATTAGCAACCGGTATTAAAGGGTAGCTTTTAGTACCGGTTGCTAATACCAACCGGTACTAAAGGTCCTCGCCGCGGTGCCCCTGCTGGCACACGAACGCAACCGGTGCTAATGCCCCCCTTTAGTACCGGTTTTTGTACAACCGGTACTAAAGGGGGCGCACCGTTGCCCCCTTTTCTACTAGTGATCCAAGTACAGGTAAATTAGTGTGCTCGATCACACTGATAATCAAAGTACAGGTAAATTAAAAATCAAACACTATGGCAAGTAGACGATTAGGGGCCGACAATTCACATGAACTGCGAAACATTAAGACGGCATAGGACCGACACAATATTCTCAGCGCGCGTTCTTAAGGTAATCGAGGCGCTGGCGCTCGCACTGAGCCTGATCCTTGTCGACCATCTCCTTCAACACGGCCCTGCTCTTGCTGAGGAAGGGGTCGTCGGAGTCGTCCCTGTCGAGGGACGGGCACACCTTGCGCCGTGTCACGTTCCTCTGCCTGCAACCCACCGGATGCTTCTTGATAACTGGCGGCTCCACGGTCATGGACTTCGGCTGGCTCGGGAGAACGTCGCCGAGATCATCCATCCCCTCGGCGGCCAGCATGTCCAGAACCTCGAAGAAGTCGTAGCCGAGGCGTCTGGTGCGAGGAACCGCGTGCGAAATTTCCATGGTGACCGATCGGTTGAACGGAGGCTTTGGACGCCAAGAGAGGTGGGCAGGGTAGGTTTTATAGGCAGCACGCGGTTTGGTTTTGGTCGACGACGTCTGATCCGGAGAATGCTTCTATCGTGCGGAGGGATGAGTCTGAAAAAGAGTCGTGGTCGGACTCCGAGTCCGATTCGAAGGTGGTCTAGGGCTGGGTGCCTATACATACCGCCGGGCAGTGGCGGATGTAGAAGTAAATGATTGGGGGTGCCAAACTCTGTAATCCTAGCATAAATATTATTTATACCTATTTTTAAACACATTTAATACACATAAAAATAGGCTAAATTGGTACTAGATTATAAAATCTGCATTTTTTAGGGTGTGCCATGGGTGCCATGGCACCCATGGCACCCCCACTGGATCCGCCACTATCGCCGGGTCTGCGCTCTCTTCTCCACACAATCTCTTGCGCCACCACCGTTCCCAACAAGTCCAGATCAAGTGCTAGGCTGAGAGCAAGGAGTCGAGGGTGAACGAGTCGAACCTCGCCGAGCTCAACCTCGCCGCTCTGGTCATGAGTGGCATAAAGTAGGGCTCTCCGTGTTGGATCGATCTGTCAGTTTTAACGGATAAAAGACAGAGTCAAATAACGAAAAAGGAGAGGCCCGCGAACAACCGTTCGAGACCTCTTCGTACGTAACAGAAACGCCCTGATCGGGGGTATCCTAACCAACTCATGGTTCTGACTCCCCTGTTGCGTGCGCACATTATATAAGGGGGGAGTCCGGTGGCTAGTCATCTACGCCTCGTTAGTTTCTAGTCGTGCTACTCCCCTAAATCTCTAGCCACTCCGATCGTGGTATGTGCACAGTAGCAGGAAGAGCTGGAATCGCGGCAAGCCGTTCCAAGGCAGTGTCGGTGGAGACCGGAAGGCATCCGCACCTTCACGCGATCGTCATCGACCTCTGCTACACCTACATCGACCCTCAGCCTCGCCTGCACCGAGCAGACGATGATGACTTCAAGTGCTGGAGCCTTTAATATCTCCAAACCCCTCTGATCTGATCATGTTTTTTGTTCTAGCTTTGATGTCTCATCTATCTAGTTGTTCTAGATTAGATTTTAGTTCTAACATTGGTATCAGACGCCTCTGGGATAGCACTAGAACCCTTTTTTTGGATCTGTTGATCAAGTATTGCTTAATTAAGTTCATGTTTTAGGCAATTAATTGATGTTTTAGTCTTGGATTAGTCTAATTGCACCCCTAAACATGCACTGTTAAGAAGAATGATCGAATAAATTAACAATTTTTGCTTATTTTGAGTATTTTTCAGTTTTGGTTAATCAATTTGTTCATTTTGTTAGCCTTGTTTAGCAATTAGAAGGAGGGGAGTACGAATTGGTGATCAAAAGAAAAAATCCCCTTCTGCCCAAATAAGAACCCTAAACCTAGAAAATTTCCCCATTCGAAAACCAAAAATTGGCAAACTTTGAGATCGGGAACTCACCGAGTACGACGCCGGACCATGGCCTCCACCTTCGGGTCCGTGCAGCATCATCGCTGCACGAGGGCGGCGGCCCCGCGACGCCATCCCCTCCCATCGGAGAAGACGTGCGGAAGACGCGCTCTGACACGGAAAGGACGCGCGCGTCGTCGGTGGCCTTGCCACCCGTAGCTGCCGTCGCCGAAAGGCCGCCGGTCTGCCGGCCGGCACTACCTCCTCGCCGCCCTAAGAAAACGACGTCGGCAGCCATGCTCAATGGAAGAGCGCGCGGGATCGCATCCAGCGCACGCTCTTCCGCTGAGCACCGCCACCGCGTCGGCATGGAACTGGGGAGTGCGGCGCGTCGCCGGCGCGCTCGTCTGTCTCACAGGAGCGAAGACCGCGGGGAGGAGAAGGCAAGAAATGAGGGTTAGGGTTTCTTCTTTGACCGGGCCACTGTTTTGTTCCACCGCGAAGCAAGCGCGGCCATCCGATCTGATCCAACGGTCCAGAACCACGCAGGCATGTTTATGGGCCTCGGTCGATTATTGGGCCAAATCTGAGATGGGCTTTGGTAGTTTGACTGGGCTACAGTGGGATTTCCATCCGATTTTCCTCTGTTTTTTAATTTCAGTGCATTTTTTAAGTAATATAATTCAGTTTTATGCACTGTTTTAGAATACAGAAAATATTGCCTAAAATATGAGTTGAAATATGTTATTATTCTGAACGAAAATGAACCAACGAGATTTTTTGTTTAGAGTATTTAGCATGTTTAAATGTTGAATTATCAAATTAGACATCATATGAAGTTTCTCCTTTAAGAATAATTTTGATGTTTAATTTGAGAATGTTTATGACTGTACTTTTAACTCTGACCAACGTTGTGTTAATTTTACATGTCATTCCCCTAAGTTTCTTCTAATTTTATGTCATTACTGCCCAACGGTGTTTTGACATAGAGTTCGAATTTTAAGATTATAGCATGGTTATTTTCATTTACCAATGTAAAGTTTATATTCATGCCGTTTACTTATGAGCGTCCATTTGCAATTTCAGCTTCCGCTCCGTTTAGACCAGACACTGTGGAGCATTTGATAGGTAGCAACTTCCCTCGTTGAAAGAATTCTATGGAACTCTGCTTGGCTTTCAATGAGTTTGATTATGCCTTGCAGGAGGACAAACCTGTGGCACCCACTGTTGGTGCCACGGGTATGATGAGGAAAGAAATCCTATGATTCCAAGATGGAAAAATGGGAGAAGGCTAATCATGTATCAATGCTGCTGATGAAGTCTCGATATCTCCAGATATTATTGGGGTTCTCCCCAAGAAAGATAATGCCAAGGAGTTTATGGCAGCTTTGGAGGAGCAGTTTAAGGGCTCCGAGAAGGTTTATGCCCAAGACTTGTTTCACAAGCTCCTTGCAAAGTATAATAATGATGGAGATGTCAGATCTCATGTTCCGAGGATGGTTAATGCTTCCAATAAGTTGGAAGTTTTCAAATGTGAGCTTAGCGATAACCTCCTTTGATTATGATCTTAGAGTCCCTCCCTTCAGAGTTCGAACAATTTAAGATAAACTACAATTCTCTCAAAGAAAAATGGTCACTCAACGAACTATCCCCACGGCTCGTTGAGGAAGAAGAGAGGATTAAGAGGCAAGGAAAGGACCAGGCTTTTCATGTTGGATCCGCCAAGAGAAAACATGATGGGCCAAGTTCTTCCAACCCTCAAAAGAAGCCTTTTAAGAAATATGCGCCAAAGTCGTTTAAAGGAAAGGAGAAGGACACTGGTCAGTCTTCAGACAATAAGTGTCTCTTCTGTGCAAAAGAAGGGCACTATAAAAAGGACTGTCCAGAGTTCCTGAAATGGCTTTTAAAGAAAGGTACAGATGAAATTACATTTGTTGATGAAAGTTTTTATGTTAATTTCTCTAGTACCACATGGTGGATTGATTCAGGTGCAACTCCTCATGTTGCTAATTCCATGCAGGGATTAAGTATGATCCAAAGAGAGGGGGCAAGAAGACTTAAAGTCGCCAATGGAGTTGAAGTCGATGTCGAAGCTGTAGGGTCACTCACCTTGGAGCTCCACACCGGCTTTCGTCTTCATTTGAATAATGTTCTTTATGTACCTACTTTAAGTAGGAATTTGATTTCAGTCTCTTGCCTAGATGATAACATGTTTGAGTGTAAGTTTGGCAACAAACAATTTGAGTTGAATTATTGTAATAAGAATGTTGGCCTCGGTGTCAGACGAGGCAAACTATATATGTTATCAATGAATGATTCAGTTCTGCATGTGAGTGATGTTTCTAATGTTGAGAAGAAATGGAAGGGTACTAGTACTTCTTCGAAATTGTGGCACTGTCGTTTGGGCCACATTTCGAGGGGGAGAATAGAAAGACTTATTAAAAATGATGTACTCTTCCATTAGACTTCTCCGATGCAGACAAATGTGTTGACTACATAAAAGGAAAATACGCAAAAACGATTAAGAAAGGAGCAGTAAGATCTGCGGGTGTCCTAGAACTTATTCATACTGACATATGTGGACCCCTTAATGTTAAGTCTATAGACGGTTTTGAATATTTCATCACCTTTACAGACGACTTTTCCCGATACGGGTATATTTACCCTATACGTGATCGTTCGGAAGCTTTGGAGAAATTCAAAATATTCAAAGCCGAAGTTGAGAACCAACTGAATGTTAAAATAAAAGTTGTACGATCTGATCGCGGGGGAGAGTATTATGGTAGACATGCTCCTTATGGGCAAATTCCAGGACCTTTTGCCAAGTTCCTAGCTGAGAATGGAATTGTCGCCCAATATTCAATGCCTGGTGAACCTCAGCAAAATGGCGTGGCTGAGCGTCGAAATCGCACACTTCTGGACATGGTGCGAAGTATGCTTAGTCATGCAAGTTTGCCAGTAAGCCTATGGATGGAGGCATTAAAGACAGCCGCACATATTTTAAATCTTGCTCCCACTAAGTCAGCACCGAACACACCTTACGAGATGTGGACGGGAAGAAAGCCGAGCTTGAATTATTTGCGTGTGTGGGGTTGTCGCGCTGAAGCTAGAATATTCAATCCACAACTTAAGAAATTAGATCCAAAAACAGTTAGTTGTTTCTTTATTGGATACCCTCATAGGGGAAAGGGATATCGCTTTTATTGTCCAAATCATACCACAAAGTTTGTGGAGACTCGGCAAGCGGTATTTTTTGAGGATAATGAAGTCACTGAATTAAGAAAGATCGACCTTGAGGAGAAGCGGGTGTGTGTTGCATTCCCGCTTATCCAAGAGCTCGTTCTGCCAATACGAAGAAAAGTGACTCGTAATGTTGGTTCTGAACCTTGCAGTTTCAGGTCCTGAACCCAATGGTGATCCCGAAAATAATAATGAAAATCCAGAAGGTGAAGAGGATCACCATACAGATAATGAAGAAGATCATCAAAATGATGATGTCTCCACCACCACCTCCTGTGAGAAGATCACAGCGAGATAGAAAGAAAGCCATTTCAGAAGATTATGTCACTTACATGAGTGAGGATGTAAATGATATAGGAAAGGTGGAGGATCCAACCTCATATAAACAAGCCATTAAAAGTATGAATTCGTCCAAATGGCAAGTTGCCATGGAAGACGAGTTAAAATCTATGAGCTCAAATGATGTTTGGGACTTAGTAGAAATTCCCAAAGGGCTAAAAGAGTAGGCTGCAAATGGGTCTACAAAACCAAGTTTGACTCCAAAGGGAATGTCGAAAGGTTCAAAGCAAGACTTGTGGCGAAAGGCTTTACACAGAGAGAAGGAATCGATTACAATGAGACCTTTTCTCCTGTGTCATCTAAAGATTCTTTTAGGATCGTCATGGCTCTAGTAGCTCATTTCGACCTAGAATTACACAAATGGACGTTAAGACGGCATTTCTAAATGGTGACCTTAATGAAGATGTTTACATGACTCAGCCGGAAGGTTTTGTGTGGAAGGAAAGGAACATTTAGCGTGTCGTTTAAAGAAATCCATCTATGGCTTGAAGCAAGCTTCAAGACAGTGGTACCTCAAGTTCGACAAGATTATTCGAGCTTTTGGTTTTACAGAGAATGTCAGGACAACTGCATTTATGTTAAATTTAAAGGCAGTAGGTTCACGATTTTAGTCCTATATGTGGATGACATATTGTTGGCCTGCAGCGATAAGGATATGCTGCATGAGACCAAGAATTTTCTGTCATCCAATTTTGATATGAAGGATCTCGGTGAAGCCTCGTATGTCCTTGGCATTGAGATTTATCGAGATAGGTCAAAGGGGATGTTAGGACTATCCCAAAAGTCATACTTTGAGCGAGTACTGAAGAAATACAATTTGCATAAGTGCTCTGCTACACCTGCTCTTATAGTTAAGGGCGATAAGTTTGGGCCATTTCAATGTCCGAGGAACAAAATAGAAATGATCAATGAAGTCGGTTCCTTATGCTTCAGCTGTCGGAAGCATCATGTATGCACAAGTCTGTACGCGCCCTGACTTGGCTTTTGTAACGGGAATGCTTGGCAGATTCCAATCAAATCCAGGACCGGACCACTGGAAGGCCGCAAAGAAAGTCTTGCGTTATATGCAAGGCACGAAAGATTACATGCTTACGTATAAAAGGTCTGATAATTTACAAGTTGTAGGTTATTCAGATGCTGATTATGCCGGTTGTGTGGATAGTAGAAAATCCACATCAGGTTATATATTCACACTTGCCGGAGGAGCCATATCGTGGAAAAGCTCCAAACAAACGATTACTACTTCGTCTACGATGCAGGCAGAATTTATAGCATGTTTTGAGGCCACTGGGCAGGCTGTATGGCTAAAGAATTTCATTCCCGGGCTAAAAGTGGTAGACTACATTTCAAGACCACTTTTGTTGTACTGCGACAATGAACCCGCAGTCTTCTATACAAGTAACAGCAAGTCTAGTGCTGCTGCCAAGCACATTGACATTAAGTTTCGTGTTGTGAAAGATAGAATCCAGGATTAGACAATTGAGGTCAAGCATGCGGATCCGTTAACGAAAGCCTTACCACCCAGTACTTTTCAAAAGCATGTTGCCGGCATGGGATTACTGGAAGCCTTATGATTCTGGAATAAAAAAGGGCCACAATAAAGAACCACTCCCCATTAAGAAGAATGTTTTCCATTTCAAAATAGGCTGGTTTACCATAAGTGTTGAGGTTCAACGACATTTCATTAGCTGTTGTAACACTTCACTTTGGTATGTTATTCCTATGGAGAATGGGCGTAAGAAGTTAAACCTAATGATCTAGGGGGAGAATGTTGGATCGATCTGTCAGTTTTAACGAATAAAAGACAGATTCAAATAACGAAAAAGGAGAGGCCCACGAACCAACGTTCGAGACCTCTTCGTACGTAACAGAAACGCCCTGATCGGGGGTACCCTAACCAACTCATGGTTCTGGCTCCCCTGTTGCGTGCGCACATTATATAAGGGGGAGTCTGGCGGTTGGTCATCTACGCCTCGTTAGTTTCCAGTCGTGCTACTCCCCTAAATCTCTAGCCACTCCGATCGTGGTCTGCGCACAGTAGCAGGAAGAGCTGGAATCGCGGCAAGCCGTTCCGGGGCAGTGCCGGTGGAGACCGGAAGGCATCTGCACCTTCACGCGATCGTCATCGACCTCTGCTACACCTACATCGACCCTCAACCTCGTCTGCACCGAGCAGGCGCGACGATGACTTCAAGTGCTGGAGCCTGTAATATCACCAAACCCCTCTGATCTGATCATGTTTTGTGTTCTAGCTTTGCTGTCTCATCTATCTAGTTGTTCTAGATTAGATTTTAGTTCTAACACTCCTGGCTTCACGTGCAAGCTGATCGCGGAAGGAGGCGGGCCGTGCAGCAAGTCGCGGGAGACTAGGATGAAGTGCGCGAGAAGATTGGAGCTGGTGGACCGCGAGATTGTCGACTGTTTCATGACACGGCAGCCGGCTCCTCCCGTGCTCCCGCGCATCGCCTCCAGGCCCAAACTCGATCAGTTCGAGCTCGCTGCTATCCAGGCAGTGCAGGATATGAGGGACTTTGAGTGGGACATCCTCACTCAGTTCAGCACCCAGAACATCGCCGTGGCTTGGCTATGCAATTGCGACGATGACGAGGAGGAGGAGGAGGAGGAGGAGGAGGAGGTGGTGGCAGGGGCGGAGGCAGGATTGCTTAATTTCCCATGTTAGGGGGGGGGGGGGGGCGGTTAGAGCAAAAGTTTCAAAATTCAGCACTGTTCATATAAATTTAAGAGCAAATCAATGGTGTTAGGGGGGGCCAGGGCCCCTGCTGGTCCCCCCGTCTCCGCCACTAGGTGGTGGTGTAGTGCTTGAACCTGCAGCTGCGACGAGTAGGAGGAGTTCTAACCCGTCTAGAAAAATGTAATGCTATTCCGTGTCTACTGTTAGTAAGTCTGTATCAAACTATCAATAACTTTGCATGGTGTCGTTCTGAGTTCGCAAACTGTGTCTTTGGCTAGATAAAAATCTAGCGCGAGCAGGACACTAGTAAATCCGGCGACAGTACATCTGTTTTCACACATGAAAGCAAGAGCTTCTCCCCGCAGAACCACGATTGCTCCTCGACACATTTATAGTGTATCCCCCAAACATTTAGTGTTCAATGGTAATATGTACCAACTGTCTGTTCTAGGAGTATTCAGTTTACTAACTTGCTGAAATTTCCATCTCTTCCATGTACAGGTCTATCCTTATTTACTTCGTTTCTTCCTTTCACATTTTGAGACTAGGCAGACAGCTTGCCGCACGCTTGCCCCAAAACGGCGGGCAAGCTCTAATGAGCAAACATTTTGAACGAAGATCTTGCCAAGATGATATATAAATATAAACATTGCATTGCCCTAGGTACAACTTTTGCCGATTAATTGTTTCTGGCTATCAAAGATCAAACCTTTTGATTCTTGATCAGATAGGTCGACGGCCGTGGATTTGCATTGCGGTCATTCATCAGAGAGCTGCACATGAGGTGCAATTGTAGATGAAATTTTCCAATTATACACAAACTGCATATGCAATTGGAGAATTGCATATTCAACTGGGTGAAGTTAATTCTCGGTCAGTTCATAATTAGGCACATCTATTTGATCAACATGCTTTAAGAACCAAACCTAGAGAAAAAAATGTACACGTAGTCAGCGTCGGCGAGACCGAGAATCCGTAGAGAGTAGCGAGCTCGACAGGCAAATTGGTGATGCTATTAGAAGAGTTTAATAATACAGTCATTATTTCTCGTGGCAGAGTTTAATACTACCTCTGATCCGAATTAATGGTCGCGAGTTGTATACCACGTTTGTACTATACTAGCTATCCGTCCACGACCATTAAAAGGGATCGGAGGGAGTATTAGAATTGGATTTGTTTTGGTAGAACACCGACTCCTATTCCACCAAATCTGACTCCTGCCTAGTCAGTAAGGTGAAATTTGTAGAGCAATACAAAATGCAGAGCACCAACTCCATCGAACATCGTCTCCTCTTCCATGAATTTTCCCAATGACACACGAATTGCATGTGCAATCGGTGAATTGCACAAACAATTGAATTGGCGAGAATTAAGTTGATTCACAGTCAACCGAGAGTTAGTTGTGTCCATTTGATAAACGGGTTTTAAGAACCAAGGCCAGGAGAAAAATGTGCATGCAGTCGGCGTCCATGAGATTAGTGACCTCGGCAGGAAATTGGTACCGGTCCTAGAAGAATTTAGGAAGAGTTAAATATAAATCTTTGTGAAGTATAACACCGACTCCTCTTCTACCATGTCCAACTCCTGCCCGATCAGTGAGACACGGAATTTGTAGAGCAACAAAAAAAATTAGGGGAAGTAGCAACCGAGGAGAGGCCAAAGCGCCGACACGGTCCGTGTGTGTCCATGTGTAAGAAGGAAAGGACACGCAGGACTAGTAGTCAAAGCGGGGATGAGAGTCTAAAAAAAGACCCCTGGCGATGGGGCAATCGGGGTCGTACTTTTTTTTTTTAACAGTTGGGTCGTACACGGAGACGGGATCCGTTTCGAATTTGCTGATCTAGGGTTGGGTGCCTATATACATACTCCACACAAACTCCTGCGCCACCACCGCCCCCAACAACTTCAGATAGAGATACGTACGTCCTAGGTTGAGAGAAAGGAGGAGATGGCCAGCTGCTCCGACATTGTGTCGCCGGCCGGAGCGCGTGACAAGGGGAGGCGGTCCACCGCGAGTACGATATGTTCGACTGCTTCGACGTTCTGGACATGCTGGCTGAAGAGGGCATCGGCGACCTGGGGGATCTCACCGGCGCCGAGCCCAAGGCCAAGGCTGCGTCGGCTGTGCTGAAGAAGCATCCGGTGGTTGCAGACATAGGAACGTGGTGCGGCGCAGGGTGTGCCCTTCCATCGACAGGGACCTCTCCGAAGTAAGAGACCCCCAAATTCGCACTTCCAAGTCCAGGTTCAAGGAGTATCTCGACAAGACACGGGATGAGGCTGAGCGCAATCGCCTCGAGTACCTTAAGAACGCAGTTTAAAGAGTATCGAGTACATTAAGGACGCTCGTTGAAGTTGAAGCCTTGTATTTTTTTTATTTTTTTGGCGAAATTAAGACTTTGTATGTTGGGATATTTATCTGCCCTATCTCATATTGTACATCTCAACAACGCAGTTTGTATCCAGGACAAACGCACTTGTATGCTGTGATATCATATTAATTACCAACGAAATTTAACCTGAGCCAGAGACATGCTTGATTGAACAAGAGATCACAACCCATATAAAAGATATTTGATTACACTTTATACTTTAGTCACTACCAGAAGCCGGTTAATGCCGAGTGTCTTCGTGTGTATATCGAGTTAACTCGGGGTCTATGTCGCCTGCCATCTAAAAACACTCGTCAAACCTGAGCACTCGGCAAACTATGACGAGTGGTTTTTATACGCAACAGTCGGCAAAAAGGTGGCACCACGTGGCACCTAACGTCTCACAAAACAGAAAAGTGGTGTCGTGGAGAGCTATGCCGAGTGCCATGTCAGCTGCCCTCGGCAAATATAACGGAGCATCTTGGCATGTCACTCGTCAACCATTTTTTTAGTTTTCCTTTTCTGTTTATTACAAGAAAGAAAAAATATTTATCTCCACCCCACCCATTTCTCTTCCACACTCATTTTATTTTCCGCAGAAAAAAGTTTGGCTAGAAAAAAAAATTGGTGGGAAAATATCGGTGGACGATGAGGAGAAAAGGCTTCGACCTTCCAGAAATCTGTACACCCAAATTTCCCATTCCAGTTACCCCTTTCTTGCCGAGTCACTCGTCAGGTTAACATGGATAGTCGAATAGCGTTTTGGGAGAAGATTTTCAGGTGTAGCGAGAGCCCGACATCCGTCCGAGGGTGGCGATTGTGTGCTAACCCACACTCCTCCCCGCATGGTCGGGCTGGTCCAGAAAATGGCTAATAATCGTCACTACTACCTTCATAAGTTATGTCTACACCAAGGTTGCTTCCGGGATGCAGATACATAATTTGACAGAAAATTTTGCGAACAAGCGAACATACTTTGCACATTTCGTTTCAAAATTACACTTTTTTATGAGAAATGTGGTTGGAGGAGGTAGAGATTTGAATTCGGTGTGAAAGGGTGCAGTTTGGTACATAGTAGATGTTTCAGAAGCGACATGCTTCTGAAACAGCGTCGATGCTGGGCCTCCTTACTTTAACCCGCTACGTCTTAAATATCCCAACGGAGTGAACTCGAAAGGGGCCGCGCACGGCCGTCCTCGGTGCTTATCCGTAAGTGTCTAGTGTCTAGAGAGGAGAAGAGCTACACCACAATCGCGCGACAGGACGATGAGCAGGGCGGTGGCGTTCAAAAAAATAGGGGTGCCGTCGTCGTCGAAGAAAGTGTCAGCCCGGCCATGTGTAGGCACTAGTAGGAATGGGGCTATAGCCACCACCCTACCGCTGGCGGCGATGTAGCGAGCACGCCACTGGTGCTAGACGTACCGCTGGCGGACGTCCCAAGGTGCACGCCAGCGGTAGTATCAGGCAGATGCGAGGAGGCGGGGCTAACTACCGCTAGCGGACGGCATCAGGGCCCGCCAGCGATACTAAACTTACCCCTGGCGGACGGCATCACGGCCCGCCAGCGGTAGTTGGCTCGGCTGGATTCGAAAACAACCAAAATACCGCTGGCGGGCACGACAAACCGTCCACCAGGGGTACCTGACGTACCGCTAGCGGACATGGTAGGTCGTCCGCCAGTAGTAAGTTGGCAAAAATTCATTTTTGAGACTTAGAAAAAGAATATTTATAAAAATAATTGGAAAACTCCCTTCGAAATCATCGCTTCCTATACAAAGATACACCTATTTGTTAAATATGAGAACTTTATCACAAACTATGTTGTGGGAATTGCCACAAGTTGGTTTGGCTTTAAACTTATATATATGTTTATACATGATAGACCTTTTTGTGAAGATTTTTTTTGAACAATTTGTCCAAAATCAAGTTTATCATTTTTCATAACAACTGCCAGAGGATATATTTTTTTGAGGGTTTTTTCAGTTTATTTGATTTTTTATGAAAAATGGTCAAAATGGCCACCATGACTATTCATCGAAAGAGGTCAATTTTTTTTAAAACTATCGATATTTCTGTGATATAACCACTAGTTGTGTACCTTAAAATGATTTTAAAAAAAAAATCAGACCAAACTATCAAGCACTTGTAGTTCAAATTTGTATTAATTTCGGAAAATCAACATAAACTCATTTAACTAGGCGAAGTTAGATAGAAATCAAGAAAATTCCTAATACTTGAGGATTATTCATCAAATGTGGACTACTCCTTGTGATATTTAGATGTGTGCCATTTTGCACCATATTTGTTGTACTTGGTTCACAAAAAACATCAATTTTTGTACTTAAAAAAGGAAAATGATATTTATAAAAATAATTTGTAAAATCCCTTCGGAACCATTGCTTCCTATATCAAGACACACCTATTTGTCGAATATGAGAACTTTATCACAAACTATGTCGTGGGAATTGTCATAACTTGGTCATTTGGCTTGAAACTTATAGATGTTTATACATGATAGTTCTTTTTGTGAAGAATTTTTCTGAAAATTTTGTCAAAAATCAAGTTTATCATTTTTTATAGTAACTAGTACACATAAAAGGACTCCATGCAAGAGGATATCTTTTTTTGAGGTTTTTTTTTCACTTTCTTTGATTTTTTTCAAAAAACTGTCGAAACGGCCACCAGGACTATTCATCGAAAGAGGTCAAATTCTCTAAAACTTTTGATGTTTCTATGATATAACCACTGGTTGTGTACCTTAAAATGATTTTTAAAAAATTGAGACCAAACTATCAAACACTTGTAGTTCAAATTTAGATTAATTTCGGGAAATCAGCATAAACTCATTTAACTAGGAGAAATTAGATAGAAATGAAGAAAATTCTTATAATTGGGAATTATCCATCAAATGTGGACTACTCTTTGTGATATTTAGATGGGTGCCATTTTGCAACATATTTTTTGTACTTGTGGTTTAGAGAAAAAGTCATTTTTTGCCACTTAAAAAAAGGAAAATGATATTTAAAAAATAATTTATAAAATCATTTTGAAATACACACATTTGTTTGAAATGCAAAAAAATTATTTGAAAAGATAAAGGAAAAAATAAAAAAAATAAAAAAAATGATATTACCACTGGCGGACGGAGGAGGCCGTCCGCCAGCGGTATGCTGGCTCGAAATAAAAATACAAATACACTCTCCAATTTTTCGGGACACTTGCATGTGGGCCCCGCTAGCTGTCGCCACTCGCCCGCCTCTTCTCTCCTAATTTCCCCTCCCGCTCTGCTCGCCGCGCCCTCTCTCTGCTCGCCGCGCGTACACCCACCCGTCCCCTCTGCTCGCCGTCGCCACCGCCGTCGAGGGCCTCCACGCCACACTGCGCCCGTCTGCCGCCGCCGGCGACCACGCCGCGCTCGGCCCCTCCCCCTCTCCCTCCCGGCCCGACCTCTTCTCCTACACGCGCTCGGCCGCGCTCGGATCCGCGTGTCCACCTCCACGCCGGCGCGCCAGTCTGCAGCCGCCCGTCCGCGCCAGAGCACCTCCACACCGCCGTCGACGTCCCCCTCCCTTCCCTTCCCGAGGTGCTGCCCCTCTCCCTCCCCTCCAATGGGCTGCACCGAAGGTGTTTGCCGAAATTCCAACAAGAAACTTGTGTTGATTTGTGTTGTTGATTGCTTGCTGCTAGTTGCTGTTAGTGCTGCTAGGAAATTTGTAGTACATGAAAAAAAATTGAGATGAAAATTTTCAGAAATTTTGCTAAGTGTTAAATATGGTCACTGTTTAAACATGCCTTTGAAACTGACTTGAATTAAGGTGTTAGAAGTTTTCAAAAAATTATTTTTGAGCTTTATCATGAAGTAATAACATAGTGCAAGAGATCCATGATGGTACATTGTAAATAGGATCATGATTTGATAATTTCGTAAGCCTCCGAAGTTGGTACTTTTTAACTGTCTTGAAGATGCATTTTTAGTTGGAATTTGCAAGATTTTATACTTTCTAGTTGTGGATGGATGTGAATGGATGGATTTGTCCATTTTTATGAGTATGTTTAGTTTATATTCAATATTTTATGATTGTAGCTCAATGTTTTGCTCAAAACATTAATTTAAATTGTTTTGCTCTATGCAGGAAGTTTAGAAGGCGCTCGACATTGCTGTTCACTTTCAGGTGAGGTTCTATGTGTGTCGATGTGAATTTTGGTGCTGGTGGCTGCGACTATGTATGAAATGCGGTGGTGTCGATGTGAACGAGCTCGACTATGTATGAAATATGAATTTATTGTGCTTGTGGTGGTGGCTGCAAATGCGGCCTTGTGGCTTGATGACGTGGATCGCACGTTCGTTGGGAGACCCCAAGAGGAAGGTATGAAGCAGTGTAGCAGCAGTTTCACTCAGTATGAAACCAAGGTTTAATCGAACCAGTAGGAGGAAGAAATCACTTCTGAAGGTTGTTGGTGGCGCCGTTTACTCGATCACCAACGTGGAATCTGCACACAACACAATCAAACTACTTTGCCCCAACGAAACAGTGAGGTTGTCAATCTCACCGGCTTGCTGAAAACAAAGGATTAAACGTATGGTGTGGAAAACAGTAGTAAATTGCAGAGAATGAAAAGGAACAATGTTTGCAGTTGGTTGTATTATCAGTGTAAAAGAATGGACCGGGGTCCACAGTTCACTAGTGGTGTCTCTCCATAAAAGATAACTAACATGCTGGGTGAACAAATTACAGCTGGGCAATTAACAAAATATTGAGCGCATGACAATGCATATATATGACATGATGATTACTATGATATTCATGTGGGCATTACGACAAAATACATAGACCGTTATCCAACAGCGTCTATGACTAATAATCCACCGCCAGGTTGTCATCTGAGTTCCCCATTGGTATTAAGTTGCAAGCAACGGATAATCGCATTAAGTAATGTGCGTAATGTAAACAAATGCATTAGACCTAACGGCGTACCCTTAAGCTAAGCATCGTTATTTTATCCCTAGTGGCAACAGCACATCCACAATCTTAGAAGTTGTTGTCACTCTCCCAGATTACCGGAGGCATGAACCCACTATCTAGCATAAATACTCGCCGGTGATGATTCCCCTCTCCGGCAGGGTGCCGGGAAGAGCTTCTAAACCCTCCCGAGTTAGGGTTGACGGCGGCGGCGTCTCTGGAACTTTTCGTGGATAATGGCTCGGGTATTTAGGGTTTTCGCATCGGGATGAATAAATAGGCGAAAGGGCGGCGGCTGGAGACGCCCGTGGGGCCCACACCACCCCACGGCGCGGCAGGGGAGCCCGCGCCGCCCCATGGTGTGGCTAGCTCGTGGCTCCCCTCCGTCTCTTCTTTGGACTCCGTGTACGTGTTGGAAAAATAGGAGGTTCTATCCAAGTTTCGTCCAATTCCGAGAATATTTCCAGACTAGCTTTTCTGGAATACAAAAACAGCAGAAAACAGGAACTGTCACTGTGGCATCTTGTTAATAGGTTAGTCCCAGAAAATGCATAAAAATGCTATGAAGTGTATATAAAACATGTAACAATTGGTATAATATCAACATGGAACATCAGAAATTATAGATACGTTTGAGACGTATCAAGCATCCCCAAGCTTAGTTCTACTCGTCCTCGAGTAGGTAAAACGATAAAAACAAAATAATTTCTGAGGTGACATGCTACAATCATAATCTTGATCAAATAGTATTGTAAAGTACATGTTATGAATGAAGTGATCCAGGTCAATGGTCTATAGTTTGCTAGCAAGTAGATAATGAGCAAACAACTAAATCATATAAGCAAAAACTTTTTATGAATAGTACTTTCGAGACAAGCATCAAAGAGTTTTGCATAAGAGTTAACTCATAAAGCAATAGATTCTAAGTAAAAGGTATTTAACCAACACAAAGGAAGATTTAAGCTTCAACAATTGCTTTCAACTTTCAACATATATATCTCATGGATATTTGTCAATACAAAGCAATATAATAAGTGCAATATACAAGCATATAAAAATTATTGCACCAAAGTTGACACTAGTGTTTGCTTCTGAGATAGAAAGAAGTAGGAAAACTGACTCAACATAAAAGTAAAAGAAAGACCCTTCGCAGACGGAAGCAGGGATTAAATCATGTGCTAGAGCTTTTTAAGTTTTTGAAATCATAAAGAGAGTAAAAATAAGTTTTGGGAGGTGTTTGTTAATTGTCAACGAATCAGAAAATGGAAAGTACAATATGACCCCTGCCAACCAGACTTTTAAGAGCGGCTCCCATGAAGGACGTTATTTCTACCAGAAAGGCAGATCATCCCTCTTCTCTTTTGTTTACACATGCAGATATTTCACTGTTTGTCATTGCTTGACTGATAAATCAGGGCAAAAATGTGAAGAGAATTAAGCGGTTAAAGTTGTAATTAATTGGGACTGGGCACCCCATTTGCCAGCTCTTTTTGCAAAATTAATGGATAAGCGGATGTATATGCCGCTAATCCGGTGGTAAAGTCTGTTTGACAGTTGACATAAAGACATCCACCCCGTCCTCATGAGCTTGGTAAACATTGACACAAAATAGGAGTAATAATGTTTGAATAGTTTAAAGGTAGCACATGAAAAATTTACTTGGAATGGCAAGGAAATACCACATATAGCTAGTTATGGTGGACACAGATGGCATAGATTTTGGCTCAAGGTTTTGGATGCACGAGAAGCATTCCCTCTCAGTACAGAGTTTAGGCTAGAAAGGTTATTTGAAGCAAACACAGGATATCAACCGACACAGCAAGACTTATATGAAAACATATTGCAAGCATTATAAGACTCTACACTGTCTTTCTTGTTAACCAAACCCTTTTACTAGAAAATATCTAGACCTTAGAGATACCAATCATGCAAACCAAATTTCCACGAGCTATACGGTAGTTCTTCATTAATAGGTTTTAACTACATGATACAAAAGCTTAAACATGAACTACTTGATAACTCAAAACAATTGACAAGTATCAAATTATCCAATACAGTGATCTACAAGAATATGTAAGCTTTTCCATTATACCATCTACCACATGCAACATTTTCTGTTCCAACCAAACACCAATCAATTTATTTCAACATAAACTCTCCAAACAATTATAAGTGAAGCGAGAGAGTACTTTCTTTAAAAGAACTAACAGCTCTGAATAAGAGATGCATACAAAACATGAGCTAAAAGCATAGCAATAGCTAGATAAGAATACTCAACAAGTATAAGTGAAGAATATGAGTATTCATATGAAAAAGCGGAGCGCGTCTCTCTCCCAATCAAGAATCCTAGGGTCCAATCAAGTTGACCGTAAGAAAAATAAAATACTGAAAATAAAAGCACACAGACACTCCAAGTAAAGCACATATGATGTGAAAGAATTAAAATATAGTTTCACTAGAGATGACCTGATAAGTTGCTGATGAAGAAGGGGATGCCTTGGGCATCCCCAAGCTTAGACGCTTGAGTCTTCTTGAAATATGCTGGGGTGATCCATGGGAGCATCCCCAAGCTTAACCTCTACACTCTTCTTGATCACATTATATCATCCTTCTCTCTTGACCCTTGAAAACTTCCGCCACACCAAACTCAGAGTAATTCTCATTAGAGGGTTAGTGCACAATCAAAAACTCATATGTTCTATAAGAACACAAACATGACCGTTACTTCTAACATTAACTACTGTCACTGATGTTATGTGAAGCTCTTCACCCTAAAAAAGAATTCCACTCAACACTAGTAAAAGAGAGAATGCGAAAAATAAAAGACAGAATCTATCTAAACAGGACAGTCTGTAAAGATGAATTTTTTCGAGGCACTTACGTTGCTCAGATCGAAATACTTTGAACTAACGAAAGATGCGTACATATCTGAGGATCACGCACAAACATTTGCAGATTTAAATAATTTTTCTGTGATTTTACAGAAGTAAAACGTGAACAGCAGAAATTTGTTCCTGCGCAGAAATCCAAATCTAGCATCATCTTCCTATTAGAGGCTATACTTGGCACAACAATGCGGTAAAATAAAGATACAAAGGAATTGTTACAGAAGTAAACAACTCCTTGACTCAAAAACTGAAAACAAAAGATAATGGGTTGCCTCCCAAAAGCGCTTTCTTTAATGCCTTTTAGCTAGGCATAGTGATTTTTATGATGCTCACATAAAGATGAGAGTTGAAACGTAAAAGAGAGCATCAAGAAGCATATATAAAATATGTTTAAATCTAACACTCTTCCTATGCATAGGAGCCTTATAAGAAAACAAGTCAATGAAACACAAAGTGACTAGCATAGGAAGGCAAATCAAGTACAACTTCAAAATTTTCAACATAAGAGAGGAGACTTAATATTATTGAGATACATGAAACTGTGTCTCCCTCTCTCATAATGACAATTTGTTCTTAAAGCAACCAGCATATAAAAGCAACTCAAGAGAAAGCTCAAAACTTTCATCATAAAGAGAGGAATTTTAAGAACATGAAGATTGCTATAACCATATTTTCCTCTCTCAAAATAATTTTCAGTAGCATCATGAATAGACTCAACAATATAACTATCACATAAAGCATGCTTTTCATGATCTACAAACGCATAATTTTTATCAAGCTCCAAGGTAGTGGGATCAAAAATTTCAAACCCACTTTTAAACATATTAAAACAAGATGATTGGTCACTCTCAATAGTAGAATGCATAATATTATCAAGCAACATAGGACCATCATCTAAAGCTTTATCATAAACATTTTCTAAGCAAACTTTCTCATTACCATGCATTTTGAAATTAGGCATAAATAGAGGATTATCATAAGACTTATCAAAATAGCATGGATTTTCATAAATAACAGTAGCATAATTATTTCCACAAGTTTCATTCATAGGGAATATTTCAAGAGAATCCACAGGAACATAACATTCTTCCTCCTTTTGTAAGCATGGAGGGCAATCAAATAGTGTAAGAGTTAAAGAGTTACTCTCATTGGAAGGTAGACATGGGTAGTTAATCCACTCTTCCTCCTTTTGTTCATCACTCTCCTCCTCCTTTTCACCCGATGAGATTTCAGCATCAGCAGTTTCTTCTTCCACATGTTCCTGCAAGGCAATGGTCTCCTCCTTTGGAGGAAAGATCCTATTGATAAATTCAGTAATATAACCATTATCCTTGTAATTCTCAAAACAATATTTAAGTACAACAAGATTCTCAGATTTACAAGGGGTAACATCATCATTAGCAATAATGTCAAATAAAGCAGCAATTTCATAAGCCCCCTTAAAAGCAATAAATTCTTCAATTCTCTCCACATTATAAAAATCATAATCCCCATTAGCATAAGAAGACAAGATTTCATTATCATTGTGAGCACATTGGAAAGGAAGGTGACGCAATCCACAAGAACATTTTACATCATAAAGCCTACATAAATCCCAGGCACATGTTTTAACTTTCTCAATAAAATTCCATAATAGTAACCCTTTTTCAGACAAACGGTGTTTCTTAAAATGTTTTTGATGGCCCTTTGTGAACCCACCGTGCCAATAAAATTTAGTTTGAAAGAAGTTATCCATTGATAGCAAGTAAACAACTAGACATAATAACAAACCGAAATAGACTAGATGCAGGAATTTATTTATTTTGTATTTTTTATTTTTAACAGCAAACAAGATAAAATAAAATAAAACAAGCAAGACAATAACAAAGTAAAGAGATTGGAAGCGTGAAACTCCCCTTGCAGAAATCCTCTTGCTCCCCGGCAACGGCGCCAGAAAAAGTTGCTTGATGACGTGGATCGCACGTTCGTTGGGAGACCCCAAGAGGAAGGTATGAAGCAGGCTAGCAGCAGTTTCCCTCAGTATGAAACCAAGGTTTAATCGAACCAGTAGGAGCAAGAAATCACTTCTGAAGGTTGTTTGTGGCGCCGTTTACTCGATCACTGATGACCCACAAGTATAGGGGTGTATCGTAGTACTTTCGATAAATAAGAGTGTCGAACCCAACGAGGAGCAGAAGGTGCTGACAAGGAGTTTCGGTAAAGGTTTCACTGTAAATGCTAGCAGACAAGTTTTTAGGGGTTTTTGATATAGCAGGTAAATAAAATGCGAGTAAGTAAAAGACAGTAATAATAATTGCAGCGAGTGGCCCAATCCTTTTTAGAGCAAAGGACAAGCCGGTTGGTTTACTTATGATGACAAAATGTTCTTGAGGACACACGGGATTCTAGTCAAGTGCTTTCGCTTCACATAGTTGATTAATCTTCATTGTTTTGATAAGTGTTGTGTGGGTGAACCTATGCTAATGCACCGCCCTTACTTGGACTAATACATACTTGTGATTATACCTCTTGCAAGCATCCGCAGTTACAAGAAAGTAATTAAGATAAATCTAACCACAGCCTTAAACTCTGAGATCCTACGCTCCCTTGTGCACCGGTATACTAACGGGGGTTTAGGTTTCTGTCACTCCGGCAACCCCACAATTAGCAACCAAATACACAATGCATTCCTCTAGGCCCATAAAGGTGAAGTGTCATGTAGTCGACGTTCACACGACACCACTAGAAGAATAGCACCACAACTTAAATATCAAACCATTAAATATTACTCAACATAATTCCACTACTAACAGCGTGACTTCTCCCATGTCCTCAAGAACTAAACGAACTACTCACGAGACATCATATGGATCATGATCAGAGGTGATATAATGATGGATAACGATCTGAACATATACTTTAATTCACCGATAAAACTCAATAGCATCAACCACAAGGAGTAATTAACACCGGGAGAGTTTCCCCTATGAACTAAACAAAGTATAGCCCTAGATGTTACAGCGGAACGAGATGGTGCAGCGGTGATGGTGGTGATGGCGGTGGAGATGATGATGATGATCCCGATGAAGTCCAGCGCGATGACGATGAGGATGGCGATGATCTCCCCCTCCGGGAAGGAATTTCCCCGGCAGATTTCTCCCTGCCGGAGAGCTTTTTCTCTCTCTGTGTTTCCGCCTCGTGGAGGCGGCGGAATATTTTCTCACGGACTCCCCGTGTCTTAGGGTTTCTGGGGGATGAAGTACGCGAAGGGGGAGCGCCTGAGGTGGGCCAGGGGCACCACACCTGGCCAGGGCGCGGCCAAGGTGGGCCCCGCGCCCAGGGGTGGTGTGGGCCCCTCCTGGCCCATCTCAGCCTCCCCTTTTGGCTTAGTCCATCTTCTGATAAAATAGGAACATCTGTCTTCTCGGAAATATTTTTAGTGCTCCAGAAATATAGTGCCTTGACGTTGCTTTTTCCAGCTGAAATCTGACTCCGGCAGTTAATTATCCAATGATCATCAAACATGCAAAATAAGACAAAATAACATAAGTAACTCCTCTTAATATGAAATATATCATTGAATAACAGTAAATTATGCTATAAAATAGTGATGCAAAATGGACGTATCAACCCCCCCAAGCTTAGACCTCGCTTGTCCCCAAGCGAAAGCTGAGCTCAGTAAACTAGAACAAAAGTTTATGGAGTGAAGCGTCGATAATAAAGAATACGGACAAGAAGCATCAGTAATTACTAAACAACACACTCATTTTAAACAGCAACTACTCTTCATATAACCTAACTTGAACATGAGTAGTGAAACAACCACAATAAAAATACACGAAGGAAATTATAGATTAGTAATGGCACACTTCATTCTTGGTCATAGAACAATAAGCAATCAATACTTATCTTTCGAAAGGAGTCTTTATATTAGAGCTTATATTGCAGAACTTCCACACTCAATTATCACACCTTCTTTACAGTCATTGATAACTTGCAAAGCTATATTCTTAGAGGCAAAAGTTTTGTGCTAAGACAAGAAGGATAAAGACATGATTGACAATATTAATGATATATATGGTTGAATCACAACAACTCAAATGCTTGCTCAAGGAAGAAGGAAATAGGTGTACTGACTCAACATGAAAAGTAAAAGAAAGGCCCTTCGCAGAGGGAAGCAGGGATTAAGTCATGTGCTAGAGCTTTTAAGTTTTTGAAATCATATAGAGAGCAAAAATTAAGTTTTGAGGGTGTTTGTTAATTGTCAACGAATGGTAGCGGGTGAAAACAGTATTCTCCCTGTCAAACAGACTTTTAAGAGCGGCTCCCATGAAGGACGTTATTTCTACCAGCAAGGCAGATCATCCCTCTTTCTCTTTGGTTTACACACGCAGATATTTCACTGTTTGTCATGCTTACTGATAATCAGGGCAAAAGTGTGAAGAGAATTAAGGTTAAAGTTGTAATTAATTGGGACTGGGCATCCCGTTGCCAGCTCTTTTTGCAAGTTATTGGATAAGCGGATGTATATGCCACTAGTCCAGGTGTAAAGTCTGTTTGACAAGTAGAATAAAGGATAACCACACTACTTCCTCATGAGCTAGTAAACATTGACACAAAAGCACATGAAAAATTTACTTGGAGTGGCAAAGAAATACCACATATAGGTAGTTATGGTGGACACAAATGGCATGGGTTTGGCTCAAGGATTTGGATGCACGAGAAGCATTCCCTCTCAGTACGGTGGTTAAGGCTAGCAAGGTCATGTAGCAAGCATAAAAGTTGGGGGATACACACAAATATATATATAATAGAAGCAACCATGCTATCTTCCCTGTAAGCACAAATGTTTTAACTCAAAGAATACTAATCTTATTGGCTAGCAAGAAAGAAAGATAAAGGGATAATATTTTTGCATGTAATTCCCTCCTTCTACTTAAGTTTTCATGGTATTGTTGCTAATGACCAATACTAAGTTTGCCACAACTAATATAATTTACTTAATGTACCCAAAAGTGGCGTCAATACAATGGCAAGATCAGCACATAAAGAAGATTGCAGGCTAAAATAAAATGTACCGAAAGTAAAGGTGGAACTTCTCATTAATATTCTGAACAAAGACACACTCAAACCAACGGATACATGGATAACTAAAGGATTGACACTCCACATCGCAAACCATCTTATAAGATAACTTCTCTACTCATGATATGACCACGAAATTATAAAAACGAAAGGATAAAGATGATACTGGGCACTCCCCCAAGCTTGGAACAAGCCAAGGGAGTGCCATTACCCCTTGACGATTTAGGCTTGATCTCTTGGTGGTGAAGAAGACTCCTCGTCATCAAATTTCCAAGGCAGAGGCTCCCCATCAACGAAAGAGGATTTGGTTTCCAAGAACCTGAAACTAGCAGCTGAGCTTATGCGTTTGAACCTAGCTTCATACTCACAGTTTTGGTTTTGAAGATCGTAAATTTGCCCTTGTAACTTGGATGTAGTTTTACTAAGTGCGAAGATGTTATCCCACAGCTTATCAGTCTCCTTCTTGTGTTCATCAATAAGCTCATTAATGATCTTGTGGTTGATCTCCACTCCGCGCTCTATCATCTTCTGGTACCGGAAAACTTCATGCTCTACTTCTTCTAGCCTAGCCTTCATGTCCCCTTCAACCTTGGGTCCCTTGACATCTTCTCGAACAAGGACTCCATCCACAAGCCGCATCTCTTGAGGGTGCTGCTTTAGCTCATTGATGTATGGGTTGACGACGTTCTTGAAGAAGGTATCCTTCGGAGCCCCGGATGAAGACATCTTCTAATCTGGAGCTAAACCTGGCAGAAACAGCTCGAAAACAAAACTCGACGAAAACACGATATACGGACCTCGGGAGATCCGGGTGATTATATAGCAAAAAGTTTTACGACAAAAGGAAGGTACAGGACGAAACGGGGTCGGAGACGGGCTCCGAGGAGCCCACACGCACCCACGGCGCGGCCAGGGTGGGGCCCGCGCCCAGGGGTGGTGTGGTGCCCTCGGGCACCGTTTCCTACCCTTTTCCGACTCATAATTTTCCATATTATGTAAAAACAACAAATATTTAGTTGAAAGTAAATCGCGAACTTTTTCTTACCGAAACTGTTACCTATTCCAAATCAGCTTTGCAGTTGTCTGAATTTGACTTTTTATAAAATCCTCTGGAGTTACCACTTTGATAAATCAACATCTTCATTATAAGAATCTCCAGAAATGTAATGCTTGAGTCTTTGACCATTAACCACTTGTGGTCTGTCCCCATCTAGTGAATTGATTTTAATCGCACCTGAGCGATAGACCTCCTCAATGATATAAGGTCCTTCCCATTTTGAAAGTAATTTTCCTGCAAAAAATCTGAGACGAGACCTATACAATAAAACTTTTTCACCTACGTTAAATTCTCTCTTAAGAATTCTTCTATCATGCCATTGCTTAACTTTCTCTTTAAAGAGCCTAGCATTTTCATAAGCTGCATTTCTCCATTCATCTAAAGAATTCAAATTAAGCAATCTCTTTTTACCGGCAAGTTTAAAGTCTCTATTAAGTTCTTTCACCGCCCAATAGGCTTTATGTTCTAATTCTAAGGCAAATGACAAGCTTTTCCATAAACCATTTTGTAAGGAGACATTCCCATAGGATTTTTATAAGCAGTTCTATAAGCCCACAAAGCATCGTTAAGCTTTTTAGACCAATTTTTTCTAGATTTATTAACAGTCTTTTGCAAAATAGACTTAATCTCTCTATTTGACAATTCTACTTGACCACTTGTTTGGGATGATATGGTGAAGCAATTCTATGATTAACATCATACTTAGCTAGAGTTTTTCTAAAAGCACCATGAATAAAATGAGAACCCCATCAGTCATGAGATATCTAGGCACACCAAACCTAGGGAAGATAATATCTTTAAGCATTTTTAATGATGTCTCACCATCAGCACTAGAAGTTGGTATAGCTTCTACCCATTTAGTAACATAATCAACAGCAACAAGTATATGAGTATAACCATTTGAGGAGGAAAAGGACCCATAAAGTCAAATCCCCAACAGTCGAAAGGTTCAATAACAAGAGAATAATTCATAGGCATTTCATTACGTCTACTAATGTTACCTACTCTTTGACATTCATCACATGATAAAACAAATTTTCTAGCATCTCTAAAAAGGGTAGGCCAATAAAAACCTGATTGTAGAACCTTTTGCGCAGTTCTATCTCCAGCGTGATGTCCTCCATAAGCACTTCCATGGCATTTGCTCAATATTTCTTTCTGTTCATACTCAGGAACACATCTTCGCATAATGCCATCTACTCCTTCTTTATACAAATGTGGGTCATCCCAAAAATAATGCCTCAAATCATAAAAGAACTTTCTTCTTTGCTGAGCTGTAAAGGTCGGAGGCAAATACTTGGCAACAATAAAATTAGCATAATCAGCATACCAAGGACTTTCGCGTGAGCTTACCTTTATCGCAGCCAATTGTTCATTTGGAAAACTATCATTAACAGGTATAGGATCATCTGAAATGTTTTCTAATCTAGACAAATTATCAGCAACAGGATTTTCAGCACCTTTCCTATCTACAATATGTAAATCAAATTCTTGCAGTAAAAGTACCCATCTTATGAGCCTAGGCTTAGCATCTTTCTTTTCCATAAGGTATCTAATAGCAGCATGATCAGTGTGAATAGTAACTTTTGAATCAACAATATAAGGTCTAAATTTATCACAAGCAAAAACAACTGCTAAAAATTCCTTTTCAGTAGTAGCATAATTCTTTTGAGCGGCATCAAGTGTTTTACTAGCATAATGAATAACATTTAACTTCTTGTCTACCCGCTGTCCAAGAACAGCTCCTACAGCAAAATCACTAGCATCACACATTATTTCAAAAGGTAAAGTCCAATCAGGAGGTTGAACAACAGGAGCTGTGATTAAAGCCTTTTTTAGAGTTTCAAAAGCTTCCTTGCAATCATCATCAAAAACAAAAGGTACATCTTTTTGAAGAAGATTAGTGAGGGGTTTTGAAATTTTAGAGAAATCTTTAATAAACCTCCTATAAAAACCGGCATGACCAGAATACTACGGATACCTTTCACATCCCTTGGACAGGGCATTTTCTCGATTGCTTCAACTTTAGCTCTGTCCACTTCAATACCTCTTTCAGAAATTTTGTGCCCTAGGACAATTCCTTCATTAACCATGAAATGACATTTCTCCCAATTAAGAACAAGATTGTCTCCTCACATCTCTGCAAAACTTTATCAAGATTGTGCAAGCAATTATCAAAGGAAGTTCCGTAGACGGAAAAATCGTCCATGAATACTTCCACAATTTCTTCACAAAAACCATGAAAAATAGCAGACATGCATCTTTGGAACGTAGCAGGAGCATTACACAAACCAAAAGGCATACGTCTATAAGCATAAGTTCCATAAGGACAAGTAAAAGTAGTTTTCTCTTGATCTTGTGCTTTAACAGCAATTTGTGAGAATCCAGAATAACCATCAAGGAAACAAAAATGGTTTTCTTAGACAACCTTTCTAACATTTGATCAATAAAAGGCAAAGGATAATGATCTTTCTTAGTTACTTTATTGACCTTTCTAAAATCAATGCACATCCTATACCCAACTACTACTCTTTGAGGAATAAGTTCATCATTTTCATTTGGTACAACAGTAACTCCTCCTTTCTTAGGGACACAATGCACAGGACTTACCCATCTACTATCAGCAATAGGATAAATTATACCAGCATCAAGAAGTTTTAATACCTCATTTCTTACCACTTCTTTCATCTTAGGGATCAAGCGACGCTGATGCTCAACAACAGGTTTTGCATCGGGTTCAATGTTGATGGCATGTTGACATATAGTAGGAGAAATCCCCTTTAAATCATCCAAAGTGTATCCCATAGCTCCTCGATGTTTCTTTAGTACTTCTAATACCTTGCTTCTTCATTACCTGAAAGTTTAGAACTAATAAACAGGATATACTTTCCTTTCATCAAGATAAACATACTTAAGATTATCAGGTAAGGTTTTAAATCGAAGACAGGATCTTCCTTAGGAGGCGCTGAGGTACCCAAATCTTCCACAGGCAAATTATGCTTAAGTATTGGTGGTTGACGAAGAAAGGCATTGTCAATCTCATTCCTCTCCTCCATAAATACTTCACTTTCGTGTTCCTCCATGAATTGCTGCAAGGCATTGTTAGGAGCAACAGCAATAGAAGCAAGTTGTTCAACTTGATTCTCATTAGGTAATTCAGTTTCATAAAGTTGTTTACCAAACTTAGAGAAATTAAACTCATAAGATTCTCCATTAAATTTAGTGTAAATTTTCTCTTTCTTACAATCTATAATGGCACCACATGTATTCAAGAAAGGCCTACCAAAAATAATGGGACAAGCTTTACTAGCAACAGAACCAAGTACTAGAAAATCAGCAGGGTATTTAGTCTTACCACATAAAACTTCAACATCTCTCACAATACCAATTGGAGAGATAGTTTCTCTATTAGCAAGCTGAATAACCACATCAATCTCCTCAAGTTCGCAAGGACCAATTTCATGCATAATTTCTTTATAAAGATCAAAAGGAATAGCACTAGAACTTGCACCAATATCACATAAACCATAATAGCAATGTTCTCCTATTTTGACTGAAAGCACAGGAACACTTGTTTTCCTAGCTCTACTGGGATGTGAAACAATATTAGAGGCATCTTCACAAAAGATAATATGTCCTCCTTCTACATTTTCAGTTACCAAATCCTTTACTATTGCTATTGTGGGTTCAACCGCTATTTGTTCAGCAGGTTCTAAAGCTTTCTTTGCACTTTTATTAACCACACTAGCTATGATAGAATGTTCCCTAATTTTAACAGGAAAAGGTGGTTTCTCAATATAAGGTTCTGGCAAGATACGATCAACTGTATGAACTTCAATGTTTTTAATATTGGCAGAATTAGTATTATCTTTGTAAGGCAAATGATACTTATTGCAACTTTCTTTAGGAACATCAAGATAAGAGGCAAAAGCCTTGTAACAGTTTGCAATAACTTGAGAATCAAGACCATACATATCATAGAGATTACGAAAATTATCAGTATTCATAAAAGTTTTAATGCATTCGTAATCATACTTTATACCTGATTCTCTACCTTTGTCGTTCTCCCATCCTTCAGTATTTTCCTCAATCCGATCAAGAAGGTCCCATTTAACTTCCTCTTTATTACGCGTAAATGATCCAGCACAAGAGGTATCCAATAGAGTTTTATCTTGAAGAGAAAGCCTTGCATAGAAGTTATCAATAACAACATTACCAGGAAGCTCATGAATGGGGCATTTGAGCATTAATGATTTCAATCTCCCCCACGCTTGGGCAATACTTTCTCCATCATGAGGCCAAAAATTATATATATGATTCCGATCTTGATGAATTTCACTAGGAGGATAAAATTTAGAATAAAAGAGAGGCACAATCTCCTCCCAGCCAATAGAACGCCCATTTTCAGCATCCTATACCATTTTGCAGCTTTACCAGTCAACGATATAGAAAACAATTTCTTCTTGACCTCTTCCATTGAAATACCTGCACACTTGAACAACTCGCATAATTCATGAATAAATAGCAAATGATCCCCAGGAGGGACAGTTCCATCTCCTGCATAGCGGTTATTCGTAACTCGTTCAACAATTTTCATAGGTATTTTAAATGGAATTACTTGATCAGGTGGTTCCTCTTCTACTACCTTAGCAGTGGTAGTAGTATTTCCAAACAGGGATTCAAATGGAGATCTCTCCATGATAAAATAAAGTAGCAAGCAGAAATAAAAATAGCACCTACAGTAAAAGTTTCCCTTACCAATTCCACTCACCAATAGCGCTTCACTCCCCGGCAACGGCGCCAGAAAATAGTCTTGATGACCCACAAGTATAGGGGGTGTATCGTAGTACTTTCGATAAATAAGAGTGTCGAACCCAACGAGGAGCAGAAGGTGCTGACAAGGAGTTTCGGTAAAGGTTTCACTGTAAATGCTAGCAGACAAGTTTTTAGGGGTTTTTGATATAGCAGGTAAATAAAATGCGAGTAAGTAAAAGACAGTAATAATAATTGCAGAGTGGCCCAATCCTTTTTAGAGCAAAGGACAAGCCGGTTGGTTTACTTATGATGACAAAATGTTCTTGAGGACACACGGGATTCTAGTCAAGTGCTTTCGCTTCACATAGTTGATTAATCTTCATTGTTTTGATAAGTGTTGTGTGGGTGAACCTATGCTAATGCACCGCCCTTACTTGGACTAATACATACTTGTGATTATACCTCTTGCAAGCATCCGCAGTTACAAGAAAGTAATTAAGATAAATCTAACCACAGCCTTAAACTCTGAGATCCTACGCTCCCTTGTGCACCGGTATACTAACGGGGGTTTAGGTTTCTGTCACTCCGGCAACCCCACAATTAGCAACCAAATACACAATGCATTCCTCTAGGCCCATAAAGGTGAAGTGTCATGTAGTCGACGTTCACACGACACCACTAGAAGAATAGCACCACAACTTAAATATCAAACCATTAAATATTACTCAACATAATTCCACTACTAACAGCGTGACTTCTCCCATGTCCTCAAGAACTAACAAACTACTCACGAGACATCATATGGATCATGATCAGAGGTGATATAATGATGGATAACGATCTGAACATATACTTTAATTCACCGATAAAACTCAATAGCATCAACCACAAGGAGTAATTAACACCGGGAGAGTTTCCCCTATGAACTAAACAAAGTATAGCCCTAGATGTTACAGCGGAACGAGATGGTGCAGCGGTGATGGTGGTGATGGCGGTGGAGATGATGATGATGATGATCCCGATGAAGTCCAGCGCGATGACGATGAGGATGGCGATGATCTCCCCCTCCGGGAGGAATTTCCCCGGCAGATTTCTCCCTGCCGGAGAGCTTTTTCTCTCTCTGTTGTTTCCGCCTCGTGGAGGCGGCGGAATATTTTCTCACGGACTCCCCGTGTCTTAGGGTTTCTGGGGGATGAAGTACGCGAAGGGGGAGCGCCTGAGGTGGGCCAGGGGCACCACACCTGGCAGGGCGCGGCCAAGGTGGGCCCGCGCCCAGGGGTGGTGTGGGCCCCTCCTGGCCCATCTCAGCCTCCCCTTTTGGCTTAGTCCATCTTCTGATAAAATAGGAACATCTGTCTTCTCGGAAATATTTTTAGTGCTCCAGAAATATAGTGCCTTGACGTGCTTTTTCCAGCTGAAATCTGACTCCGGCAGTTAATTATCCAATGATCATCAAACATGCAAAATAAGACAAAATAACATAAGTAACTCCTCTTAATATGAAATATATCATTGAATAACAGTAAATTATGCTATAAAATAGTGATGCAAAATGGACGTATCAATCACCAACGTGGAATATGCATACAACACAATCAAACTACTTTGCCCCAACGAAACAATGAGGTTGACAATCTCACCGGCTTGCTGAAAACAAAGGATTAAACGTATGGTGTGGAAAACAGTGGTAAATTGCAGAGAATGAAAAGGAACAATGTTTGCAGTTGGTTGTATTATCAGTGTAAAAGAATGGACCGGGGTCCATAGTTCACTAGTGGTATCTCTGCATAAAAGATAACTAACATGCTGGGTGAACAAATTACAGCTGGGCAATTGACAATATATTGAGCGCATGACAATGCATATATATGACATGATGATTACTATGATATTCATGTGGGCATTACGACAAAATACATAGACCGTTATCCAACAGCGTCTATGACTAATAATCCACCGGCAGGTTGTCATCCGAGTTCCCCGTTGGTATTAAGTTGCAAGCAACGGATAATCGCATTAAGTAATGTGCGTAATGTAAACATATGCATTAGACCTAACGGCGCACCCTTAAGCTAAGCATCGGTTATTTTATCCCTAGTGGCAACAGCACATCCACAATCTTAGAAGTTGTTGTCACTCTCCCAGATTAACTGAGGCGTGAACCCACTATCTAGCATAAATACTCACTCTTGGAGTTACAAGCATCTACTTGGCCAAAGCATCTACTAGTAACGGAAAGCATGCAAGATCATAAATAACATATAAGATAGATTGATAATCAACTTGACATAGTATTCAATATTCATAGGATCCCGACAAACACAACATGTAGCATTACAATAAGATGATCTTGATCATGATAGTAGCTCACAAGATCTAAACATGATAGCATAAAGTGGAGAGACAACCATCTAGCTACTGCTATGCACCCGTAGTCCAAGGATGAACTACTCACGCATCACTCCGGAGGCAGGCATGGTGATGTAGAGCCCTCCGGTGATGATTCCCCTCTCCGGCAGGGTGCCGGGAAGAGCTTCTGAACCCTCCCGAGCTAGGGTTGATGGCGGCGGCGTCTCTGGAATTTTTCGTGGATAATGGCTCGGGTATTTAGGGTTTTCGCGTCGGGATGAATAAATAGGCGAAAGCGCGGCGGCTGGAGACGCCCGTGGGGCCCACACCACCCCACGACGCGGCAGGGGGCCGCGCCGCCCCATGGTGTGGCTGGCTCGTGGCTCCCCTCCGTCTCTCCTTTGGACTCCGTGTACGTGTTGGAAAAATAGGAGGTTCTGTCCAAGTTTCGTCCAATTCCGAGAATATTTCCAGACTAGCTTTTCTGAAATACAAAAATAGCAGAAAACAAGAACTGCACTGTGGCATCTTGTTAATAGGTTAGTCCCAGAAAATGCATAAAAATGTTATGAAGTGTATATAAAACATGTAACAATTGGTATAATATCAACATGGAACATCAGAAATTATAGATACGTTTGAGACGTATCATGGCTATGTATATAATGTCTGCAGGTACCCCTAGAGACCCTTGAGATTGCCGGAATTTTGATTAATTTCCATTCCGGCAAATTCGGGTACTCCATATGCCATAATTTTAGCAAAGGTCATGCCGAAATTTTTCGTGAATTTTGGCATGACTTGCTAAAATTATGACATATGGAGTAACTGAAATATTGGAAATCTCAAATGGTCTCATGGTCTCATGGGTGAATTTTGGCATGACTTGCTAAACTTTCATCACCACCCCAAGTGAATTATTTTTCCTTATAGTTGTTTTACTAACTACGACTTTTTGTATTTTGTGCGAAGATGGCTGACAATATGGAGGCCGGGACTTCTCGGAGTGGAGGCAGGAGCCGATAGAGGATAACTATTTGATGATGGTTCGGCAGTCAATCGACCCCGAGACGGTGGATGCCGAAGATGAGATGGCGGAGGACACTTCTGGTGACGAGACCACATCTGGTGGCGGCGGAGGTGGCAACGAGACCACATATGGTGGCGAAGCAGGTGGCAACGAGACCTCATCTGCTTGCAGATCCCATAGTCAACGTAAGCCAAGGCACCCAAACAGGCTCGCTACCGGCCGACTGACATTTACGGAGGTGAACCCCGCCAGTGGTGCTCCTACGCAGCCAAAAAATATGCAAAAGGGTACGGCTTAGCCTTGGGATGCATTGTGCGGGACTTCGGCAAAATCAACCAGGAGAACATAAGGGATAGGAAACTCACATGTGGCGCCACCTTATTTCCAAGTTGCACGCAAAATACAATTTCCGGAAGGCTACGAGGACCATGATATCAAGAAGAATCGGGTAAACACATACGCCTCGGCAAGTTCACCAAAGCCTATGCAACTTGGAAATCAGAAGTGAGAAAGGCCTTGTTAATGGTGACGATTTCGATAAGATCCACGCTAAGTGGCCCTCCATTTCGGAAGAAGACTTCAAGATTTTCAAGGAGAAACAAGGCCTGGCTTCGACGAAGGCGCTATCCAAGTGGGGGAAAGAGATGCATGCGAGGATATAGGTCCCAGAATCTCGGATGTCGTGGATACGACGGGGCGGAGGATGTTTGGGCAAAGCAGGACAAAAAAAGGACTGGGGAGGACCCCTATGCCAAGATCACCGACCTGTTGGCGAGACGATTTATCAGATCCCATTACAGGGAAGATCCCAAGACTAAAGGGGAACTTCTCTTGAACGCTAAGGTCAAGGAACTTGAGAAGCAATATCTGGAGGAAGAACAACTTGCTCAATCTCAAAGCGACTCATCGTCTGTGACGAAGGCCCCGTGGGACACCTCTTTTCAAAGGGCGATGAACAAGACAAAGAATTTGCCGGTGACACTTCCGCCGCATCGTGGCCGGGTGGTCGGGGCCGGAGTCGGTCACAGAAAGTCACATTACTACCCCGAGTCCAAGGAGGAGCGTCAGAATAGGAAGGCGGCCGAGGAAACAAATATGCAGGCCACCATCGACAACGCAGTGTCAAAGGCACTCACTGCCATCCTTCCAACCTTCCTTCCGACCATGTATGAGTCGTTTGGGAGTTGGATTGAGGGCGGGAAAAAGGACCTCCCCCTGTTCCCATCTTTCCCAGCTTCGCAGCAGCAACAACTCCATCAATGTGTCGCCCGCCAACCCTAATCCTGACAGGGACGAACAAACGCCAGCCGCCAACCCTAATCCTGACAGGGACGAACAAACGCCAGCCGCCAACCCTAATCCTGACAGGGACGAACAAACTCCATCAATGTGTCGCCCGCCAACCCTAATCCTGACAGGGACGAACAAACGCCAGCCGCCAACCCTAATCCTGACAGGGATGAACAAACACCAGCCGCCAATATCGTACATGGCACCACGACTCGTAGCGGCCCTTCCATCTCTTGCACGCCGGGGGCCGTCCCCGGTCCGTCGCCATTAGACGAGCTCAACGCCCTCACGGTAATTTAACCATGTTAATTATATATTACTTCATTCTTGCATGGCGCCTTATCTAACGCCTTACTTGTGAACGGTGAGCAGGCCGACGAGACGAGATGCACATTGCTCCTACTTGTGAATGGTGAGCTGAAGGAAGTGGCACAAGCAACAATCATGACACCACTTAGCCACAACCATCACAACCGGCCTATTTCTGATGAAGTTCATAAGGTTTCATTGGCTCGGGTGTTCCCGGGTTGTGGTTATTTGGATCCTCCATCTCAACCCTTCGAAGCCAAAAGCGAGTTAAACCTAGAGCAATGCTTGATTTGGCCCCTGTTATGGCCAAAAGCACTAATTCGTTTGGACCCTCCTGTCACCACTCCAGATCCAACACCGATCGACGGGTCGGCACCAAGCCAAGAAAAGGCCACTCCACCAGCTGAGCCCGCGAAAGAGGACATCAATGGTGATGATGACCCCAATGACTTCCTCAATTATTTGAACGACGTCGGTCCTCTTGATCAACCTGACCGTGATCTGATGCTGATTAGTCTCGTGCCTAATCTCACTGAGAAATATAATTGCACTAAGCGTCTATTCTATTCTCAACCAACGCCTGAAGCTTGTCATCCATCTGACGGTCTCAGCCAGGGCACACTCAATGATGTGCTCCAAGAGACGTTAGTTAAGCAGCATAAGAAGACGGGACAGAAAAATAGCAAGAAACGTGCCCTTGATGAGTCCATGAGCCAGCCGGTGCCGGGGTCTAAGTTGAAGTCGCGTCGAGTTCTCGACAGGATAACCATCCCCGACTGGCATACTACTCATGTGATGGCTAAACCGATCCTGTTGCCGAAGTGGTCCTGTTGTTTGTCTGGGTACATGAGGATGCTCCATGAAAGTCTTCTTTATTCTGAGAACAAACTTCTCAGAGAATCACGTCACGTATACCCGCTTTACATAGCAAAGGTACCAAAGCATATGGGCTTTCTCGATGAAACCCCGGAGACATGGTCTTTGTGAGATTTGATGACACCTTTGACATGTACCACATGAAAGCACTCCACCGATCCATGGTCCGCCTGTTTGTGCTAAGTATGGCGCACCGGCTCATTAATGATAATACCCGGACATCATGATAATTGACCCCTTCTACATGTCCGACTGCTTCGTGAACACCACTACGGGTAGGACACGCGTGACAAAGTTCATCGAAGATGTCTTCGTGGCGAATAGTACCAAGAACATCTTTCTCATGCCTTACTTTCCCAAGTAAGTCATTACCTAGCCGCCATAACATCTTTTCATACATTTTGATCGTTAAATTTGCATAAGTGAGAATGATGGTCTATTTTCATTGTTTTGTGCAGTAACCGAGGCGGCACCCTCATCGTTCTGTACCCTAAAGAGTCGTTTGCCTTCTATCTCGACGCAGGTAGTGATGTGAAGAAAGACTATAGGCACATCAGTAGTGTTCTCGATGATGCTCTCAATGGTTACTGCTTTCTAAATGAAGGCATCCTAAGAAGAAGTAACAATAAGCGAGGCAAGATGGCATTCACCCACAAAGTGGATCTAACCAGCATCAAGAAGGCGCCTGGCAGTCCGACGGACGCCTGGTATGTCATCTATCTAATGCAGGAGTACATACAGAATCACCAAAGACTAGAATTTCCAGTTGCTATCGATAAATGGTGCAAGGACATTGCAAAAACCACTGATGCTGATATCACGCAAGAGTTTGCTCTAATCCAGAAGACGTTTGCTTCAATAATCGTCAACGATGTTTGTCATGATGAGCCACCTAATGGGTTGTTCTACTACCAAGGTGCAACACCATCTAACGTCGATATAGAAAATCGCATAGCACTGCAGTGTGACGACAGACCATTCAACTCTTTGAATGGTTGTCAACCGTTCCGCCCAAGCCAATGTCAAAGCCGAACAGGAAGAAGTGAAGGTGTGTTGTCGATTTAGTACTCTTGTTAAATTAAATTGCCTAGCTCTAGTTTCAAAGCCCTACTTGATATTCATTTTTACAATGCCGATGATTAAAATGAGGTGACACTATGTGATGTCCAATCTACTATATGAGGCATGCTTTTGAGTTGGCTTAGTTTATTTGTGTCTACTTTGCATATTTCTGCACGACATGTGAACAATTTAGTTGCCTAACATTTTTATTTGTCTTCTATGTATACAGATGAAGAAGTGGGAGACTATTTAATGAGGAGGCGGAAGATAGGGACTTGAAACCACTAAAGAGAGCAAGAACCGGATGATCGAAAACGAACTTCATCGCGCCCTCTCTTAGACATTACGGTTCTCTATCTTCTATGTGATTTTAGTCTACATAAATAGTTGCTTTCAAAACTTTGTGATTTATCCTATCGAGAAAAACGAGATGTATTCGTGTATGACAACTTTTGGTAACTTGGCTACTATGGTATGTAATGCATGTGATGAACCAACAATTTGGTCATTTGTATGTGGTATTGTCTATATTCCTGTTGTTTTGGTCGCCTGTACCTGAATATACTGTATTTGTACTGGATATACTGCTGGAATATGATTTTCTAGAAAAAAAATAATACCACGAAAAAATACCGCTGGCGGACACGGAGCCTTACCACTGGCGGACAGAGCACCCTAAACCCCAAACCTGCGACTAGTACCGCTGGCGGTCGTGGTGACTTACCGCTGGCAGACGCTGCGACCACCAGCGCTATAGCTCCTACCACTGGCGTGCATTAGTATCGCCCGCCAGCAAAACAGCCATTACCGCTGGCGGACGGCCCGCCCACCAGCGGTATATGTTACCACTGGCGTACTCATCGCTGGCGGGCACGTGCCCGCCAGCGGTAGCCCTTTTCCGTCCGCCAGCGGTAGGCGTTTTCCTACTAGTGAGGAAACTAGGAATTCACCAATAAATGTGTGGCCCATCATCATCCATGGTGTCGGATGATCTGTGGCAATTCCTATACGACGCCTATTCTGTTAGGTCACCCAGTGTTTCTGTTTGTTAGTGGCCAGCCCAGTAGCATGCCCACACCGGTTTTGTGAAGCTTCTAGAAGCTTCTTGGGCGTTTTTTCTGATGGTTTCCTGCTAGTTTGGTTCAGCGTGTGTTTGTGTTGTTGTTTCTTCTTTTTTGTATTTTGTTTTTCCTGTTCATTTTTTTCTGTTTCGTTTTTCTTTGTTTTTGTTTCCTTATTATTTTCATTTCCTTTATTGTTACTATTTTAAAAAACAACAACAACAAGACCGGAGGGGGGACTCCACCCCGGATTTGTCATTAAGGTAGAAGTGAGGACTCGAACCGGGACCTAACTCTTATGCGCTTATGCACGGCTACCACTAATCCACGGAAGAGTTCTCTTGTTACTATTTTCATGCTTCTTTTACTTTTATCTTTTTCCTTTTCTTCTTAGTATTTTTAGAAAAATCATATGAATATATTTTATATTTATTGTTGTACTAGGTGAATGCCCGTGGGTTGCTACGGATCAAAAAAACTCTAACGTTTGTTAATATAATAGAAGTGTAACATTCATGTGTAAGAAAAAAGACAGCCAACGTATATTTTAATAACTTCTAAGATTCCAAATCACAAATGTGGGGTTTCAGTGTTTTCTATGGCGGTAGATTCTTAAGGAGCACCTATAATATATCTTTATGTCACGTCCAGATTTATATAATCCAAACAAAACATCAAATAGAATTTTTTAATATGGCAATATAGAATTTGTATATAAATATAAAAGAAAATAATTCTCTCATTTCACCCTTCTCGACCGCGTAAGCTTTTGTTCCCTTTCAGCGTAATTGTGTCAGGGACTATTGTCTCCATAACTGTAGATGATTAAAAACATGCATTAAAAAATAATTAACAGAAATTTCTGTAAGCTCAGAATAATCAAAACGGAGAAAATATTGCATGTTTAGATTAGATAATCCAGATTTGGCATAAATCTAGTCTCACTAGTAGGAAAAGCCAATTCTATGGAAGCTTATTCTGTGGCGCACCTTATAGCCGTGCGCCACAGAATAAGCTTCTGTGGCGCACCTATAAAGATTCGCCACAGAATAAGGTTATTCTGTGGCGCATTTCTTATTGGTGCGCCACAGAATAAGCTTATTCTGTGGCGCAGCTATGCCCATGCGCCACAGAATAGGCGCGGGCCCCACACCCACGCAAGGGTCAGTCACTTTGGGCTTTATTCTGTGGCGCAGCCAGGGTGCATGCGCCACAGAATACGCGTATTCTGTAGCGCACCAGCTAGGTGCGCCACAGCTAGTGTCTGTTATAATTCTGTGGCGCATCCCTCCAACGGTGCGCCACAGAATTTTGTTTCACCCACTTACATGTGGACCCGCCCACGCGCTGCTCTTTCTTCTTCCCCAAATTCGCCCAAGTCAAGGAAACCGTCCCGGCCGCCGCCGCGCTCTCGCGACTCAACTCGATTCGCCGCGCCACCACGTCCGCGCCACCCCGCCGCGCTCGACCCCGCGCCACCCGCAACGGCGCCGCAGAGAAGTCTTCTTCCTCGACGTCGTCCCGCGCTCTGCCTCGACGCCGTCCCGCGCTCTGCCTCGACGCCGTCCCGCGCTCTGCTTCGAGGAGGACGCTCCCGGCCTCGACGCCGTCCCCTTCCTCTTCGGCGCTGCGAACCCACCCTCCTCCAGCCCCTCGCCAGGTACTTGCGAGCTTCCCCGCCATCCTTTTTTCTTCAAGAACTTGCGAGCTTCTCTTAGAAACTCCACAAACTGTTTCTTGCTTTCAGTTTCTTGCTTTCAGTTTGATAGGCAGAGACTTTGTGTTAGATACTTGATGATTTACTTGGATTAGTAAGACCAGAGCATGACTTTGTGTTGCTGAATCTTTTTGTTAGTCCTTCACAGTAGGTTCACCTGATCGATTTACAACTAGAAACGATATGCTGAAGCATGAGAGCACAATGATAAGTGAGTTTTCCTCTCTACCAATTTACACTGAACCAACCTTGCTTGCGAAAAAAACATTGCAGTAACAATAGAAGCCATGTCGTGCTAGTTCAGTTCAAAAGGAAAAGAAAAAGGGGCCAATTAAATAACACCTCTGGACCATTTGCTGCTCATGTCAACCTGAACCCAGAATATCCGAAAGTACAAAAATTAAATTTTCTAAACTACAGAATTGAGCTTGGGTCCAGAGAATCTACATCGAGCAAGTTAAAGGAAGAGGAGGGACTCCCTTTTTCATCTTGGCATGGCCTTACTGAGTCTTTCAAATCCCAAACATGTACATAGCAATTTTGTGACCACAAACCCAAATGCAGTGGCTCTTGTCTTGCGATTCTGCTACAAACATGTGATGCCAACTTCCTTCCATTTAAGGCTTAAGTTAACAAGAAAAAATAATCAACGGAGGACATGTTTGATGCTGAACAAATGGGGGCTTCATTATGAGCTCAATCCATTCACCCACACTTACATACAACAACAAAAACATTGGGAAATTACCAAGGTAACTGACAAAAGTCAAACATCTGAAGATCTTTATTTCACTACATGCACATTCAAGTCTACTATTATGTACACTATATGCCAAAAATGCATTTCATTTGTAAACTAATATATTATTTTTCCGTATGCAGGAAGTTGGGAAGAAGCACCGTTCTTTCAGGTGAGATGTGGGATGTGGCGATGCCGGCCGGACATGTGGATTTTTTTTTTGGAGATGTGGATGTGGCTCCGACCATCGTGTCGTGGAGTTGGGTGTTTGTGCTTGTGCTCCGACCATCGTGTCGTGGAGATGCCGGCCGGAGATGCCGGCCGGAGATGTGTTTTTTTTTGTGAAATATATGCAGGTACCCCGAGACCCTTGAGATTGCCGGAACGTCGATTAACTTCCGTTCCGGCAAATTCGGGTACTCCATATGTCCCTTTTTTAGCAAAGGTCATGCCGAATTTTTTCGTGAAATTTGGCATGACTTTGCTAAAAATAGACATATGGGGTATTGCGACTAATGCATGGGCCGGGGTATCTTAGTACTTAGTTAGGTGATTTTTTTTCTCTTATATTTGTCATACTAACTTTTTGCCTCTTTTTAATGCAGTTCAAACATGTCGGGCGACGCTTCTAAGCGCATGAGCATCGAAGAGCAAGCAAGAGTACAGAACATGGACTTTTGGCCCGACGATATGAGGGACGAAGCCGCGGTCACTAGTGGCGACGAGGCTGAGGAGCATCAACGGGAGGTCCGGGATCCCGACCCCGAGTACCACGAAGAAGGTGGTGAGGATGACACCTCAGGAGATGGTGGCGACCACACGACCACTGGCGATGACCGCACCGATGGCGGCGACCACACGGAACCCGGCGACAGCAACCCGGCCGCTAAGAAGAAGAAGAAGCGGAGGGCAAGGACTAAACCGCGTAAAGTGCAGTCGGTGGACAATGTCACGGACGTGATCACGGAGGTCAGTCCAAGTGGCATGCCGTTGGAGCCTAAGCACGTTGCACGAGGGTACAGCATGCAACTAGGGTGCATCCTCCGAGAAGGCGTGTCGATCAACACGTCTGACATTAGAAGCGAAGAGAATGCGGCTTTGCTCGAACACCTGCTCAGGAGGGTTCACCAACGATACACCTTCCCGAACCCTAAACCCAAAAATGTGGATAATTACGCCACCACGAAGATGAGCACCGCCTTGAGCAGCTGGAAATGCCGGGTGAAGGCGAAGATTCATAATAAGAAGAGCTGGGAGGAGATTAGTACAGGCGAGCCTCACATCACCTTAGAAGAGTTCGAGGTATTTAAGGACTTTTTAAATTCTGAGGTGTGTACAAGATGGACCGAGTGGGGGAAGGAAATGCGGAAGAGGAACTTAGGTAACCACCGTTTGGGAAGCGGCGGTTACAAATCCAAACAACCCACTTGGGACAAGGAGGACGCAGAAATAAGAAAACGTGGGCTGGACAACCCATGGGATAAATTCACAGACGAGCAGACCAGGAACTTTGTCCGGTCCCGCTACTATCTCAACTGGGAAACTGGGGAGTTCGTTACCGATCACGACGATGTGAAGCAATTCCAGCAAAATCTGGTAAGTGAATTTAAATACCACAGATATCTCAAAGTCCATTGCGTTGATCTCAAATTTCTAAGTGTGTTCACCTTTGTGTGCAGGAGGACGAGTTGAAGGCTGAGGCTGAGGCCGGCCAGTCGTCGTCCCAGGGTGAGAGGGAAGTGTGGGACACTACTTTCAACCGGGCGATGAACGTTGCAAAGGGAAGGGACAAGTTGGCGCCGCCGACATCAGCTGGCCGTGTGTCAGGCTATGGTACGAGCGTGAAGTTCACGGAGTACTACAGCTCGGACGGCGCCGGCGAGAAGAAAAAGAGGAAGAGGACGTCCAAGAACGAGGATAGAGCCGAGGTTGAGCGGCTGAAGGCGGAGCTGGAGGAGCTGAAGAAGAACACCGTGGACAAGCAGGAGGTGCAAAAGCTAGTCCGAGAAGGCATCCACCAGATCATGCCCCCGCAGATAGTGGAGGGGTTCGCTGCCTGGATGGCGGGAGGTCAACAGGGGCCGATACACGTGCCCAGCTTCTCCGGCAGCAACTCCACCATGAACCGGTCGCCGAGCGACATCATCGTGACCCCGCCGCCCATGGCCCCTTTGGTCACACCGGCGCTGCCTACCGCACCGGGACGCGAGAAGAAAACTCCGGCCACCGCCGCTGGCACCGGCGCCCGTGTCTCGACGGAAGCCGAGCTGGACGTCGTCACCAAGGTTACTAATTAATTAGTCTGCGTCGTCTTCTGTATAACTATGTCCTTCTGTATAACTATGTCTGCTTCGATCGATGACTGTATTAATCACACAAATGCATATGTTGCTTAATTTCATTATAGGAAACGCCTTGCATGCTCCTGCATAGGGTAGGCGACGAGTTGAAGGAAGTTGCTACGGGCCTTATCCTAAAAACAGGCAGCGAACTAATGCACCACGCTCCAGTGGACAAGGGTTTTATGAAGGTCAAGGTAGTCACGGTGCCGAAAGTGTATCACAACATGGACCCCCCCGTTCAACCTCAAGGAGCCGATGAACACGTGGTCCTTGGAAAGTGCCCCGAATGGGTCTCGCTATGGCCGAAGACCCAGATTCGTCTTGGGGGGGGGGGTATTATTGATGAGGGCCCAAGACGCAACACCGGCGCCACCTCAAAGTTCCGGCGGGACGCTCCGATCCGTCCCCCGAAGAAGCCTGCAGCCGTCGCCACCACCACCAACCGCCAGAAGCAACTGTTGGTAGGCTCTCAACCACAACCGGTGCAATTGGGCTCCGAACCACAACCGGTGCAATTAGCAGGCAACGCCTCTGCACCTCAACGTATTGGTGGCAACGACGACGACGACGACGATGATCTTATCGACGTCGGTGGCTTCCTCAACACTGGCGCCGAAGACGCCGACGGATTCATGCGTCCTGTGGATCTCGAACCACCCTTCCGTGCCCACGCCGATCAACCTGCTCGTCTCAATGCAGTCACGCAGCGCCTGGACTTCCAGGGTTTATCTCAAGAGACACCTCCAGCAGCCGGCGTTGCAGCTCAAGACAAACCGGCTACCGGCGTTTTCTCCCCTGGCACGATTGCGAAATCGGTTGCAGAGGGGCTTCGTGGGCAGCCATGGAACAATAAGCCCAGGAGGCCCCCCAAGAAGATGCCAAAGGGCGCCTCTGCGAGCCAGCCACCTAAGATGCCAAAGGGATCAAAGGGCGCCTCTGCGAGCCAGCCAACTCCTATGATTATCCAGGGTCGTGAAGACACCATACCACCCCCTCCGGACAAATCGGCGCACATGGTTCATGAAGCTGGAAAACCGATAGTGCCTCCGGAGATGATCCACCTCGCAACTCCATCAATGATCTCTTTGAGCGATTCTATCTCTATGCTAGAGGGCTTTCTTCTAAAAGACAGGGATCCAAATTACCCGGCGTTCACTGTCCAAGTGCCAAAGGAAGAAGGCGGGTTGGTGGTCGTCGGTGAACACCCCGCGGATCTGTTCTTAGTAGCATACGAGGACGTGTTCAATCTATTTAACCAGCAGCGGCTCAACTATAACTTGGTCCGCCTATACGCGCTCAATGAGGCCATGACTATCCACAGAGATAATCTCTCGCACGTCGCGGTAGCGGATCCCTACTACATGCGTGACAGCCAGCTGGTGCAAGGATCTGTGACACGGACCAGCGCAGTTGAGTACCTCGAGAGGTTCATGTTGCAAAACCAGCAAAAGAATTGCCTTCTTGTGCCTTTCTTTCCCGAGTAAGTACACATCCGCTCGCCGCCGTATCTTGTGCCTTTCCGAGTTCAATGCATGCATGTTTCTGATCATCATCTCATTTAAATTGTGTTGAGCAGGGACAAGTACTGCGTCCTCATCATCCTACACCCGAGCCATTACCATGCCACTTATTTTGACTCAGGTAGTAGTACTACGAAAAGGTATGCCAACATAATTGCTGTCCTCAATCAAGCTCTTCACGGCTACCACCAAAAGGGAGGCGTCTTCGAAAGCACCGTGCAACCACAATTAATTGATAATAAGTTGCGCCGGTTCAAGCATATCACCGAGTTCTCTTGCCTCAAGGAGCAGTCGGGCAGCGAGATGGATGCCTTCTACGCCCTCCGTCATATTAACATGATTATCCGAGATGGAGCGCAATGTGGTTTGCCATCTGCTTTACAAACATGGGTCGAATATGACAGACGCAAGTCCGATATGGATCTTAGAAAAGACTTCCAATGCATCAAGACCAAGTTATCGGAAGTCATCGTCGGAAATGTTATCACAGCAGGGGGGACCTTCCATTGCTCCCGACGAGGTAGATAGGATGTATTATAAAAGAAAACCTTACACATGCACACATACATACTCTATTTTATCCACTTAGATGAATAAATCATGCATGCATACTCTATTGATATTATTAACCAATATATATATCTATCTCCATCTACAGGGTTGCATCAGAGAGAAATCGAAGAACGCCTAAAGTTGCAGAAGGACAACAGGGCGTGGATGACGAAGAAAGACGGCAAACCATTCCCGGCGCCGCTCGCACCGCTCGCTACATGAGATCGTCGTGCTCCCGCTTTTGCTCACCGTCAACGCCGAGATGTAATCTATTCGATCCTAGTGTAGGCGGTGAACACTTCATTTGTAACGTGTGCAACGATCGATTAACTTTTGTATATATCTCAACACTTGTGTAAAACTTCGGCACTTTTGTATCAACTTGTGATGAGACATATATTAGTAATGTGTTTGTTTTGATATATGTATCTGTGAAAATATATCCCTGTTTCTGTTATATCTGTGTAAATATGAAATATACATGTATTCTGGTATTATACTGGTATTTGTATTCTGGTAATATACGGGTACAATACGGCACAGTAATTCTGTGGCGCACCCAGAACTATTCTGTGGCGCACCCTATTCTGTGGCGCATGGTGAGTGGGGTGCGCCACATTATTCTGTGGCGCACCAGGCTGGGTGCGCCACAGAATAGCCACTATTCTGTGGCGCATGGCGACTATTCTGTGGCGCACCACCCATGCGCCACAGAATAGAAAAATGGTGCGCCACAGAATAGCTTTTCTGTACTAGTGTCTACAGTACGCTGAACTGAAGCAAGTAAAAAAAGCAACTGGGCTACCAACGACAGTCGTTATCTGCTCCCTCCCCCATTTCCCCCAATCCTAATCTCATCTTCCACCCACGGTCAAGCACTGTCGGCTGCTCTCCACGACTCCACCGCCGCATAGCACCATCGCCTGCTCTCCCCAGGTCCCGTCCAACTCCTAACCCCGCTGCCTCGTCTCCCATGGAATCATACCTCGCTCCAAAGTCCGGACAACACGGGTTCTGGCCGCCGTCCGTCCTCCGGCTCCGCGGCACCCGATATCTTCAGACCCGGCGCCCTCTCAACGAAGTCCCACACTCCCTCGCCGCCTGCAAGCCCGAGCCGGCTCTAAACCCCAGCCCCACCGATGGCGCTTTGTCGTTGAAGAACATATCGAGCCAGTGAGCCGCCTCCTTGCGCGACGCCCTCGTTGCTGCCACCTCTGGCGCTGCCGACGAACGGGATCGAGGACAGCAGAGGCTTGACAGAGGTGTTGCGTGGCCTCGGATCATACCTTGTCGCTGACAAGTATTTTTCGTCGTGTCGGATTGATTCGGCTGCTGAAGCTTAATCACGGAGGAAAATAATAGGTAATCTCTATTTATATTTATATATTGGTATATGGAGTACATGACTTGGTATTTGGTAGGTGTTGGATCACAAGATATTACCTGTTTTTTATGGTTCATGATTATGCAATAAAATCATAATCAGATTGTAAAAATTCCTCCATATATGGTATATGCGTTTTGTTAAGTGGATTTTGAGACCAGAAACTATGCGATCCTCGTCTAGTACAATCATACATATGCTAAACTGTTTGGATCTAGTGTTTGTACCCCATTGCACTTCAACAATATTCCACAAGTAAAATTCATATGAAACGTCAAAGGCTGTAGTATTGTAAGATTTGAAACTCAGAAAATATTGCTAACCTTCAACTTTTTAAAGACTGACTTGTAGTATGGAAAACAAAAGAAATGAAAAAGGCGAAGGCAGATGCAGTTGTATTCGTTAGTGCAGACCATAAGGAAAGGGAATTTTAAACACAAATAAATACAGGGCTGTTTTTTTTTTAGATAAAGAAATACAGGGCTGTGATCTTTCTCTAATGATGCTAGCACCTAGATTAGTGGAGATTGATTTATGAGATTTATCAACTTGACTGAGAAGAGATGTCGAACTACTATGACCTGTATGGTAACGATGGAATACCAATTTTATTGCTTGAAGGAGCTGTCGGTGATGAGGTGCCTACTAAGCTGGCATGTTCTACCTATAAAATGGATTTAACCTACATCTTTTGCTAAGCTGTTGGCAATACTTACTGATAGTTAAGGCATCAGTTTTAAGTTACTGGTTGAGCTATACGCATGTTTTTTTAATCGACTTTACCTCCAAGTACTGATTTCTGAGATTATAACTGTCATTTTATATTTCTAATCACCTCTATAGTAACTGGACCAAGAAAAAACTGGCTAAAACTGAATCCTACAAGGCATGCTTGACATTATAGACTTTTCATATGAAGAGTAAACACAATGATCCATTAGAGATATGCATATGGATTCAGCACACGGGATCTTCCGCTTAGCTGCAAGGTCTCTGTTGCGTTGAGCCCGCAACGCCTGCCTCTCCTTGGGTGGTATGCTTTGCCTACGTTTTCTTCGGCGGGCGTTCGTCACTTGCGTATCCTCGGGGGGCTTATTTTTATTGGCTTCCCTTCTGCGGGCGTTTATCTCTTGCCTCTCCTCGGGTGTCATATTTTGCCTTGCGGCCCTTTGGCTTGCATTTCTCTCTTCAAGAATGAACGTACCAGGTGATATGGCAACCGGTGTATTAGATGTACTCTGTTTTCCATTGAGATTAGCTGCTGCAATTTTTTCTTCCGTGCATATCTCTCCCATTCCCTTTGTCTCTTCAATTCTTTTGGATCTGCTATTTGTCCAGCGAGTAACCAATATTTAGACTGTATAAGGTCGAAGTAGGTAAGAGGTGGTGATATGTTTACCTGAATTGCTGCCGTCCGTTATGTCTTGGAACGGAGCCCGTAGTAGGTTTTGATGATCCCATATGCAACACACTACTTATCCTATCTGTTATAAAATGAGGATCTGTTATAAAACGAGGATTCTGTACAAGTCATGTCTTACATGTTTTACATGTTTTGCAGTTGAAATTCGGGATATCTCTCCCGTCCTTTTGTCTTTTCAATTCTTTTTGATCTTCTATCTATCCTGCGATGCAAAAACATTTAGGCATTACAAGATCGACTGTAGCTTAAAGTTGTGATGCATTTACCTGAACTTCTGTCATTTACCTGAACTTCTGTCATTGGTTAGGTCTTCGAATGGAGTCCTTACCCCAGTACGCTTTGATGATGCCATCGAAATGATGAATCTGTCGAGAAACCAATGAGGACTCTGTCGAGAAACCAATGAGGACTCTGTCGAGAAACTTTGAGACTTTTGTTTCCTTTCAGGCAAAGCAAGGCAAGGGGAGCATCAAAATCACAAGCAAACGAAGGTACTGTTCCATCAACGACATCTTTGCATTCAGCTTCTATCATAGTGAAACAGGTACATTCAGTTACCGCGTCAATTACATTCGAGTGCAGGGCTCAGAGCCAATCGCCACAGGCCGGACGCGATGACTACCTGGTAACCTGGAGACGGCGTATCAACCGGCAGCGCAGTTAAGGACGGCAATCTCGACCTGGTAAGCTCGGCAGCGGCTGGCAGTTGATCTCAGTGGCAGGCGATTGGCAGGTTGTGATTGGTTTTGACTGGCTGCTTGGTTCATCCGACTGGTTTGGCAAGTAATGATTGGTTTTGATGGCTGATTGATACTTTATGATTGGTCCGTGTAATCAGCTGTTTCCCCTTGTGTTAACCTTGGAATAATTACCGTGGGGGATGCCATTTAATAACCCTCTGCAGTTATGGTAGGATTTGATGACGGGATGCGTGGAGAAAAAAAATCGTGAGGTTTGAGAAGGAAACATGCTTTCGCCCAGTTGGTCGCACGCGGAGTGAGCGCAGGGAAGCGCGAGGGGACGATGTTGGACGAAAAACCAACGGCAGACTAAGGAACCAAATTTTCTTTCCTCACTAGTAGAGATAGAGAAGAGATGATAAGTGATTTTTAAATCTCGTGAATAAGGAGCGATAAGTGTGAAAAGGAGTCGGGTGCGACGGCGACGGGCAATAGGGGTTGGAGTCCGATTCGACGGTTTTGATATATTTATTGTTGTATGATAAGTGATTTTTAAATATCGTGAACAAGGAGCGATAAGTCTGAAAAGGAGTCAGGTGCGACGGTGACGGGGCAATAGGGGTTGGAGTCTTTTTTTTTTTTTTTTTTTTTGACAGCTCAAACCTCACGGCATTTATTCAATAAGCGACAGCTTCTCTGATTGAACTAACGCAATCAGAAAGCCAGGAGCTACATCAAAATTAACAACAAGTTCTTGACTTAAAGCTTCTTTAGCCAAACTATGAGCTACCCGGTTTGCATCCCGGCTAGTGTAAAGAAGCCTAACCTCCTGGAAATTATTAGCTAGTACTCTCATCTCCACCAAAACATGGAAGGCCGCCGTGCGCTCTCCCAGACTGGAATCCCACAGCTTCTTGACATTGAGACAATCTGTCTCAATCACTATCTCTGAAACTTCTTCTCTATTGCTAGTAGCATAGCATCCCTGCATGCAAGGAGCTCTACAGACTCCGGCTCCACAAGTCCTTCATATCGACTGCATCGGCCGCACAAGAACTCTCCAGTATGGTCCCTAGCAACCACCCCAGTTCCTCCTCTTCTCCTACCGCCATCAATGGCGGCATCAGTATTCAGTTTTACACAGCTAGGCTCCGGAGCTGTCCACTTCAGCCTCGTCTTACAACATTTGCATTGTCAGGCAATGGCACCTCCAAGCTATGAACAATATCATCAATCACCTGCATTGATCTAAGCGGCTGGTACACCTCCTCACCATGTGTAAATTTATTTCGGTTGTGCCAAATAGACCACATAACAGAGATAATTAGTGCTGCATCCTTCCCAGCAATAAATTTCGGATCAAGAAGATCCTCAGACCATGTCAACGGATGGAGTCTTGGTACCTTTAAGGAAAAGGTCCGCTCTGCAGCTTCCCAAAACGTCCTCGCATGATCGCACTGGATCAAACTGTGGTAAGGCTTCCTCCTCATGCCACATAAAGGGCACACAGCCCTTTCTTCCATAATATGCCTTCTAGCAAGCTCTTTATAACACGGTAGGAGTTGTTTGACGACTCTCCACCAAAAGACTCTTATTTTAGGCAAAACCTTGAGCTTCCAGAGAGCCTTCCAAGTGCTCTCCTTATCAGCCGAGCTGCTGGCATTCATCTCCTCTCTGTACCGATTTTCCATAACTTGTTTATAGCCGATTTCACCGTGTACAGACCTGACTTCTCCCACGCCCATGCCCAAATGTCCGGCTGGCAAGCTTTGGTCTGGGCATACCCAGAATAGCATCTCCATCTGGAGGCAGAAACACCTTCCGAACAAGTGCAGTGTTCCACTCTCCGGTGTCATGAACCAGGCCAGAGACAAGCTGGACTGTTCATCGGAAAGCCTACCAATCGGCCGCATAGTATTTGTTCCCATGATCCACCTATCATGCCAGATTTCATCTCGCCCAACAATAATTGCACGCCATATAGGGGAGGCCCCCGAAGGGCATTCTGCTGTCAAAATATCCCCTGTATGAAAGTATCTTGCTTTTAACACACGAGCACATAAACTGCTCGGGTTTTTCCAACAAGCGCCACGCTTGTTTAGCTAGCATCGCATCATTGAAAACTTGGAGATCACGGAATCCAAGCCCACCATGAACTTTGGCTTCTGTCATCTTATCCCAAGCTTGCCAATGCATCCCTCTCTTATCTAAAGAGCCAGCCCACCAGTATTTTGACATAACTGTCGTTAACTTTTTACACATACCTTTTTGAGTTTGAAACAACTCATAGAATAGGTCGGTAAGGCTTGGATAACAGATTTCAAGAGGACACCTTTAGCAGCACATGAAAGCTTCTTCTCACACCAACCTTGAACTTTTGATCTCGAGCTCTCATGAATATGTTCAAATTGGCTATCCGTGATCCTCCCACTTGCAGTTGGGAGACCAAGATATTTCTCCGTAAGTGCTTCCCGGTGGATTTGTGTTACATTCTTGATGCTCCTCCTCACCGATGCACCACAATTTGGACTGAAGAAAACTGAACCTTCTGTTTATTAGCACACTGTCCCGAGCCAACATTATAGTCATGCAAAATATCATTTAGCCTTGCTGCACTTCGGAATCCGCCTTCATGAAAATCAAACAATCATCTGCAAACAATCATGAATAGGGGTTGGAGTCCGATTCGAAGGTTTTGATATATTTATTGTTGTATGATAAGTGATTTTTAAATCTCGTGAATAAGGAGCGATAAGTCTGAAAAGGAGTCGGGTGCGACGGGGCAATAGGGTTGGAGTCCGATCGTTAGCGCCGCCGCTCACCCCAACAAGTCGAGATCGAGGTTGGCGAAGGAGCCACTTTCCAGGGCGCCGATTTCTCGCTTCGATTCAAACAAAAGGGAGTTCGTGATGACCTCCAGCCCTGAGTCCAGCTCCGAGAAGGAGGTGAGTCGCGTCGAGGTCGGCCTCGACGCTCTGGACATCCATGGCGAGCCCCGTGAGATGATGAAAAGTGGAAAGGGCGACAAGGCCAAGCATACGGCGGCGAGCGGCTCCAATGTTGTGCCGTCCGCAGTTTGCGAGAATGCCAAGGATCAGGTGCCGGCGAGCGACTGGAAGACGGCAGCGATGGCAGCGCTCGACAAGTGCTGGGTTGCTGCGGCGTCGAGCAGGCACAAGTCGGTGAGGGAGGCCGCAGCGCGCCACTATGCAAGAAGGAGGCGGAAGCGGGGAAGAAGCGAGCAATGAGGAAGAAGCGGTTGAGCCAGGAGTCCGTCGACTTTCTGCTCGCCAAGGCCAAGCTACCACGCCCTGTCCTCCGCGTCGACCACGAGCTTATCGACAGCCTGAAACTTTCACTCCGCAGAGGCGCGAGGAGATGCGCGCAGCCAAGACCATGGCTGTGGTGAATCTGCAGGCGCAACGGGACTGGAAGATGAACTCGTTAGGAGGTACCACACATATGGCTACATAGAGATTGAGGTTGATGAGGAGGAGGACAGCGACGATGAGAACCTCTGGGTCTGGGACTGGCGGGTCAACAACTAGTCAATCGGCTTGAACATCGCAGAGAGATGCTGTTGGTATGGAGCGTGGCGTTTTCGTGCAGACTAAAATTATAGGAAATTCATTTTGGCTCTAGGTGCAAATACTCCTTCTACTGAAAAACATGTTATAAAATGTCAAAAAATCCGTAAAAAACATTGCGCATTACAATTCCAAATTTGAGAGGCGCGTGTAAAGTTTCATGAAAAACGACATTTTAAAGGGCCTTTATAAAAAACATTCTTTTAACTCCAAATTTTGTCTTTTTACGAGGTTCTTCATGTAACAACTTTGTGAACACATAACATGTGAAGAAGTACCCATTTGTTATGGATCAGTTAGCCATCCATAGAGACTTGAGGTTGATGATGAGGAGGACAACGACGATGAAAACCTCTGGGACTCGGGGGTCAACTAGTCAATCAGCTTGAACATCGCAGGGATGTTGTTGGTCTAGAATGTGGCGTTGTTGTGCAGCCTAAAATAATTGAGAAATTCACATTTTGGCTCTTTATATGCCCTTTTTACTGAAAAACACATTTTGATATGTCAAAAAGTTCCGTAAAAAAAGTTCACGCATAGAACTCCAAATTTTGTGGGCGCAAGTAAAATTTCGTGATAAACCGACATTTTTTGTCGCCGGTATAAAAAGACAAAAGGATGTCTAGTGAAAATGGCTTTATTTAACACCAAAATTTATCTTTTTTACATAGGCGACACAAAAGTTGTTTTTTCATCTAACAACTTTTTTTGAGGGAAAGCCGTCATGGTAGATTTTATTCATTAGGCAACAAAGTTACATTATCCGCGATTACACCGATAAGAAAATCAGAGGGGTCCTCCTGCCAAACAGTCGACAAAGGCGTCTCTGTATGGCTAGCTAAAACATGTGCAGCCATACAGTGCAGGAATATAACAACAAAGAAGTGTGCATTCCTCATAAATAGCAGCAGCTGGTCCGAGAGAGTTCTCATTGGGAACATATGACGTGAAGATGCACCCGTTTGTATTAACCGTACCCACCAGTTGCTGTCTGAGGTTAATTTGAATTCAATAGCAACCATAACACGGATCAGTTTTTTTTTAATGTTGGTAATCGTATGCATGCAAACAATGAGATGGATCCAACGGGCTAGTGTCGCGTTTGCAAATTGCAGAGGGTCAAGAGGCCACAGCATCGTGACATGTAGGGAGATCAAGAGGTAGAGAACCCAGGAATAGAAAATGTGCATGCGTTTACTTGCACGTTAGAGGAAGATAAACAAGGCAAGTTGCAGTACTTAAAGGACATCGAAGATCTGCATCTGTACTATTGGAATAGATCAGATTGGTTATTTCTTTGGAAGCTCTCAACCACCGGAAAAACAGGTTGAATTTATGAGTTACAAGTTACAACACATCCAAGATCACAAGGTATTTTGACCCATGTTAGTATGCTAACACCATCGGTCCTTGATGCTGCAACCTTTCCGTTACAGTGAACACATCTTCCCTTAAATCTTACAGTTCAGCTTGCTCAGCAGAACTGATACTCAACTGCATGTTAATATTCAGCTTGAGAATACGAACAGGTACCCAGAGTGGCATAGTTAATTTCATGTTAAAAATTACAGATCGTGAACAACCTTCAACAACAGGTACATGTTTCCTGAATTCACCACCTAAAATAACTGGATCACCACCGAATGGAAAATGCACTGCAGGTCTGCAGCGGCATAGCCAGACTCAAGAATATCATGCAAAGCGATGTATAGCATCTAAAAGCACCTTTTATGCTTCATAGGGGCCTTGTCCCAGAGGACCAGAGAACACTTTCCAGTAAGATAACCTAGAAACGTGCCCCTTTTAATATAGCAACAAATTTAGCATCTGAATTTGCAGTTCCACCACCTGGAAACCAAAGAGATGGTACATCTGAAGAGCAATCTGTTTTCAGGCTAGAAATATAACGTAATGGCAGTCCACAGAAAAGTTTTTCTAGCGCAGACCAAGATGGACACACATGCAAATCACAATTTCACCATTAGCCCTTTTCTGATTTCTATCCAAAATTGACTGTTAAATGGCTGCTTTCTCCAAGGCGGCATTTATAACGTATGGCAATTCATCAAAATATATTTAATAGGACAGGAACCACTTTTATGTGAGCACGTAGGCAGTAAGATAAACTTAGAAATCGTGAAGCATTTTAGCCGATTTTGGCCAATTCTACCATAGCAGATCTTGAAACTACAAGGTAGCTAGGGATATTATAATTAAAATCATTTAGCATGCAAGTAACCTAGCAGCACAGAGGAAAATTGCTCCACTACATGTGTCGAGACACCAGGAGGGTGATGCAACGGTGCATCAGGTGATCAGGCAGAGCTACATGACAGGCCGGCCACACTTCTCTATGAACACTTCAGCACTAAGCATTCCAGGAGATATTAAAAGCCATCATGATATCGAACAAAGAAGCTAACAATAAAATTGAATACATAAAACACAACCATTCCACTGGACATGGATAAGGACCCTCATATATCGAGAAATATACAATAAAACACATGAACTTCACCTGGAAAATTAAAATGCATGAACAACTCACCTCTTATACATCCACAGCCAGCACAGCCACCAAGGTAGTAGCCTTCTAACCTTCTTAGCCAATGTCCAATATGGACAGCAAGACACTATATAGAGCACTAACAGCAGGAATGGCCAGTAAATCAGAGAACTCTGGAATTTATTATAAACGACAGAAGAATCCTGGATCTTAAGAAAACAAACCTAGAGAGCGGAGCAGATAGATCATTGAAACAACAATGTTAAAAAAGAAAATTTAGTGCCACTGCATGAACTGAACAAACCCAGTAATGGATATTACACAAGTATTAGCATCTACTCCCTCCGTTCCTAAATATAAGCCTTTTTAGAGATTCCAATACGGACTACATAGTACAGACCAAAATGAATGAACCTACACTCTAAACTACGTCTATATACATCCGATTTCGAAAAAGCTAAAACATCTTATAATACGGAAAGGAGGGAGAACAAGGCAGCAGTCACATAAAAAAGATCTATACCCGAAAGACTAGATTCATGAGAAAGTTGAGAACAGAAGAAACAGCGGTGTCAATGAAATCATCACAGAAGAGGCAAATGCCTAATGAAGAAGCAAAAAAAAAAAGAATACAATGAATGCAGCACGAACAAGAACCAAAACGTGAAAACAAACCGAACATCATCTCCATAAGTTTAAAGAAACAATTAACAGGGGAAATCAAGGATCTGACAGCACAAAAGAGCAGAAATAAGATGCAGAAGAAGACAAAAATATTACTACCTTCTATCCTTCCAGGGAAGCCATAGGATGTGGAGAACAGAGCAAACAGAAACAAGAGGAAAGCAACAATGGGAAGGGATGCATATAAGCGAGCCTTCAGCACAGTCAGAATTATTGTTCTCAATCATAACCATGGTGTTAAACTGGTTCAACAATACTCATATGAAGATGGAGTTCTATCTTTACATGAGATACTTCACAAATCTACAAGGAACTTATATGGATCCGATATACTTCACATAAGATCGACGCTTATATGGATAAACTGGTCCAACAAAGTCAAACAAAACATGCTTTCATCAAAGAAGATATATGAAGATGGAGCTCTATCCTTGCATGAGATACTTCACAAATACAGAAGGAGCTTATACAGACCCGATATACTTCACATAAGATCGGACCTTATATAGACTGGTTCAACAATGTCAAGAAATATGCTTTCATCAAAGAAGATATATGGAGATGGAGTTCTATCTTTACATGAGAATATGAGATACTTCATGAATCTAGAAGGAAAAAAACAGAGAACGACAGGAATGGAAGTTCTCTCCCGCAAACAAAAGGTAGTTTTGAAGATTTATTTTGAAAAGCTCGTGATAAAGTCTACTTGGATTTTCTGTTTGACCAAATGGAAACACCGAAACATCATCACAAAGAGGGGATATTCCAGGACAGTAGAAGGACACTGAAATCAGGATGAATTCTAAAATGTTAAAAGTACCATCATTCAGACTCGAAGGGCCCAGACTCTATTTTTGTAACATTTGCACTTGAGCTCATGAGATAGGAGCCACAACATAAATATGCTGATCCCATAGCAAGGCCGTAGCAGTTAGTGGGCACTAGAGAAAAGCAAACAACCCACGAATCATTCCATCAAGCAATTGGATATCGCACACAAATGAAACTGATCCACTTATGTGCACTTGTACATGAAACTGATCCACTCATGTGCACTTGTACATGAAACTCTTTTACAATAGTATATGTAACATTTGCACTTGTTCTAAGTAGAAAGGAGCCTGGATGCAAATATGTTCATCCCACAGTAATAAGATAGAACTTAACGATCACTTGAGAAAAACAAACGAACCATGAATCCTTACATCGAGCAATGGGGATAAGTAGGCAATGATACTGATCGAAACAGTAGACAACTTTCTCAAGATGGGAAAAGTATAAAATCTATTGCCTTTGTGAGGTGGTACATGATATTTTATTAAATATTGAAGAACATGTAGCGAATAATCCAAACACATCATGAGCAGTACTAGAACAACAATGCATGTATAGCTTGAACTAAACTTCAGGATATGATCTCAGTTTCCAAGGTACACATAAACTAAGTCGGTCTAATATATATACGGGTCTGGGAGTTTAAGCAAATCATTAAAAAAACAGCTAAATATAAGCAAATACTTGACATACAAAAACAAGTCACAAGTGCAAAGGGAATCCATGTGAAAACGACAAACGACATTTAACGTGAGCCTGAGCCATCCTTGATTGAACAAGAGGGGTCACAGCCCAGCAGTGATATGATTAGAGTTTATACTTTAGTAGTGTACTTGATGCATTCCTCTCTAGTTCATCTACAAATGAAAATTTGACCATGTTAGACCTGCAATTCATTCGAGGGATTTCATGTGAAACTTCACCATGAAGGGAAAAAATGGGCTAATAATACTCGCTACCATCTAAATAAGTTATGTCTAGAGCAAGGTTGATGCCAATATGAAGCGCAGATACAGAATTTGACGGAAATTTCTGCAAACATGTAAGAATAGCCTACACATTTCGTTTCGAGAATACATGAATTTTTCAGGGAAATGTGGTTCAGACGGGAGGGAGGGATTTGCCTTAGGTACAAAAGGGTGCGGTGGGGTGCGCAGTACATGTATCAGCAGCGACCTGCCGCTGAAACACCGCCGATGCTTGTCCGCCTCACGTTCACCTGCTACGCCTTAAATAGCCCATCCAGGCGACCTCGACAGGGGCCGCGCATGGTTGTCTGTACGCGTCTGGAGCGGAGAAGAGCGGACGCGGAGGAGATGAAAAGAAAAGTAAGGGCGCCGTCGCCGTCGCCGTCGCCGGGAGGCGGTCAGGTGAGGAGGGATTAGTTTTTTTCTTTCATGGAGGGTGAGGACGTGAGGTGAGGTACCGGGACGGGCTGCTCGAGAACCCAAGTGTAGGAACTGGCCCAGTAAGCGCGTGGCCCATCATCATGATCCGTGGAGTTTGCGGAGTCTGATCCGGAGACAACTTCCCTTGTAGCGTGCGGACCCGGATGCGACAAGGAAAGGACACGCGTCGAGATACGATCGGTAGTCAAAGTAGGGATGAGCCTAAAAAAAGACCGGGCGCGACGGGGCAATCGGGGTCGGAGTCGGATGTGGGGATCCGATTCGAAGGTGAGGATCTAGGGTTGGACGCCGCCTATACATACCCCCGGCCCTGCGCTCTCTTCCCCCAAACAATCGCTTGCGCCGCCGCTGCCACCGGAACAACAAGTCGAGATCGAGTTCCTAGGTTGAGAGCGAGGAGAGCAGAGGAAGAGGAGGAAGGAGGAGATGGCGTGCGAGCCGTTGGTGCAGGGTCCGCTGTTCGGAGCGCCGGTTTCTCGCCTCGCCTTCGACCAAAGAGAGTTCGTCAAGACCCCCACCCCCAGCCCGAGTCCAGCCCCGAGAAGGACGAGGCGAACCGCGTCGAGCTCGACCTCGCCGCTCTCGGCATCCACGGCGAGCCCAGGAAGACGGTGGAGAAGACTGGAGCAAGCGACAAGGCCAAGGATCTGGTGCCGGCGGCGAGCGACTGGAAGACGGCAGCGATGGCAGCGATGACAAGTGCTGGGTTGCTGCGGCGTCGAGCAGGCACAAGTCGGTGAGGGAGGCCGCAGAGCGCCACTTTGCCAAGGAGGAAGCGGCAGCCGGGAAGAAGCGAGCAATGAGGAAGAAGCGGTTGAGCCAGGAGTCCGTCGACCTCCTGCTCGCCAAGGTCAAGCTACAACGCCCTGTCCTCCGCGTCGACCACGAGCTTCTCGACAGCCTAACTCATTTGACTCCCGAGAGGCGTGAGGAGACGCGCGCAGCCCAGACCATGTCTGTGGTGAATCTGCAGGCGGGCCGCGACTGGGAAGCAGAACTCGTTAGGAGGTACCACACCTATGGCTACATAGAGATTGAGGTTGATGAGGAGGAGGACAGCGATGATGAGAACTTCTGGGACTGGCGGGTCAACAACTAGTCAGTCGGCTTGAACATCGCGGGCAGGGGAAGCTGTCTCTCTGAGAGAATGAATTTGAACCTACTATATAGGTTTGTCATGGCAGAGTCGACAATGGAGGTCAGTTTTTGTTGGAATTTTGTTGATGTTGCGTGCGATTTGCGATTTTGCTACATGTGAGACTTCATTTTGTTGTGTAAGCATGGCCAATTTGCTACACTGATTTCAGTCGCATGCCACTCTGATCTCTGCAAAAGTGACGTTGTACTCAGATTTTGCTACATTGAAATTGGGATTTGTTGGATATGTTGTTGATTTTTGCTACATGAATGTGTTTGAAGTGCTAAATCATTTTTTCGCTACATATTACAATTTTTATACACCGATATTTTTTGCTACACACCTGTGCTACATGCGCAAAAAAAAATTGTTGCGTCGGATTTTTTTTGCTACATTCATCGGACACAACATTTTCTAAAACATTTGTTTTGCTACATGAGATGTTACATACACATACAAAAAGTGTTACACGCGAAACGTTTTTGCTACATATATCAGACGCACGAGATTGTTTCACTTAACTAGATCGGACGGCTACGGAGGCGGCTGTAGCGAGGGCTCGCTACACCCGACCGACGCTTAGCGTTTGCCATATTATTAGCAGCAGTATCAGTAAGCTATTGCATCTTTGCTGGGCTAATCATATTATCTTTTATGTTTCGATTTATATTATCAGTAATTATATGATCGATGCGTGGTGAATGATCCCTACTTCATATCCTGAGGTTTTACATTTTTCTCTTCTGGCACTGGTTCTATTATCTTATCACTAGATAGCGGATCTCCCTCAAATATATTTTGTTGTGCACATCTCAAATGTGTTACTCCCTCCGATGTCTGATCCAAAAAAAAAAATGTGTCGCTCGTACAGCTACAACTAAAGCGTGTAGAGTTCATTTCCTCCGACAACTTATGCAAAGCAATATTAATTACACATACATTACTTCGATAAACTAGAACGTCTCTTAAGAAAATTAATAAAGGACAGAACTAGGGATCCCCGGGGATCCACATCCCGGTTCTTCTGCTGCCACGTGTTCTCTCCCTACCTCTCAATACGCGCGTGATAAAAAAATTGTGTTACTGCATCAAAAGTCAAAATTCCACCAATTTTTTCAAATGCTTCTATTGCGCAAAACGGTTCTTCGTATAATTTTTTTTTTGTACTAGCAAAAGTACAATTTCCTCTCAAATCTCACAAGATGCTTCTGCAAAGTTCCGTTCGTAGCAATTTTCTATGTTGCACATAGCAAATGCTTCTATGAAAAAAGTTCTATTTGTAGCAATTTTTTGCTATGTAGCAAATCTGAGAAAACCTCCTTGGCACCGGAAAACACCTCGACGCGGCCATTGCAGCAACGTGGATGGTCCATGGTAGCATCTTACTTCAGAGCTCCGGCGAGGCATCGCCTGCTTACACCATGTAGATTATTTTATAGAGCAAAACACGTGTCGTCGATAATATCGCTATGTGTCATCGGTAGCAACATCGCGCGCCCTGGTAACATCGTCGGCTCGTCGGTAGCAATGTGATGCGTCATCGGTAATATCGTCAGCTCGTCGATAGCAACTTCGCAATATGTCGGAGCATCCGCTCGTAGAATTGTCGGATACCGTCGGTAGCATCGTCGGCTTGTCAGTAGCAACACTGTAGCATATGCGTGCCGATAGAAATGTCGGCTCATCGGTAGCAATGTGCGCCATCGGAAGCAATACCGCGAGCCGCCGTCGTCATAGAAAATCTGTGCTACAAACTGTGGGGAGTTGCTTTGGAAGAGGAATTTTTTGTTACCAATCTTTAGAAAATTTGCATCACATTAAAAAAAATTACATCATCGACAAAATTGCTACTCCGCCATTGGAATACAATCATTATGTGGATTTGCATCGGTGGAGAAGCAATTTTGCTACGAACCCTACAAAAATTTGCAGGCTGACCATCGTTGGCAACACGCACGCGGGTGCGCCGCCGGCGTTGCCGCCCGCGGTCACCGCGGTGTGCAGCAAACCGGCCGCCGACCTCGCATCTCACGGTAGCCATCGTCGCAACTCGTTGGAACTCACAGCCACTCCAGGTGCTCGAAGACCACATCTCCACCTCCTCCCTCTCCTATCGATCCTCCGGGAGCTTGGGGCGGCTCTCGAGGGACCAGTACAGCGGCGCGTTGGGGGCTCAGTCCGACAGAGCTCGATGCGGCGCGGGAAGCTCGTCGTGGTGTTGCGGCGGCCGGAGTACGTGCGGGCTCCGGGCGTGGAAGCGAGCGGCGGTGGAAGCGCGGTTGCCGCGCCGCTGGACTGCTTCTCGCCAACTAGCACTGCCGATTCGCGGAACCAGAGTGGCAAGGAGCTGCCAGAGATGTCCGCATCGTGGGGTGGGGCTAGTAGCCACCAATCCGTGGAGGCGTGGGGGGGCGCGACCTTGCCGAGGAGGCGCGAAGCGGCGGCCAGGCCGAGGAGCCGCGCGGGTCGGCGGCCTTGCCGTGGAGACGCGCGGGGGCGGCGACCTCGCCGCTGAGGTGCGCGCGGCGACGGCCGGGTAGGAGAGGCGCGCGGATAGGCAGCCTTGCCGTGGAGGCGTGCGGGGGCGGCGACCTCGCCGCTGAGGCGCGCGGCGGCCGGACTGTGAATGCCTCGAGATGGAGTGAACGACTGAACGCTGTTTTTTTCTACCCGTTGATGAGATCACGTTTAGTTTTACGGTACCATTTTAGTATCACATCACATGTCCTGCAAAAACAAGTTAGACGTTTCTAACCTTTGTATTTGCAATTTTACGAGGCTTTAGGATTTACAGTGTAAAACCGTCACTGCCTACGTAAGTAACCAAGCATGACTATTCATGTTGCTAGATTGACATTGTGGGGTGAAGGACAACCCAACATTACGAAAATGTTGCGGCTCCCCTTCTAAACGATTACAGCTGCACGTGACCCCCGTGTGGACCTAGTCCACATGCCCCATCCGCTATCAAGTAGACAAGACCAACTATAGAAAGATTCGAAGCTACATGAAGCACTTCGTTGGCGCCGACAGGCATACTAAGAGCAGCCGGAAGGTCCGCGGATTGCCAGAAGTTCGAGATCAAACTATGCCGCTGGAAACAAGATAAGACCGCATATTGGGAAGCAAACATAAATAATCTGAATGTCAGAAGAGCTCAATGACATACCCGCACAAACTTGTGCGGTGCCCGCACCGACTTAGGTGCTCTAGTACGTACCTGTACCTACTCATAGATCGCTCTTATACCACTATTGGGTTACGTAGCAGAATTTAAAATTTTCCAACCTACGCAACAGCCAGGAACAACTATGAAGATACAGGGGAGGTTAGTATTGTTTCGTTACCAACAACAAGACACGGAGGAGTTGTCGGTGACGATGTCGATGATGCCTGATGAAGATCCTCACGGCCAAGCCTGGCGGCGAGGATGTTACCGATTCCTCGTACAACCTTCTTGATCCAGCAGAGTGAGGGCCAAACGTCTAGGACGAGTAGCCCCTCCGTGAGCTCACACACGTACGTCCGTCAAGATCTAGCAGCGCTTCGCCATGCCAGAGTTAAGAGCTACTGGTGTACGTATGGTGGAGAGAACCCCAACACATGGGAGAGAGGGAGAGAGATTAGATCTAGATCTAGAGAGCCCTTGGGAGAGATCTCTAGTCTTGTCTCTAAATTGTGTGTCTCCAAGAGGAGAGGGGTGGAGTTTATATAGTAGATCAAAGGGGTAGGGATGCTTGGGCAAGGGAAAAGATTTCCCCTTGTCCAAGTAGGTTTGGGGGAGGAGTTGGAGTGGGACTCCAACTCCCCCACCGCCTCAACCGCCGCCGCCCTTGGGGTGGGGCCCGCCCTAGGCGCGCCGACCTAGGTGGGGTCGGGCCCCACCCAGCCGCTCCCGCCTCCCCCCATGGGCCCTAAGGCCCATTAGGGTTTCGGCCCTGGCCCGCCACCACCTAGTGGTGGTGCGGCTGCCATGTGGGCCCCTAGGGCCCATGTGGCAGCCACCTTTTATTGGCCCTTTTAAATAAATAATTTTCTCTTTTATTTATTAATTAAATAAATTAATATTTTATCAATTATTATTTTGTCTAATTAATTCCCAGAATTAATTGCTTATCATATAAACATATTTACATGATCCGGGACACCCAGTGTCCGCCGACAAAATATACTAGATAATTATTTCCTTCTATATAAACCTTCTTTCTTATTGATCCAATCTCTGAATGTAATTCTATCACGCCGGAACCATCCCAGGTGATACTCCTTCTCTACTCCTAACCAAACTACGTAAACAACAGACCTTGACGTCTTAAGTGTGTGACCCCTACAGGTTCGACAACGTATAGCTATAATTGGAAATTCCTATCCAATCACCGGTCAGGGTCAGAACCATGGACGTTCTGAATGACTACTATCGTTGTGCGAAGACACTCTGATGAACCTGTTTGATTAACATGTTTGTTCCCATCACTTCACGATACTCATCAAATACCCAAGGCGAGATATATGACAATACCGTAAATGATAACTTTCATTTACTATGTCACCTTATCCTTGTTACTGGTATGATGCCATTACTCTTTACCCGTGTTCAAGCATCTCATGATATTTACATATCACTTCCTTGTCTGCGCAGACTTATCGATAGACGTTTTCCCACTAGAGTGGATCCAGGTTGTATCTCTCTATATACCTAGAGGTGTGATTCCCAGTCTTGAACTATTATGATCATACATACCTTCAAGGTCACCCAGCTATAGCCGTTTTGATCACCCAATTACGGCCATGATACTTGACTACGCCAAAGCTTCCTCTCTAATATACAACCATAAATTCTCATGGTCTAAGGAATGAACAAGCAACCAATCTTAGACTATACTATTTTCTCCAAAACTTGATCTCGTAGTATATCATACTTTTGGGTCTTCCCAGTCACAGTGTTAAACTTAACAATGTGCTCTCATTAATAATGACAAATACTTATGTCCATGGCTGGAAAACATCGCCATCCAGTATTAACGAGTTTGTCCAAGAGACAGGACAAAGGGTAAAAGGGTTTGATTATATCCTTACACGTGCGTATGTGTTTCCCTATAAATCACATATTTATGGACCATAGCAGTTATAGCATAAAGATATAATTCATTAATCATGAAACAGATGTATATTTATTGTCTCTCAGGCATACATTCAACAGTCTCCCACTTGCACTTAGATACAATAACTATCTATTACATTAAACCTTCTTTAATACCGATGTTAAACCGGTGAGGTTCAAACGTCAAGCATGGGAGTGCTTTTGTCATAGGATCAGCAACATTGTCAATAGTATGAACTCTACATATTGCAGTGTGCCCTTTTGCCACATGATCTCTGATGAGGTTATCCTTGCGTTCTATGTGCTTGGCTTTGCTGTGTGATGTGGGCGTACCCTCCGGGCACCCGACCGTTGGCGTACCCGATGCGGCCCAGCACCTGGAGGCCCATGAAGCCCAACAACTGCAACTTGGAGTACAAGACAAGAACCTCATGTAAACCCTACCTGGCTCCCTTTATAAAGCCAGGCAGGGGCACCCCATAGGGGGGATGACCACGAGACCACGTCTCACCTCGCCCTCGCGGCCACCATGTAACATCATCATACATCTATACAGATCAGACAAGCAGGATGTAGGTCTTTACCTCACCATGAGGGGCCGAACCTGGGTAAATCCTTGCTTGTCAGCCGACGGAACTACCAGCGCGCACTCTCTCCCCTTCAATCAACCCGGGGTACACAACCCAGGGATTTGCCGAGTCCACCCCTCGACAATTGGCGCCGTCTGTGGAAAGAACGCGCGCTGGATTCAACGTTTCGGCGGCTCCAATCTTCACCGGCAACAACGGCCAGATCGCATCTGGCCAGATCTACTTCGATATGTACGATATCGTGTGCCGCCTCCGTCATCAAATCTCCATCGACAACGACGACGCCTCGTGTGCGGCTTGTCAAATCCACCAGATCGCATCTAGCCAAGCTGATTCGCCCGTGATGATCGGCGAGTTCCATGCATCATCGACATGGAGACCTGGCGCTCGGCTCCCGAAGTCTCGGGTGTGCGTCAATCCTTCCGATCAGCGCCCAAGGCACGAGAAAGCCTCTGCCCACGGCGGTCGGCAGCAAGCGTCTTATCCAACGTGAAGTCGCCACCTCATGCACGTTCGGCTGCCACGACCCGTCGATCTGAGCAACGCCGCCACCTCGCGCTGGATACGAGCTCAAGCTGCTACCTCTTCGGCGTGGATCCGAGACTAGCACGGATCGATCCGTCTGGTAACTCACGCGCAAGGCGCAAGAACCCAATTTGCAAACCATGACCACCACGTGACCTTGTCCCTTGGCTGATCGGGATTTTTTTCTTACTCAACCTGATCATCTCTAATTAATTATTCTATACATTGATTACTTGGATCTAATCATTCTCCATACGCACATGTGTTTATGTGGTATTGCATGCATCGTTTGGAGCAATGACGCGACGACCCGAACCAATTCATGGATTTGCGTCGGAAGTCCGCCGGAACCTGCACACTAGGCTGTTTCGCAACGGACACGCGCGACTACCGGCGACCTGACCCGCTGCGGACACCTTCGACAACTCGACAGTCGCGACGTCCCTGACTCGACCGCGATGATGTCCACGACTCTGGCCACTACGGCAGCAAGCAGATGATTGGCCGGAGCCTGGAGCCAACCCCTGGCTACGCGCACGCCTGCAACATCGGCGAGACAGCTGATCCATCGAGGCTGCCTCGACGCTCGGGGGCTGGCGTTTATCGACTCCACTGCGTCGTTTCCCTCGCCTTCATCGACTCCGCCTCCGACACTCGGGGGCTGGCGCTTCGTCAACGACAAGTTCATCGCTGCACTCGACACGCGACTCGAGTGCCTTCATCGACTCGGCACCGTCGACTCCCATTCGCCGGCCTAATAAGGGACTCGGGGGCTAAGCGTTGCCCACGCCGCGTCGACTCCGGTCCGCCGCGTCGACTGCCTCTACGGCACTACTCCGCCGCGTCGACTCCGGTCCGCCGCGTCGACTGCCTCTACAGCACTACTCCGCCGCGTCGACTGCCTCTACGGCACTACTCCACCATGTCGACTACCTCCGCCGCGTCGACTCTGGTCCGTCGCGTCGACTACCTCTGCCGCGTCGACTCCGGTCCGCCGCGACGACTACTTCCGCCGCGTCGACTCCGGTCCGCTGCGTCGACTACCTCCGCCGCGTCGACTACTCCGCCGCGTCGACTCCGGTCCGCCGCGTCGACTGCCTCTACGACACTACTCCGCCGCGTCGACTCCGGTCCGCCGCGTCGACTGCCTCTACGGCACTACTCCGCCACGTCGACTCCGGTCCGTCGCGTCGACTGCCTCTATGGCACTACTCCGCCGTGTCGACTCCGGTCCGCCGTGTCGACTGCCTCTACGGCACTACTCCGCCGCGTCGACTCCGGTCCGCCGCGTCGACTGCCTCTACGGCACTACTCCGCCGCGTCGACTCCGGTCCGCCGCGCACAAACAAATTCGCCTTGGCCACACCTGATGCTCTCCCGGGTGTTGCGCCGCACAGGTCTACGTCAAACCTAGGTCGCCACCCGACGCACTCGGGGCTGCGCCATACAGGTCCAACTCGAACACCTAGGCCGCCACCCGACGCACTCGGGGGCTGCGCCATACAGGTCCAACTCGAAACCCTAGGCCGCCACCCGACGCACTCGGGGGCTGCGCCATACAGGTCCAACAAGAAAACCTAGGCCGCACTCGAACTGTCGGGGCTGCGCCACACAGGTCTAACAAGAAAACCTAGGCCGCACTCGACCACTCGGGGGCTGCGCCATACAGGTCCAACAAGAAAACCTAGGCCGCACTCGAACACTCGGGGGCTGCGTCATACAGGTCCAACAACGCAGTAGGCCGTTCGGCTGAGCAAATACTCGATATGTTTGTCGAGTCCACCAAGTAGGCCGTCAGGCTGAATGAGCAAACGCTCGGATATCATTCGAGTTCCAGAAGTAAGCCGTCAGGCTGAGCAAACACTCGAACCCATTCGAGTCACACGAGTAAGCCCTCAGGCTGAGCAAACACTCGAAAAGTGCAAACACGTAGTAAGCCAAACAGGCAGAAAAAGGACTCTGATTTATCAGTGATTTCCTAAAATTACTCCCATCGGGAGGGGTTCAAGAATTTCTTTTCGACTGAGAGAGATTTTTTAGATTAACCTCAATTACAAGCAATTCAGCTTAATCTCGGGGGCTACTCCCATCGGAGCACTGTTCGCGCTCCCGATAGACTCAGTCGAAACATTACCGACTAAAGCATCCTCTATAAGCCCTCAACGGCCGGAGTCGAATTTCTTTAACTATCCTTTTCAGGAACAAGACGGCGTGCCCATGAGGAAAGAGTACTTACCCGACGCATCGACTACGCCTACACGACATGCTGCTTTGAGTCCCTGCCCGATTCTTCGTATCGACCAGACACTCGGGGGCTCCTGATGTGGGCGTACCCTCCGGGCACCCGACCGTTGGCGTACCCGATGCGGCCCAGCACCTGGAGGCCCATGAAGCCCAACAACTGCAACTTGGAGTACAAGACAAGAACCTCATGTAAACCCTACCTGGCTCCCTTTATAAAGCCAGGCAGGGGCACCCCATAGGGGGATGACCACGAGACCACGTCTCACCTCGCCCTCGCGGCCACCATGTAACATCATCATACATCTATACAGATCAGACAAGCAGGATGTAGGTCTTTACCTCACCATGAGGGTCCGAACCTGGGTAAATCCTTACTTGTCAGCCGACGGAACTACCAGCGCGCACTCTCTCTCCCCTTCAATCAACCCGGGGTACACAACCCAGGGATTTGCCGAGTCCACCCCTCGACACTGTGAGACCTCGGATCCTTTGCCAGAGCCACCGCGCTATTGTTGTCACAATAGAGTTCGATTGGATCTGCCACTGAAGGAACCACTCCTAGTTCAGTGATGAACTTCTTTATCCAATAGCTGTCTTTGACTGCTTCAGATGCCGCCACATATTCCGCCTCCATTGTAGAGTCTACCACCGTGCCTTGCTTGGAGCTTCTCCAGCTGACTGCACCGCCGTTAAGAACGAACACGTAACCTGATTGTGCTTTGGAATCGTCTGGATCAGACTGAAATCCTGAGTCAGTGTAACCCTTTACTCTGAGCTCCTCATCCCCTCCATAGACTAGGAACATGTCCTTAGTTCTCCTGAGGTATTTTAGAATGTTTTTAACTGCTGTCCAGTGGACTTTACCAAAATCAGATTGAAATCTGCTGGTAACACTTAGGGCATATGACACGTCGGGACGTGTGCATGTCATTGCGTACATTATAGATCTTATTGCCAAAGCATAAGGAATATCCGTCATTTCTTTTCGCTCAGCAATAGTCTTGGGACAATGCTTCTTGCTCAAGATAATTCCAGGCGATATAGGAATATTGCATTTCTTGGAATCGACCATGTTAAATCTCTTCAACACCTTTTCTATGTATGTACTTTGGCTAAGACCTATTAGGCGTCTTTCTCTATCGCGATAGATCTTGATGCCTAATATGTAAGCAGCCTCTCCTAAGTCCTTCATCGCAAAACTCTTTTCCAATGAAGCTTTAACTTCCCCAAGAAACATCTTATTATTACCAAATAACAATATATCATCGACATAGAGAATAAGAAACGCTAGTGAGCTCCCACTTTCCTTCTTGTAAATACAAGTTTCCTCGAAATTCTGAATGAAGCCAAAACTCTTGACTACTTCATCAAATCGAATATTCCAACTCCGTGATGCTTTGCTTGAGACCATAAATGGACTTGTTTATCTTGAACACCATGTTAGCTTTCTTTGGATCGACAAAACCTTCGGGCTGTACCATGTACACGTCCTCAGAAAGATTTCCAGTGAGGAAAGCAGTTTTGACATCCATCTGCCAGATTTCATAATCATAGAAGGTAGCTATAGCTAACATAATCCTTACAGACTTAAGCATTGCTACGGAGAGAATGTCTCCTCATAGTCTACACCATGAATTTGTCGAAAACCCTTTGCGACAAGGTGTGCTTTATGAACGGTAACATTACCGTCCGCGTCTGTCTTCTTCTTGAAGATCCATTTACATTCTATTGGACTCACTTCCTCAGGAAGATCAACCAAATCCCAGACGTCATTGTCGTACATGGACTTCATTTCAGAATTCATGGCTACTTGCCATTTGTTGGAATCTACATCATCCATTGCTTCCTTATAACATGCAGGTTCATCCTCTTCGAGAAGAAGAACTTCATCCATGATGAAAACTTCTTGCTCGACATTCTCAAGTAAGAGAACTTCATTCTCGAAAAACCGAGGTTGTTCGTGATTTCTGGTTCCCTTTCTTATTTGAGGATTTGTCCTGACTGGAGTTTCTTCTTCCTCTTGGGGAGGAGTCAGAATCTCCGCATCAGTGGCTGAGTTAGTGACAGGAATTGCTTCCGGTGCATTCACTCTGACTATCTCTTCAGAAGATTGTAAAATCTCATCGAGACTAACCGTCCTCCCACTGACTTCTTTTGAAAGAAATTCTTTCTCAAGAAATACGCCATTCCGGGCAACGAAAATCCTGCCCTCGGCCTTGTTATTAAAGGTGTATCCGATGGTGTCTCTAGGATACCCTATGAAAACACATTTGTCAGACCTAGGCTCGAGTTTCATGGCTTGCAATCGTTTAACATAAACATCACAGCCCCAAACCCTCAGATGCCTATTATTGGGTGGTTTACCCATCCATATCTCATACGGCGTTGTCTTGACAGATTTGGATGGTGATCTGTTTAAAGTGTAAGCTGATGTCTCTAGTGCATATCCCCAAAAAGATAGTGGTAAATCAGATAATGCCAGCATAGACCTCACCGAATCCATGAGGGTTCGATTACGTCTCTCTGAAACTCCGTTTCTCTGTGGTGTTCCAGGCGGCGTGAGCTGTGGTACAATTCCACGCTCCTTCATATGTTGACCGAATTCATGACTAAGATATTCTCCACCACAATCAGATCATAGTACTTTATCTTCTTGTCATGTTTGTTTTCTACTTCATTCTGAAACTCTTTGAATTTCTCAAAAGTTTTCGACTTTTGCTTCATCAAGTAGATATAGCCATACCTACTTAAGTCATCAGTAAATGTCACGAAGTAAAGAAACCCACCGCGCGCTGGAATGTTCAAAGGCCCACACACATCAGTGTGTATGATCTCGAGCAGTTCCGTAGCCCGCTCAACTGTACCGTTGAACGGTGTCCTGGCCAATTTTCCCATCAGACATGCCTCACACTGATCAAATGATTGCAACAACCCATCTGAGTAGAGTTGTTTCATGCGGCCTTTTCCGATGTGCCCAAGACGACAGTGCCAAGTGTAAGTATCATCTTTCACTACTTTCAGTCGCTTTGCATCAATGTGTAATGTGTCTTCTATCCTTCCAAGATTCAATACAAATAGACCATCCACTAGAGGGGCTGATCCATAAAATGCACCCTTATAATAAATCGAACATCCATTGTTCTCAGAATTAAAAGAATACCCGTCACGTAAGTCGTGACCCTGAAATGATGTTCTTGCTAAATGTTGGTACAAAGTAGCAATTACGCATTTCCAAAATGAATACTGAAGGTAAGTGAAGGCTCATGGTACCGATGGAACGAACGCTAACTTGCATTCCGTTACCAACTCTCATGCAGACTTCACCTGGATTTAACTTCCTCACATCTTTTAGACCTATTGTCGTGTTGCAAATATGTGCAACTGAGCCGGTGTCAAAGATCCATGAATCACTGTGAGGACCAGTTAAATACACATCTAGAACATTGATGACTCTGGGATTTCCAGTCCCCATATCATCCACTAAATTGAGATCTCCTTCCTCTATCCTTTGTGATGCTTTGTTGGTTAAACCAACCCTTCTACAGTCCTTAATCTTAGCTTTCGCTACGGTGGAGACTTTTTGCTCCTGGGCACCAATGCACCCTCCAATTGAAAAAATTCGAAACCATATTTATAAGTTCCAAAAAATTCTGAAAAAAAATCCACGTATAGTCAATGATATATCCCACTTACGTGAAAAATTTCAACTTAAACCACTTTGTATTTTGAGCTACACAAAAATAACAAATGTGTAGATCTAAAAATGTATAATTTCAAATCTCTAAGTTTTACTAGATTTGTTATTTTTGTGTAGCCCATAATATAATGTATCTCAGATTAAAAATTTACACGTTTGTGGGATACACTATGGCCTACATCTGGATTTTTTTCAGAATTTTGGGAAACATACAAATATGATTTTCGAATTTTTTAAGTAAGAGGGATCACTGGTGCCCGGGATCACAATACACTTTCCGCTTTCGCTATGATTAATTTTTGAGTAAGCTCTTCGATGCTTATGTTACTACCAATCAAATTAGAATTTTGAATGTACCTGCTATAAGGCGGTGGTAGCGACATCAGCAACACTGTACGACTCGCTTGGGCATTCATTGGAAAACCTAGATCTTCCAACTTTTGATTAAGCTTAATCATGCTAGCCAAGTGGTCATTGAGCGAACCCTTCATGTCAAGCTTAGTACTGAAGAGCAGTTTAGTGATTGCATAACATGCAATTTAACTCTCTCCTGGAATAGACTCTGCAGCTCTGTGAGCACATCATATGCACTAGCTTTCTCAAAGCGAGTGTGCAGCCGTCTATCCATGTGAGCTAACATGAATTCCCTTACTGCCTTTTCATCACGAGTAAAATTGTCATTCCATGACAACTCTGAGGGAGGCGCATCTAGAACCTAAATTTTCCTATTGTCTCTAAGTCTATCTCTAAGGGTGCAGATCCAATCTACAAAGTTGTTGCCATTAACAGTTAAAGTTTCCATTTTACAAAGCAGGTTAATGTCGACAGGCTTTGATCTACAATGATAGCAAATTCCATTTTAGACTCTTTTTCATGATTAATCTGCACAAGTTAAAATGATACAATTTAACTAAAGTGTGCTCCCACTGAAACTGATATTCTCATGATCAGTTAAGCAGTGATTCGGAATCCACGGTCCTCAATAGTAAGAGTGATGGATACACCGCCTCTACTATGACGAAGGGGTAGGCCAACTTGCCAATCACTTCCTGCCGTGATTTCCGTTCATCTTTCGATGTAGTGCTCCGAACTCATAACTAGTTATGCCAGGACTTCAAGACAACCAATCGATTATGCTGCTAGAATGGTTCGTGCCCGCCTCCCGAACCCTTGGCACGCATTACTCATGTGAACATGGCGTACGGTGACAAGCATCCGGTTTGACGGTGCCACGGTTGGATGAGCACGATCTCCTTGATATTTGACTGAGGAATCACCCTAATAATCACGACTACTGCGCAACCAAAAGAGTGCAATAACAAAAAGGGATAAAGTTTCACAGAAATAATTATGTAGTATAGTCCTGTTTGTCTTTTATTGTGGCTCCAAGAACTCCTTCTATGCACCACGCCGTGTCGTCGAGGTCTACGACGCCATCTCCATGTCCATCTCCTATTACTTAGAATAAAATAACATGTGGCACACAGGCCGGAGATAGCAATCCCGTGGTTTCCAACCATCATGCTTTAAAGTTTGACACGCATGTCAGAATTACAAAAGATGGTATTTCATACAACACTTGAGTAAAATTAAAGGACTATATCACATCACATGTCCTGCAAAAACAAGTTAGACGTTTCTAACCTTTGTATTTGCAATTTTACGAGGCTTTAGGATTTACCGTGTAAAACCGTCACTGCCTACGTAAGTAACCAAGCATGACTATTCATGTTGCTAGATTGACATTGCGGGGTGAAGGACAACCCAACATTACGAAAACGTTGCGGATCCCCTTCTAAATGATTACAGCTGCACGTGACCCCGTGTCGACCTAGTCCACATGCCCCATCCGCTATCAAGTCGACGAGACCAACTATAGAAAGATTCGAAGCTACATGAAGCACTTCGTTGGCGCCGACAGGCATACTAAGAGAAGCCGGAAGTCCGCGGATTGCCAGAAGTTTGAGATCAAACTATGCCGCTGGAAATAAGACAAGACCGCATATTGGAAAGCAAACATAAATAATCTGAATGTCAGAAAAGCTCAATGACATACCCGCACAAACTTGTGCGGTGCCCGCACCGACTTAGGTGCTCTAGTACGTACCTGTACCTACTCATAGATCACTCTGATACCACTATTGGGTTACGTAGCAGAATTTAAAATTTTCCAACCTACGCAACAGCCAGGAACAACTATGAAGATACAGGGGAGGTTAGTACTGTTTCATTACCAACAACGAGACGCGGAAGAGTTGTCGGTGACGATGTTGATGATGCCTGATGAAGATCCTCACGGCCAAGCCTGGCGGCGAGGATGTTACCGATCCCTCGTATAGCCTTCTTGATCCAGCAGAGCGAGGGCCAAACGTCTAGGACGAGTAGCCCCTCTGAGAGCTCGCACACGTACGTCCGTCAAGATCCAGCAGCGCTTCGCCGTGCCAGAGTTAAGAGCTACTGGTGTACGTATGGTGGAGAGAACCCCAACACATGGGAGAGAGGGAGAGAGATTAGATCTAGATCTAGAGAGCCCTTGGAGAGATATCTAGTCTTGTCTCTAAATTGTGTGTCTCTAAGAGGAGAGGGGGTGGGGTTTTTATAGTAGATCCAAGGGGTAGGGATGCTTGGGCAAGGGGAAAGATTTCCCCTTGTCCAAGTAGGTTTAGGGGAGGAGTTGGAGTGGGACTCCAACTCCCCCACCGCCTCAACCACCGCCGCCCTTGGGTGGGGCCCGCCCTAGGCGCGCCGATCTAGGTGGGGTCGGGCCCCACCCAGCCCCGCCTCCCCCCCATGGGCCCTAATGCCCATTAGGGTTTCAGCCCTTGCGCCCTGGCCCGCCACCATGTAGTGGTGGTGCGGCTGCCATGTGGGCCCCTAGGGCCCATGTGGCAGCCACATTTTATTGGCCCTTTTAAATAAATAATTTTCCCTTTTATTTATTAATTAAATAAATTAATATTTAATCAATTATTATTTTGTCTAATTAATTCTCAGAATATCATAGTAATCATTATGTCATATATATGCATTGTCATGCGCTCAATATTTTGTCAATTGCCCAGCTGTAATTTGTTCACACCAGCATGTTAGTTATCTTTTACGGAGAGACACCACTAGTGAACTGTGGACCCCGGTCCATTCTTTTACACTGATAATACAACCAACTGCAAACACTGTTCCTTTTCATTCTCTGCAATTTACTACTGTTTTCCACACCATACGTTTAATCCTTTGTTTTCAGCAAGCCGGTGAGATTGACAACCTCACTGTTTCGTTGGGGCAAAATAGTTTGATTGTGTTGTGTGCAGATTCCACGTTGGTGATCGAGTAACGGAGCCACCAACAACCTTCAGAAGTGATTTCTTGCTCCTACTGGTCGATTAAACCTTGGTTTCTTACTGAGGGAAACTGCTGCTACACTGCTTCATACCTTCCTCTTGGGGTCTCCCAGCGAACGTGTGATCCATGCAATCAAGATCTTTTTCTGGCGCCGTTGCCGGGGAGAAGAAATATTTCTGAGAGCTCCTCTAACTCCCTGCAACAACTCTTTTTCTGGCGCCGTTACCGGGGAGCAAGAGGATTTCTGCAAGGGAGTTTTACGCTTCCAATTTCTTTACTTTGTTATTGTCTTGCTTAGTTTATTTTTATTTAGTCTTGTTTGCTTTATTTATCAAAAACATAAAAAAATTAGTTACTTTTATTTTCAAGTTGTTATCTTTCTGTTTTGTTTTTATTTTGCGAAAATGAGTACCCCTGAGAACACTAAGTTGTGTGATTTCACTAGCACGAACAACAATAATTTCATTAGTACACCTATTGCTCCACCTGCTTCTAACGCAGAATTCTATGAAATTAAACCTGCACTTTTAAATCTTGTTATGAAAGAGCAATTCTCTGGTGTTAGTACTGATGATGCTGCTGCTCACCTTAATAATTTTGTTGAACTTTGTGAGATGCAAAAGTATAAGGATGTAGATGGTGATATTATTAAACTGAAACTTTTTCCTTTCTCTTTGAGAGGACGTGCTAAAGAATGGTTGCTATCTTTGACTAGAAATAGTATTGATTCATGGACTAAATGCAAAAATGCTTTCATAGGAAAATACTATCCTCCTGCTAAGATTATATCATTGAGAAGTAGCATTATGAATTTCAAACAATTTGATAATGAGCATGTTGCTCAAGCTTGGGAGAGAATGAAATCATTGGTAAAGAATTGTCCCACCCATGGACTGACTGCTTGGATGATCATCCAAACCTTTTATGCAGGATTAAATTTTTCTTCAAGAAACCTATTGGATTCGACCTCTGGAGGTACCTTTATGTCCATCACTTTGGGTGCTGCAACAAAGCTTCTTGATGATATGATGATAAATTATTCTGAATGGCACACCGAAAGAGCTCCACAAGGTAAGAAGGTAAATTCTGTTGAAGAAACCTCTTCCTTGAGTGATAAGATTGATACTATTATGTCTATGCTTACAAATGGAAAAATGCATGTTGATCCAAATAATGTTCCTTTAGCTTCTTTGGTTGCTCAAGAAGAGCATGTTGATGTGAACTTCATTAAAAATAATAACTTCAACAACAATGCTTATAGGAATAATTTTGGTAATAACAATTATAAGCCCTATCCTTTTAATAGTGGCAATGGTTATGTTAATTCTTATGGTAATTCCTACAACAATAATAAGAGTGTACCCTCTGATCTTGAAGTCATGCTTAAGGATTTTATTAGTACACAAACTGCTTTCAATAAATCTGTTGAGGAAAAGTTTGGGAAAATTGATGCTCTTGCCTCTAAAGTTGATAGTCTTGCTCTTGATGTTGATTTGTTAAAAATTAAAACTATGCCTCATGATGTTAAAGAGAGCAAAACTCTCAATGCTATTCAAGTTAAAATTGATAATAATGTGAGGATGTTAGCTGATTTACATGCTAGGTGGGCAAGAGAGGATGAAATTGCTAAAAAGAATAGTATTGCTAGAGTTTATACTATTACCACTACTGAAAATGATGTAAACTCAAGTGTTAATAAACCTCTACTATCAATGGTAAAGTAATTGGTGTTGGCAATGTCTCTACTTCTGTTGCAAAACGTTTAAAATTGCCTGAAAACACTGAAACTGTTCTGATAAAAGTGCTGAAATTTTTCGAGATGCGGGAGACAATGGTCCATTACTTTTGATAATAATGACTTTGATTTTGATGGTTGCAATATTTCTGAAGTAATTAAGTTCTTGCAAAAGCTAGCTAGAAGTCCTAATGCTAGTGCTATAAACATGGCTTTTACTAAACATATTACTAATGCTCTCATGCAAGTTAGGGAAGAGAAATTAAAACATGAAGCTTCTATCCCTAGGAAGTTAGAAGATGGTTGGGAGCCCATCATTAAGATGAAGGTGAATGATTTCTATTATGCCTAAGAAACTCTATGATATGCTTGATTTAGCACCTTTGGAACACTGTTATTTGGATGTTCACCTTGCTGATAATACTATAAAGAAACCTTTGGGAGAGTTGATGATGTTTTTATAATGGTTAACAATAACCTTGTCCCCGTTGATTTTGTTGTTTTGGATATTGAATGCAATGCTTCTTGTCCTATTGTTTTGGGAAGACCTTTTCTTAGAACTGTTGGTGCTATTATTGATATGAGAGAGGGGAATATTAAATATCAATTCCCACTCAAGAAAGGTATGGAACACTTCCCTAGAAAGAAGATGAAGTTACCTTTTGATTCTATTGTTAGAGCAAATTATTCTGTTGATGCTTCATCACTTGGAAACACTTGATTCTTACTTTCTGCGCCTAGCTGAAAGGCGTTAAAGAAAAGCGCTTATGGGAGACAACCCATTATTTTATTTCTGCAATTTTTCTTTTTTGAGTCAAGGAGTTGTTTACTTCTGTAACAATTCCTTTGTATCTTTATTTTATCGCATTGTTGTGCCAAGTATTGCCTCTAATAGGAAGATGATGCTAGATTTGGATTTCTGCTGCTGTTCACCGTTTTAATTCTGTAAAATCACAGAAAAATTATTTAAATCTGAAATTTTTGTGCGTGATCCTCAGATATGTACGCATCTTTCGTTAGTTTAAAGTTTTTCGATCTGAGCAACGTAAGTGCCTCGAAAAAATTCGTCTTTGCGGACTGTTCTGTTTAGACAGATTCTGTCTTTTATTTTTCGCATTCTCTCTTTTACTAGTGTTGAGTGGAATTCTTTTTTAGGGTGAAGAGCTTCACATAACATCAGTGGCAGTAGCTAATGTTAAAAGTAACGGTCATGTTTGTGTCCTTATAGAACATGTGAGTTTTTGATTGTGCACTAACCCTCTAATGAGAATTACTTTGAGTTTGGTGTGGCGGAAGTTTTCAAGGGTCAAGAGAGAAGGATGATATAATGTGATCAAGAAGAGTGAAGAGCTTAAGCTTGGGGATGCTCCCATGGATCACCCCAGCATATTTCAAGAAGACTCAAGCGTCTAAGCTTGGGGATGCCTTCTTCATCAGCAACTTATCAGGTCATCTCTAGTGAAACTATATTTTAATTCTTTCACATCATATGTGCTTTACTTGGAGCGTCTGTGTGCTTTTATTTTCAGTATTTTATTTTTCTTATGGTCAACTTGATTGGACCCCAGCATTCTTGATTGGGAGAGAGACACGCTCCGCTTTTTCATATGAATACTCCTATTCTTCACTTATACTTGTTGAGTATTCTTATCTAGCTATTGCTATGCTTTTAGCTCCTGTTTTGCATGCATCTCTTATTCAGAGCTGTTAGTTCTTTTAAAGAAAGTACTCTCTTGCTTCACTTATAATTGTTTGGAGAGTTTATGTTGAAATAAATTGATTGGTGTTTGGTTGGAACAGAAAATGTTGCATGTGGTAGATGGTATAATGGAAAAAGCTTACATATTCTTGTAGATCATGTATTGGATAATTTGATACTTGTCAATTGTTTTGAGTTATCAAGTAGTTCATGTTTAAGCTTTTGTATCATGTAGTTAAAACCTATTAATGAAGAACTACCGTAAAGCTCGTTGAAATTTGGTTTGCATGATTGGTATCTCTAAGGTCTAGATATTTTCTAGTAAAAGGGTTTGGTTAACAAGGAAGACAGTGTAGAGTCTTATAATGCTTGCAATATGTTTTCATATAAGCTTGCTGTGTCGGTTGATATCCTGTGTTTGCTTCAAATAACCTTGCTAGCCTAAACTCTGTACTGAGAGGGAATGCTTCTCGTGCATCCAAAACCTTGAGCCAAAATCCATGCCATCTGTGTCCACCATAACTACCTATATGTGGTATTTCCTTGCCATTCCAAGTAAATTTTTCATGTGCTACCTTTAAACTATTCAAACTTATTACTCCTATTTTGTGTCAATGTTTACCAAGCTCATGAGGACGGGGTGGATGTCTTTATGTCAACTGTCAAACAGACTTTACCACCGGACTAGCGGCATATACATCCGCTTATCCATTAATTTTGCAAAAAGAGCTGGCAAATGGGGTGCCCAGTCCCAATTAATTACAACTTTAACCGCTTAATTCTCTTCACATTTTTGCCCTGATTTATCAGTCAAGCAATGACAAACAGTGAAATATCTGCATGTGTAAACAAAAGAGAAAGAGGGATGATCTGCCTTGCTGGTAGAAATAACGTCCTTCATGGGAGCCGCTCTTAAAAGTCTGGTTGGCAGGGGTCATATTGTACTTTCCATTTTCTGATTCGTTGACAATTAACAAACACCTCTCAAAACTTATTTTTACTCTCTATATGATTTCAAAAACTTAAAAAGCTCTAGCACATGATTTAATCCCTGCTTCCCTCTGCGAAGGGCCTTTCTTTTACTTTTATGTTGAGTCAGTTTTCCTACTTCTTTCTATCTTAGAAGCAAACACTAGTGTCAACTTTGGTGCAACAATTTTTATATGCTCGTATATTGCACTTATTATATGCTTTGTGTTGACAAATATCCATGAGATATATATGTTGAAAGTTGAAAGCAATTGCTGAAACTTAAATCTTCCTTTGTGTTGGTTAAATACCTTTTACTTAGAATCTATTGCTTTATGAGTTAACTCTTATGCAAAACTCTTTGATGCTTGTCTCGAAAGTACTATTCATGAAAAGTTTTTGCTTATATGATTCAGTTGTTTGCTCATTATCTACTTGCTAGCAAACTATAGACCATTGACCTGGATCACTTCATTCATAACATGTGCTTTACAATATTATTTGATCAAGATTATGATTGTAGCATGTCACCTCAGAAATTATTTTGTTTTTATCGTTTTACCTACTCGAGGACGAGTAGAACTAAGCTTGGGGATGCTTGATACGTCTCAAACGTATCTATAATTTCTGATGTTCCATGTTGATATTATACCAATTGTTACATGTTTTATATACACTTCATAGCATTTTTATGCATTTTCTGGGACTAACCTATTAACAAGATGCCACAGTGCCAGTTCCTGTTTTCTGCTGTTTTTGTATTCCAGAAAAGCTAGTCTGGAAATATTCTCGGAATTGGACGAAACTTGGACAGAACCTCCTATTTTTCCAACACGAAGACGGAGTCCAGAGAGAGACGGAGGGGGCCACGTGGCACCCACACCATGGGGCCGCCCCCCCTGCCGCGCCGTGGGGTGGTGTGGGGCCCTCGTGGCTCCGCAGCCGCCGCCCTTTCGCCTATTTATTCTTCCCGACGCGAAAACCCTAAATACCCGAGCCATTATCCACGAAAAGTTCCAGAGACGCCGCCGCCGTCAACCCTAGCTCGGGAGGGTTCAGAAGCTCTTCCCGGCACCCTGCCGGAGAGGGGAATCATCACCGGAGGGCTCTACATCACCATGCCTGCCTCCGGAGTGATGCGTGAGTAGTTCATCCTTGGACTACGGGTCCATGGCAGTAGCTAGATGGTTGTCTCTCCACTTTATGCTATCATGTTTAGATCTTGTGAGCTGCCTATCATGATCAAGATCATCTTATTGTAATGCTACATGTTGTGTTTGCTGGGATCCGATGAATATTGAATACTATGTCAAGTTGATTATCAATCTATCTTATATGTTATTTATGATCTTGCATGCTTTCCGTTACTAGTAGATGCTTTGGCCAAGTAGATGCTTGTAACTCCAAGAGTGAGTATTTATGCTAGATAGTGGGTTCATGCCTCCGGTAATCTGGGAGAGTGACAATAACTTCTAAGATTGTGGATGTGCTGTTGCCACTAGGGATAAAATAACCGATGCTTAGCTTAAGGGTACGCCGTTAGGTCTAATGCATTTGTTTACATTACGCACATTACTTAATGCAATTATCCGTTGCTTGCAACTTAATACCAACGGGGAACTCGGTATGACAACCTGGCGGTGGATTATTAGTCATAGACGCTGTTGGATAACGGTCTATGTATTTTGTCGTAATGCCCACATGAATATCATAGTAATCATCATGTCATATATATGCATTGTCATGCGCTCAATATTTTGTCAATTGCCCAGCTGTAATTTGTTCACCCAGCATGTTAGTTATCTTTTATGGAGAGACACCACTAGTGAACTGTGGACCCCGGTCCATTCTTTTACACTGATAATACAACCAACTGCAAACACTGTTCCTTTTCATTCTCTGCAATTTACTACTGTTTTCCACACCATACGTTTAATCCTTTGTTTTCAGCAAGCCGGTGAGATTGACAACCTCACTGTTTCGTTGGGGCAAAGTAGTTTGATTGTGTTGTGTGCAGATTCCACGTTGGTGATCGAGTAACGCGCCACCAACAACCTTCAGAAGTGATTTCTTGCTCCTACTGGTCGATTAAACCTTGGTTTCATACTGAGGGAAACTGCTGCTACACTGCTTCATACCTTCCTCTTGGGGTCTCCCAGCGAACGTGTGATCCACGCAATCAGGCCTCAGGAAGGAGATCATGTGTCGGAATGAGGATATGGCTAAGGTTCTCCGACAGTCTATCGCGAATGTCGATCGGGCGATAGCTGCTCTTATTTCGGGGACGGAGGAACAGAGGACGTTGAAGATTATGGGAGAATTGGATATGGAGCAAGATGCGCAGCATCGAGTTGATGAAGCTAGCCGACTCTCTGCGAGACAAGATTGACGTGCAGTACCAGGATGCTTATCGCATCAGCAAAGAGATCAAAGAGCTGGCCACGGAAACAGGGAAGCCTCGTCCATGATCGCCAGCGGTTTAAGTATAGTTTAGTCATGTGTTATATAACCTATTTCCCCTGTTTATATTTTTATTTAGTTTACCTAAGATTATGTGTGTACCGCATGTGCCAGAATTGTTTGTCTCTATCTCTTGGGTACGTGACAATATACACGCACGTTAATTAACCGTTGCAGAATGTGTGTGTGTTGTTGCGAGTGGGTGCGGGTAGTTCGTGCAGCGGTGTGGGGTAATAACTCCTCTTCTTCTTGCGGTTTCTCGTCTTCCTCTTGATCCTCCTTTCTATTTAGCTATCCTCTCCCTTCGCTCCTCTCTATTATCACGAAACCACTTCTCTGTTCCTCGGCACTGACCATGTCGTCTGCGGAAGGATCTGTCGTCGGGAAGAAGAGGAAAGCTATTGAAGGATCTTCTTCAATCATCAGGTCATTATGTATTTAAAGATTTGTTCTGATGCGTCTTGCCTCTTTCTTTGACTCACTTGTACCTTTCTTCTTCTTTTCGGTTGTTTTTTAGTCATGTTCGATCTATTTGTGTATTGACATATAACTTCCCACGGGTCTGGTGAATCCACCCTGCACGAGAGGAGGCCCATTGGGGTGGTGTTAATCGAATCGTTTGGTGCCAAGTTGGCAAGTTTGGACGAGCAGCTGCTGGAGGCACGTGAGCAGTGTAGCAAGAATTTGGTTATGGCGAAAGTGGCTGAGTTCGAATTGTTGTAGAATATAAGGAAGGCGTCGAAAGCGACCGGCGAGCTGAATTCGATCGTGTCGCGTAACACGGGTTTGCTGGCGACCATTGAGCTCCTTAAAGAAAATATCGAGGTGCTAGGCGAGAATGAGGTTCTTCTCTGCGAGGAACTCGACCTGACCAAACAAGGGAAGTACCTTCTGTGACGTCGTTTAGGGTTATCGTCTTAAGTTTCATTTCTATGGATGGTGTCTTTGATTTGTTGAAATCGTGTTGGGTATCCAGGATCTCGGGCATGTGTTTGTATGAAAGTGATGGTTTGTTTGGCGTCGTGTTCCTATCTGAGGATCGCGCGTTTAATTACATCTTCTAATGCATTATGGACCCTTAATCCGGCCGGTACAAACGGATGTATACCTATGCTCTGAATTGTTGTGTGAGAATGATGAAGGGATAGGGGTGGAAATGGATTTTTCTGCTTATTTTTTTTCTAATCAGTTTATCAACTTTACACATGGATGTAATTTTTTTTACCCGTTAGTTATTACCATTGTGTATGGCGTGTCGTTAAAAAAGGGCTCGAGGGGTCGTGCGCCAAGTCGCACCCTAAATCTAGTAATGGATGATTTAGGATTGCACACTGCTCTGCTCTAATGAGTCTAGAATTATAACCCAATGTCATCTCTCTTGATAGCTAAGTGGAAGAGTTTTGTTGTTCATGGCCAAAAAATTGTAGAGACGGCAGAGAGGTAAGTATTTCTGATGTGGGCTTCCTTGATACCTTACGTTCTCGACCTAGCATGGCGACACCATGTCCCTTCAATTAATGATAAGAGATAACTTAGGGAATGCATTAACTGGTTCATTATCTATGTCTTAGTTTGATGTATTATTCTAATTCTTCGTGATGTTCGATGACATGGTCGGCCTAGCGTGATGTGCCGTTTTTTCTAGAAAAGGGGCAGTCCCAGCCTCTGCATCGATTTGATGCATGCGGCTTTTATTAAATTTATTAAAATTCGGTAGTTCTTACAAGCAGATTACATCATGGGTCACACAAAGTGGCGACCTGAATCAACCATCTAAAAAACATGGACAACATAGAATGACTCTGCATTAACATGTTATCCTAAGCTCAGAACGGCAGCTGCACTGGGAGTATAGATCCGACGCGATTGATTCCAGGCGGCTGCACCTAGAATCCATTGCGTCTCGCTTCTCCGTTGACTGTAGATAGGACCACGTACGGATCCAGTGAGTAGCCATCGGGATAACCTGCATGAAAGAAGTTTTCTTTGCTCTGTTAAAGATATAATCATTGCGGATATTCCAAATAGCCCAAAGCAAGGCGCAGACACCAACTCGAATTTGAACTTTCTCTATCTTAGAGACTCCTTGCAACCAATTGCCAAACAAATTTGTTATGCTACTTGGAGGTTGAATGTTAAAAGCCATATGAACGATGCGCCACGTCATTTTTGCAAGAGGACAGGAAATAAATAAATGTTGAGTTGTTTCATCTTGGTCACAAAAGCAACATCTTTTACACCCGTTCCAATTACGCTTAGCCAGATTATCTTTGGTGAGGATCACCTTACGGTACAAGAACCACATAAAAATCTTGATTTTTAGAGGTACTTTCATCTTCCATAGGTATTTGCGTAAGAACCTTGTATGGTCACTCATGAAATCAAGGTACAAGGATTTGACCGTAAAAGTTCCCGTAGTGGTGAGCCCCCATTTGAAAACATCCTTTTGGTTCGTTAAATTGACCTGCATTAATCGGTTTACTAAGTGTTGCCATCGTGTCCACTTATTACCCGTGAGAGCCCTCCTAAAACCTAGGTTTGGCGGAGGCGCCTGGGACAACACATCGCCACCGAAACTTGTTTACGGTGGACAATATGATAAAGGGATGGATATTGCGTTGAAAGGGGCTTGTCCCCCAACCAAGTATCTTCCCAAAAACGAGTTGTCTCGCCATTCCCCACTACAAAAGAACCCCTGTCAAAAAACTCATCCTTCACTTTCATAAGTCCCTTCCAAAAGGGAGAGTCAGAAGGTTTACTCTTTACTTGAGATAATGATTTTGAATTGAGATACTTATTCTCAATTAACTCTTTCCATACTCCACTCTCTTGTGACAAGATTTTGAAAAGCCATTTGCTTAGTAAACACTTATTTTTTACCTCTAAAACCTCTATCCCTAGGCCCCCTTGGTCTTTCGGTCGGCACATAATACTCCATTTAGTTAGTCTGTACTTACGTTTGTGTCCATCACTTTGCCAGAAAAACCGAGACCTAAAAAATCTAGTCTCTTCCGCACCCCTACAGTACTTCGAAGAAAGATAACATAAACATAGGAAGACTCGATAGAACTGAATTGATCAAAATTAATCGGTCACCATAAGACAACAGTTTGCCAGCCCAGCTTGCTAACTTCTTCTCAAACCGATCTTCAATCGGCTTCCATTCTCCATTTTTTAGCCTACGGAAATGAATTGGGATACCCAAATATTTAAAAGGGTAAGTCCCAGACTCACAACCAAAAAGCAACCTATACTGTTCTTCATCATCCTTAGCTTTTCCGAAACAAAATATCTCACTTTTGTGGAAATTGATTTTTAAACCAGAGAGTTGTTCAAAGATGCATTGAATTAGCTTCATGTTTAGTGCCTTGTCTAAATCATGTTCCATGAACAAGATAGTATCGTCAGCATATTGAAGGATTGAAACCCCTCCATCTACTAGGTGGGGTATAAGTCCAGCAACTTGTCCATCTTCTTTAGCTCTCGCAATCATTATGGCAAGCATGTCTGCCACAATGTTAAAAAGAATGGGAGAGAGAGGATCTCCTTGCCTCAAGCCTTTTTGTGTTTGGAAGTAATGACCTAGATCATCGTTCACTTTAATACCAACACTTCCTTGGCTAACGAAATGTTCAATCTATTTACACCACTTAGGATCAAAGCCTTTCATCTGTAACACTTGTTGTAGAAAAGGCCACTGTACTTTGTCGTAAGCCTTTTCGAAATCAATTTTTAGTAAGACACCATCCATTTTCTTCCTATGAAGTTCATGAATAGTCTCGTGCAGGATTAAAACACCCTCGAGGATGTGCCTCCCCGGCATGAAAGCAGTTTGAGTTGATCTAATCACCTTGTGTGCCACCCCCGTAATTCTATTTGTTCCCACCTTGGTGAAAATTTTAAAACTAACGTTGAGCAAGCAAATGGGGCGATACTGCTGAATCTGAACAGCGTTTTCTTTCTTCGGTAACAAGATTATATTTCCGTAATTTAGTTGGAAGAGGGTAGCTCGCCCCCTTTGAAGAGCTTTAAACAAGTTCATTAAATCCCCTTTAATAGTACCCCATAGTTTCTGATAAAATTCTGCTGGGAACCCGTCCGGTCCCGGTGATTATTTTTCTCCATTTGCATGACTGCCTCGTACACCTCCTTCTCTATGAAGTCAGATGTAAGAATCTCGTTTTCCTCTGCTGAAAGTTGTGGAATATCAGCAGTTTCGGTTTCCACTAGGGATACATGATGCTCAGCTGATTTCCCAAAAAGTTTTTTATAGAAACTTGTGATATAGTTTTTGATATTTTCCTGCCCTATAATAGTTCCCTCTTCTTGCTCTAGCTGAAAGATCCGTTTACGTCTATGTTTCCCATTGGCAATGAGATGAAAATATTTAGTGTTTTCACCTCCTTCCTGAATGTATTTTACTTTTGCTCGTTGCGCCCATTTAGCCTCCTCCTCTCTCCTTAGAGTTGCTAATCTCTGATTTGCATCCCTAAGAGCTTCCCTCTCGGATGCATCTAAGGGTACAGTTTCAGCTTTGATGTCAAGTAGATCAATAGTGTTAAGGAGTTTATCTTTTTCCTTCTTATATGCACTACTAAGATTTTTTGCCCATCCACGAAGGAAAGAACGAAGGTGGCGAATCTTGTTTTGTCACACCTCCAAAGGAGTATTTCCCATCGCAAGAGATGTCCACTCTTTAGACACCATTTCGATAAAACCTTCTTTTTTGAACCAGGAGAGCTCGAAAGAAAAAATTTCTTTATTACCCAAGTGAGCTTGTTCACCTGAGTCTATAAGCCAAGGAGTGTGATCTGAACCAGCCCTAGTAAGAGCTCTAACACTGACCAACGGAAATTTTTGTTCCCAGGACACACTTGTCAAAATTCTGTCCAATTTTTCGAAAGTAGGATTAGGTCGACGATTTGCCCAAGTATATTGTCTACCTGAGAGATCTATTTCTCTGAGGTCCAGACTTTCGATGATTGCATTAAAAATAAAAGGCCATCTGTCATTAAAATTATCATTGTTCTTCTCGTTTTGTCTCCTAATAATATTAAAATCTCCACCTACCAAAATCGGTAAAGTCTCATTCTCACAAATACGAACTAGCTCTGCTAAGAAATCCCCCTTTTGTGCATCTTGTGCCGCACCATAAACTGCCACCATACTCCATTCGAAATTATCAAATTTAGACACTATGTGAAACTTAACACATCTATCCCCCGGCACAATTTTCTTAACTTTGATGGTCTGTGCATTGAAGCCGACAAGTATGCCTCCAGACCTCCCTTGTGGAGGTAGGCAATACCACATAAAATCAAGGCCTCCTGCCAAATTTCTGTCAGCCCGTTTTTGCTAGTGTAGCTAAAGTAAATTGACATATGGAGTAGAAAAGGGATCTCTTTATTATTTATCTTTGTAACTGTCACGCACAACTATTGTCTGTGAACTCGTGAGAGATCCTCCTATATATGCTATTGTTGTACCCGTTTTTTAAGGCGATAATGTTGTATCAGCTGGCAGGGATAAACCTCAATTAGTGGCAGCTTAACTAGGCAAAAGACGCCAAATCCTATATATCGCCCAGCAGTGGCGCTAGACGGCTGCGCCACCTGAAGCGCGCCGCTGTTGGGCTGGCCCATATGTCGTTTTTTTTTTTTTTTTCTTCTTCTTTGTTTCTACTTTCTTTGTTTTTTCATTTTCGTTTTCTGTTTCTGTTTTTTCTTCTGTTTTCCTATTCATTTCTTTTTTCGTTTTTCTTTAGAAAAATCAAATTCAAATTAAAATTTTGTTCATATTTAAATTTGTTCATTTCAATTCAAATTCGAAATTTTTTCATTTTGAAAATAGTCTAAATTCGAAATTTGTTCAAAGTGGAAGGTAGCAGTAATTGGTGACAAACTGAGGACCAAAAGCCTCCGAGATCAGCGCACCACTACCAACTTTGATTCCTGAACACACACGATCATCCCTTTGCTGGCGAACAACGGCCGCGACGCGCTGGACTATTGAGGCCCCTGACGTTCCAGTTGACCACAGCAAGCAGACAGATAGAAACTGTAGCAACAAAACTCTGATGACAGCATCAACACAAGCAGGCCTTAACGTAGACAACAGTCTAAGAATACACACAGCCGAGGGCAGGGACAGCACAGACAACCTTAACTGAAACTTCAACAAACACTACAGCAGACAAGTTGGGGATCGCCTGCACTCGCACTATCGAAATGGACACAAACATAGAAACCTTGAACAACTCACGCCAGGAGTGGCGCGCCTATGCCACAGCACGACGACCCCTGGCCCTGCTTGCCTGCGATGGATTGACAGAGACCAGCAGACCCTGTACTTCCTCTACTTCAAAGGCCGACATTGGCTCTAACATCTGAGACCCAAAATTTCTGGTACTGTATTAGAGTTGAGGGACCAGACTTGAACTTGCCAATAGTTGCGGAATACATATATTTTTTCCATTTTAATATGAACTTCTTATCGCATGGATATTGGATAGTCTCAGGTTAGCAGCCAGGAAAAGTACAGTAAGAAGAAAAAAGGCATCGTTCATAGTGCTAACTCGCTACATTTTTTTTTTCTTTCTGAACATAGCAACATTTTCACATGCTAACTCGCCGCTACAAGCGCACTACGGCCCTCCGTATTTGACCTCCTCTGTTGCTTGTCAGTCCGCTTCCTGCTACGCCACAGTAGCCGGATAGGTGTTCCCGGGAATCCAGCGTCAGACCGGAGCTGCTTGTGCATGTACCGGCGATACGGCTCAGGGAAGAGTTTCGCGTCATTGACGAAGAGTACAAATGTTGGTGGACGAATAGCAGCCTACAGGACAAGAACAAGGTTCCTTTAGAAGAAAAGCTCAGAAGAATGGAGGTGCTGTAACGCAGTTTCGAGATAAAACTCTACAAACTAAAAGCAGTGAGGATTGTCTCTTTCCAAAGAGTGAAATGATCCACAAAGATGCCATACTAGCTGACTTGTCGAAATGTAAAATTATACTCATATCTGAATTGTTTAGCAGGACTTGGGAATTAGCCCAAGAAAATATCTTTGAGCAACTGGAGCACGGAGTTTAATGATGGTAGAAACCAAGTTAATTGAAAATCTGTACACGACTGATCAATATTAAATATAAGAAAAGCAGATGCATAAATGGGCAATGCAGTTGTGATTATGGCTTCAGCTTATTCGGAAGGTTTATCTCATAAACACTATGACTTAACAAGTAAACTACGTGAGCTTAGAGCAAGGACATCGATTACCTGTGTTGTGTAATAAACACGTCCTCTTTTGCCACCTCTTGTTCTTGGTGGCGCTTTGAATGATACAGCTTCTCTAACAACTTGGTTAAGAATGGAGGTGCCAAGTCTTCTAGACCTTTCCTTTTCAACCAAAGCAGCAGCAGAAATAATCCTGACAACAAATCCACACAACATATTTATCAGAGAATGTCACTACAGGATATTGCTCTAATTGCAGTGCTGGTGTCCAGAACACAAGTAACAGGAGGTGACTAATAAGGCATGGACGACTCATTAATTTTAGGGGGAAAAGTGGAAAATCAGCAAGTTTTGTATGTCCAGTAAGCACGGAGAACTTGTGAAACACAAGCTAAAGAGTCAACACAATAGTGTATGTCCGGTTAGCAAGAAAGATACCATGACAAGCAACATACAGCTTTGCTTAACAGTGAAAATATGTAGACCTGGAGGGTTCTGAGAACAGACAGAAAGAAATTGTAATGCCACTCACTGCAAATTTTCTACGCCAGAACCCAGTCTATAAGATTCATGTTGTACAGAATTTGAAGTATGAAAGAAAACAGGGCAATGGTGTTCTAGAAGACAAAACTGGAAATGGCTGTCCACTGTATAAATTAGTCGTTGCAGAGGTATAACCCAAACTATTAATTAACTACCACTTGTTTGATGGGAAGTTGCTAATTCATGTTTATCACAGGGAATGCAGGTATAGATGGACAGGGAACAAATTCAGAGCACAACTATATGTCGTGGTTTGAACATTGGTAAATTGCACAATCATTACAACAATTTCCTTACTTTTATTTTTTATCTTTTGTGTGGAACTTTTGCGGCTGTGTGCATCTTGGTTTTGCAGAGGCCGGTGTAATGCTTAATACTCTTTAAGTAATAAAGCGCCCTATATCGGGAAAAAATTACAACAATCTTCGAGTTGGAAAATAGACTCCAGTGTGTAAACGTCACGTGAGTATGTGACCTAAACCCCGCAACTGAATCAAGCATTGCATGCTATTTTTTTTTGCGGTACATCTCTGCAATGGTACTTTAGAAATGATAGCAAGGCAACAATTAGAGATTTGTGAAACCAACATAAATAGGAAAAAAAAGTTAAGATACTGGAAGAGATATTATAAGCCAGAGTGAAGTGAACACACTAAAGCCCATAGGGTTATACTTATACACCTAATATCTGAACGAAATATCAAAAGACTGAGATTCTAAAACTAACTAAGATAAAGGGGATTTACTTGTCAACGCTGCTCCCATTTATTGCAGAACAATAAACAATAGGTGCCCAGTCAAGTACACGAAGCTTCTCTCTTACATCCACTTCATAATGTGTAGTACTCTCATTGTTCTTGTTTGGAATCGTGTCCCATTTGTTCACAACAATGACACATGCCTTTCCCTCTCTCTCAATCCTTTCTGCAATTTTATAATCCTTGGCACCAAAAAAAGCTCACTGTGTTAGACCGAATTTCATATCTATATGAATTGTTTTGTGTGCACACGTGAATAGATTGTTGAGATAAATACCTGCTCCGTGACGCATGCCATCGCTTCAACAGCAAGGGCAACAACATCAGATCGACGAATAGCACTAAATGCACGTTTTACTGAAAGCGTTTCAGTCGTGCTGCCAGCAGAAGCAACTGCTGCTCTGCGTCGGATGCCAGCCGTGTCAATGAGTTTGTATTTCTGCAGCATTTGAAACATCAGCATATCAGTGTTGCATTGCGATGACGTCTGATTTCTCCTTCTTACATATCTAGGTATCTAAACTTGATAGTTATACAGATAAAGCGCATTTAAGTGGATACAGTTGGGCTGTGTACTAAATTAGTGAAGCGGCTGTGTATTTAAATATCAAACTAGTTAACAAACCTGCCCATCCGCTGTGGTTAACTCAGTATCAATGGCATCACGGGTGGTCCCACTAACTGGGCTCACAATTGTTCTATCTTCTCCAACCAAAGCATTTAGTATACTACTTTTCCCAACATTTGGTCTTCCAACAATGGAAATAGCAGGAATGCGGTTTTCCTCTTCTTCAACATCATCCAATCCTTCTAGTCCCTGTAATGCCAATCTTTATATCAAAAAGGATGTCATGAATGTTCCCAATACCGTAAACACATTATCCATGCATGCATGTAAGATAAAATATTGTCTTAATAAATATTGCAATACCTCGAAATTTTTCAGTTCTGAACAGACCAAATCAAGGAGCTCTCCAGTTCCAGTGCCAGTAATAGCGGATATTGCTATAGGTGTAAATCTAGCAGGAATAATGGAAAGATGAGCCAAGCAGCAAACAAATATAAATACAGCCAATTGCAGCATAGCTAAGGAAAAGAAACACCATCATGATTTATGGCAAGAAGGCAACAAAAGTTTACAGACAATTGATTCAACAGCGTAACTAAATGATGTACAGTAGTTCGGTGATCTCGCATGTCGAATAATTAAATTCTGCTACTTCATGGAGTTATGGCCTATACATTCGAAACAAGACTAATGTGTTGTTTGTTAATTTTATTTTAGCAGCACAATCTTTAAAATATCTGTCAGTGTGAAGTTTTCAGTAGCTGCTATGGTCCAAAATGAAACATAAAAAATCATTCCAACATTGTGTGATTTTTTTGAAATGTGACTGAAAAGAATGCTATGCAATCACAGTGCGAGCATAGTGTAAGTTGTACTTTTACAGGCTCACCCTAATGACCAAAATTCCAAAGCTTGCATTTGCCCTTTCCGTGGTGATTCACACTTGTTTACAGCAAGTATGATGCACTTATGTGAGAAGTTGCGACGTAACCAATCAGCAATTTCTATATCAGCTGCCACAAGACCAGCCTGAAGGAATTTGAGACCATCATGTTAATAAGGACAAGTTTTGGAACAATTTACAGGTAACAACAGGTGAAGAAAAAAGTTAGGGAAACCAAGACAACAGAGGAACACACAATGTAACAAAAGTAACACATAAATAGTTGCTCAAAATATAAGATGATAATTGCCTAAACCTGCCTGACCATCCACAAGGAATAGAAGGACAGCTGCTTCTTCAACAGCAGCAACAGCTTGCTTTTCAATCATTGATGGCATCCTAGCAATAGCAGCTTCTCTAGAGGCCAGAGGAATCCCATCCATACCAACAGTAGTTGTGATGGCAAGTTCTTCCATCACACCTGCTTGGGACTTTGATAGAGTAATCACACCCCCAGTATCAATAACCATAAACTCTTGATCACCCCAAAAAGATCGCCCGTACAACCGATCTCTGGTTACACCAGGTTCATCGACAACGATAGCCCTGTTGCCCTGTTAGATATCATAATACAATACCATATCAATTTTTGCATTCGGATCAGACATACAATGGTCGATGTTTCAGAAACTAACTGAAGTTATGATCATATAAATAAGTGGCATACCCCGACAAGACGATTGAATAGTGCAGATTTACCAACATTGGGCCTACCAATAACAGCCACTTTTGGAAGATTATTGTCCGCGATCTGAACCATGGATTGAATAATAATTCAGTTAACTTTATATTCCACATTACAACAACTTGTTTATTAGCATGTGAACTAGACGACTAATTATTAAGATACACTGACATGTTTAACTGTTGATGTCTTATCCCTCATGGTTCTTCTTTTCTCCCGAACATCGCCATCTGAAAAAGGTTCGAGATTTAAGCTTTTAGATGGATAAACCAGCATATCATTGTGTGCTACTTGAAAACACAACTTCTACAGTCAACAATGTGATTGCTGCAATACTACACACTAAGGCTAAACTCTCTGCAATTTCTTGCTAATTACCAACATCTAGTTGACTAGGGTCCATACTCCATAGGCGATCACGTCCCTAAGACCCTAACCATAGTTCCCTCTCAAGTCCCTCTCCTCCTCCCCTGCCGCTGCTGATCACCGGCAACGGCACGGTTCCCTCCCCCCTCACTTGCTGTCGCCGTTGCTCGGTATTCGGGTGGTCTAGTGAAATTTTGAGTCAATAGGGTGGTGTGTTGAGGTTTCATTTACTAAAAGAATTGAATGTGAAACCATAACCAAGTGACTCAAATTTTCATATCGGGTAGCTCTACAACATTAGTTCAGTGTTCAGAGGCAAAACTTGTATGACACTGTACTCTAGAATTGCGAATTCTCAACGGTGGGTTGGACATTAGTACCGCAGGGTTCACTGTGAATGCTACGGGACGAGCCAACTTCAGTAAAATTGCCTGACCAGAGGCAGTACACAAACGGCGGCTACCAGTGCCGGATTCAAAATAGCCGAAGGAGAGAGGTGGAAACCAAACGGACAATACTTCTACCCACCTATGGTGAGCTCGCGGTCGATGCGCGCGGCGAGGTCGGCGGCGGCGCGGCGCGCCTCCTCCTCCATCGCCTCCACGTCCATATCCTCCTCATCCTCCTCCTCGCTGTAATACTCCTCCCCGATTCCCCCTCTTCTTCCTCCTCTCCATCGTCGTAAGCGGGTTGCTGTACGGCGGCGGAGGCACGGAGGTCGCGGGTGGGGCCAGGCGGAGCGAAGGACAGGAGCAGCGGGCGAGGGGCGGCAGCCCTGGAAGCGAGCGGAAGATGGCGGGGAGGGTTTGGGGTTTTGGAGGCCGGGTGGATGAGAGGGGCCGCGAGGAGGAGGAGGTGGAAGCCATGGCCATGGCGCTGAGTTTTGGGGAGCGGGAGACGGAAGGGGATAAGGAGGGGGAAGGGGTTGAAGCCGTTATGGGCTGGGCGCTGGCTGCGGCCTGCGGGTGGCTGGCGCGTGGGACCGACCTGTCATGTGTAAATGGGCGTGGTATGGCAGGTTGGCTCCAAAACCAGTTTCGTGCAACAGCATCAAATAAAAACTGAAGAGAAATTCATTAACCAGGTTTCGGATTTTACTAATGTGTGTGTCAATGGCTATTAATAAGTCACGTGGGACTATGTCCAAAAAATTCTCTTGACATTACCTGAATTCGCAACCAACGTTCGCCCTAGCATTTCTCCTCGCAAATGTCCTAAATCCCCACTCCCGCCTTGCAGGCCACGGCCTCGCTACAGCGGGCGCAAAATGCCGGCAAGGCACGAATGTGGTGGAGGGGCACACGTGGGAGACTGGAGACACGAATCTGGAGAGCCGGTTCGCTCCGACCGAGTGGTGGCGTAATGGGACCCAATGATCACTAGTGACCACCAGTAGCTTAATCCTTGTCATGGCCTAATATATGTTAATTAACTTGTAAACTACCACAAAAATCCACGCAGATTTAAATATATATCCTTTTAGCTCCCCTTTTCGATGGATGATGACAAGGTGGTTTGCAGAGCGGATTTTAGAAAAGAATGATTTACAACTCACAAAAGTTTGATATAAAATTAGAGCGGTGGTTGACAAGATATAGGAAAGAGCCCCTCCTCCCCACATAAGTGTGTGTTAAAAAATGCATATGAATATGCTCCTCCTATATACCTATATATAAAGGGCGGACAGATTCGCGTTCTCTCCGCGCATGGGCTACTGTAGCTACTGTAGCTGTCTACAGTACTCGTTCCAGCCAATCTCCACTTGCCACGCTTGGTTGCCCATGTGGATTCTTTGTTTTTTTATCTTGCCCAGTCAATGTCATACGTGGGCTCTTACAGGCCACACATGCATTGACTTTAGTGGGTCCGCTGTTGTCCACTACTCCACCTCCTTCCCCCGGTGATAACCGGTTGTTCGGGTTTCGCGTATGAACAGTAGACAACGCATGAACAGTGCCGGTCGTCCCGGTTCCCCGTGAACAGCACAATCGCAAGAACAGTACCGGTCCTTCCGGTCTCGCGTATGAACAGTACCAGCGCATGAACAGTGCCGGTCGACCAAGTTGTCCGCGTGAACAGTTCCGCACGGCGCCTTTGCGGAAAGACCCTCGCATTTACCAAAATTTACGATTCTCTCTCCTTTTCGTGATAATATATACATGAAATATATGCGCGTCGACGAGTAGGTTCCATTTCCGTGATCGTTTCGAGTTTGGTCGACTCTAACCCCTTAAGTTTGGATCCAGATTCGCAAAAACATTTGACGAATTTTGTCAAATTCGTCGCACTCAGTCATCCGTTTGAATTTTCCTTTCACGAGTAGATGGATATCACCCTTACAAACAACTTTCATGTTTTAACATTTTTATTTTGACGGACATATACATATTTTTCTTTAATCTTCAAATTCGTTATACTTAGGCTGAAATATATGCGCGTAGTAGCTAGAACTCAAGAGTTCATCTAAATCCATCGGCTCATCCATGGTTACTATCCCCTACACTGAAGGAAAACGTAGCTATTCCAGATGATATATAGCAAACAGCATACCTGTTTAGAACATCCACGTATACCCAGATGACTTACATGTCCAACCATAGTCGTATGGAATAAGCTGCTGCATGCAAGCTAATGTACGGACACATCGACGTGACCAGCTTGCCACCTAAAGACACACCTACGCACAGCTCAGCCGCCGCTGAGGAACGACATGTGTAGCCGCTGCCATCTATACAAATACGCAACCACGTGGAGAGTTACTACACCCATCGACCATACTATTTCCTTTCTTTCCCTCTGATCTCCAGCATACGTAATAAGTCACCAGTACCATGCCATCCCCATGTACATCGATGGACAAGTCTTCTACATGATGACAGAGATCTTCGATGATATGGCTATGATGCCATCGCTGACAGCGCCGCTTCCAACTACATGCCTATCTTTGGTCATCTACCTTCCATTACCATCAGCCACTACACCAGTCGTCACACTTCCAGCCAACGACGCCGCTGAGGATGTTGCTTGATGAAGAAGATCAGTAGATTAGTAGACGAATACCACCTGCATATGTATCCCAGTGTAGTAATCTTATTATAATGTAGCACGCCTTCTGTACTTCTCATTTCTCTATCTACTATGTTGTTTCCTACCGAGTTATATATTTGCCTCCCTATTGTACATATAGTTGCACTTTTAGGCGCAAAAAAAAAGAACGGAATAATCATAGTTTTCCTTGCAAAAAATCTCACTTAATGACCGTAAAATTATATAATGATTTAATACGTCAACATTACCTGCTACAAATATTTTTTTAATACATACAATCTTTCTCTACAGCTAAACCTTCTTCCCATAAGTAGAAAGATAGTCTACTTAATCCTAACTAAAACACAAAATACACTATTATCCACACGGGCGCGGCGTGTCGCCGCGCCATTTTGCCTAGTATCTAATAACAAACGGTAGAGTGCAAAGTGAACAAGGATTTGACCACCTTTGACACGCCGCGCCATTTTGCCTAGTATCTAATAACAAACGGTAGAGTGCAAAGTGAACAAGGATTTGACCACCTTTTGACTGAACAATGTATTCAGTCGACAAATCAAAGTCGTTGTTTATCACATGCCTTCAGACAGTGACAACACCACGCACGCAGCATTCCAACAAGCGAAGCGAGCACAGGCCCTAGCAGTCTCGCCGGATCTGATGGTGGATCGCTCCACAAGCCCCTCGCCGCAGGCTCGCTGGTTCCGGGCGGGCGTCACGGCGTACGTGCCCGTCGACGGGGCAGCCGGACAAGGAGACGGAGTGATGCCACTGGCCGTCTCGTCGCCGCATCATCGCGCCGGTGCTGGGAAGAGAGGCTCGCCGGCCGCCTCCGCGCGTCTGACGGGCAGCCTCGGAGCAATTCCACCGGCCTTCTCGTCGCCGCGCCGGTGCTGGGGAAGGAGAGGCGCCGCCGCGCATCTGTTGGGGAAATCGGGAGAGAAGGTAACTCGTCTGGGCCTTTGGCTGCGGAGTAGAAGCCCGCATTTGGGCTTCTGGGCTGGGCCGAGAACATAGCCCACAAGGCCACATGGTGCCCAAAGCGAGGACGGCGAACTCCGCCGCGCCTCTCCTCCTCTTCTCCGGTTCTCCCCCTCGCCAGAGCTCCAAGAAACCAAGAACCCACCACCCCCCACATCCCCCTCTCCACCGCCCCTGCTCTCTCCAGCAGTCCAGCGGCAGCGACCGATGGACCAGTTCTACGACGGGAGCCATGTGCGGCTGCGGAGCCGCGACCTCGGCACCTACCTCTACGCCAACAGCGACGGGGAGGGCGTCTCCCTCCGCGACCGCCGCGCATCGCTGAAAGCGGCGTGGGAGGTGCACCTCTACCACGGCGACGACAACACCCCGTACGTGCTCCTCCACAGCGCCGCCTACGGCCGCTACCTCTCCGCCACCGACGCCCCGGCGCCGAGCGGCTGCCGCGGCTTCCGCGTCGCCCAGCGAAACTACGACCAGCCGCACCAGGAGGCCATCAGGTGGCAAGCTGTCAGGGCGGGGTCTGGGGACGACATCATGCTCCGCCACGTCGGCGCCGACTTCTACCGCTACCTCCGCGCCAACGGACGGTACCTCCCCTGGAACAACAGCGCCACCGTCGACCGCTTCGAGAACGTCAGCACCATGATGCAGTGGGTGGTGGAGCGCATCCCCGCCAGAGAGGGCATGCCTCGCCTTCCACGTCGGGTCAGGGTGAGTTCGCCATGCCCGCTTCTCGATTTTTCTCCAATTGCTTTCGGCTGAACCTATCGATTCCGCGAAATTGTTTCGCCTTGGATGTCCTTAATATCTTCATCCTTACTCAATGCTTCAATTTCATTCTTCCGAGAGCAACTCGTGGTTCTGTTCTGGCTAAACTTGCGCTTCTTGGGTGTAGTACGTTCTTGGTTTCCACCTCTGGATTTATTCTGGATTGCATTTGTGTTTTCTATCACAATATCCGGCTCCTTAATTTGATCTCCTGGACATCATATAACCGTGCTTCTTTATGATTCACTTTCAGGCCCGCCTCTCCATGGTCATGCTCGGGCTCCTGCTGGCACCCTGGCAGCTGATTCGGTTCGTGCAGGCGAACGACGACGGTATCTACAACGAGCAGGGCTGACCGAGTTCCAGTTCAGGGGCAGGTCCGTGTACTACCTGAGGAACGAGCTACGCATCCGCGTCGGTGGCTTCAACTTCATCATGTGCGTCCGAGCGGGCCGCTACGGGAGGCTGACCCCACTCGCCGTCAACCTACCCCGCGTCGGCTCTACCATCGAGATCGTCGTCATCAGGGACGGGACACCAGGTGAGAGCCTCTCTCTATGTCCCCCAACTCCCTACTGATCTCCTTTTGGCCAGAAATACATGTTGGTAGTCTTGATTGGATATGTTCTGCATAATGAGCAGCAGTTATCTGCTGTCTTGATATTTTGGAATGAGATGTTAATTTGCTTGTGCCTGAAAAAATAATTAGCTGAAACAAATAGTTTACTGAAACAGTCGTGTCCTTAAACTGCTTCTGTTAGAACTTGGGACATCCCTCAAACTGTTGAAGTGTTGTAAATAAGTAAAAATAGTTGAATAGAAACAATAGGTATTTACAGTATGCCCTTTTGGATTATATAAGTGCTAAAAGATGGTCTGTGGCTACCTGGTTACTTGTAAACCACATGTTTGCAGTCAAAATTGACATGGAACCTGTTTGTTTCATACTACTACCTTGATTCAGATAATTAAGTTCCTCCATTTGATACTATTTGAAGCTAGTTAACATTGTTTCTGGAGTAAACCTAGTAGAAATTATGGAACTATAAAACCAAAACAGTTGAGTCATATCCTTTTCAGGCTTGACAGAAAAGTTGGTGATATCTTTTTAATTTTAGCCTACTATTACCTGTTTTAAATTGAGTGAAAACAAAATCCAGGTTCTATCCTACAGCACTATGTAGAAGCTGGTTTATCCACATAATATTGTTCTGACGTTGTTGATGATCTGTATTCTTAGTTTTGCTTGAGTTTTATTATTTCAGCAAAACTGATAGATAGAGATCGTTGATCTGCTTCCTCTGATCTTCTTTGGCGAGAGGCCGAGAGATAAATATTGGTTGTTTTGGATTGGTTATGCTTATGCAGAATGATGTTGATTTAGATGTGTGGAGTCTTGTTTTGCAGAGTGCTAATCTGATTGTTCATGGAAAGAGTAGGATCCTTGTGGATTTACCAGTCTCTGTACATTTGCTTGGAAAGGTTGTTAATTTTTTCATAAGTCGCATATTCGTTTCTACTCTTTCTTGATTCAAATAATTCAGTTCGTTCATTCATTCGTAAAGCGCTAGTAGGTGTTATGAAACCTAGAAAATCAAATCAGTCCAGTCATCTCATTTCGCCCTTGCGGAGAAGATACTAATTTTCTGTTAGAATCTGTGAAGACAATTCAGGTTTTATCCTACAGTAGTACATATAAGCTTAGTTTCTACACATTATATTGTCTTCAGGATTTGTATCTTGTTGACCTTAGTACTCGTCTTTATTCGTTTTGCAAAGCTCTAAGATTTTGATTACTGATCCGCGGCCTAACTTCCTCATTGTGCTGTGCTAATTCAGCCAGTGATGAGCTGTGACACCCGGCTGTTGACGCATGGTAGAGAAAGATCAGAGCGGGAGTCCTTACAGTTGGCCTCTTCAGAAGCTTCGCCACCTCGGACATGACGTCAACAGAAATGGGCGCCTATTATTGCATATGGATAGATAGATATAGGTTCAGAGAACTCAGAAGCTCGCGTGTTTTCTTCTGCTAGTTAAACTTGATCCGCTCCCCTGACAGGAGGAACCTGGCCTCACGGTTCTAAGATTCAGTGCTGAAAGCGTTCAGTGCAACGGCTGAACATTTTTGCCGTGACAGTACTGGGTGTAGTTCCTGCAGTGTTACTCTTCTGACATCCATCGACGTGATGTGGTTTCCTGGATGAGACATTTCACTGTGGGAGTTTTTGCAGTGAGTTGAATGATTGCGTGGATCACACGTTCGTTGGGAGACCCCAAGAGGAAGGTATGATGCAGTGTAGCAGCAGTTTTCCCTCAGTATGAAATCAAGATTTAATCGAACCAGTAGGAACAAGAAATCACTTCAGAAGTTTGTCAGTGGCGCGCTGACGTGAAAACTGCACACAACACAATCAAACTATTTTACCCCAACGAAACAGTGAGGTTGTCAATCTCACCGGCTTTCTGAAAACAAAGGATTAAACGTATGGTGTGGAAAACAGTAGTAAATTGTAGAGAATGAAAAGGAACAGTGTTTGCATTTGGTTGTATTATCAGTGTAAAAGAATGGACCGGGTCCACAGTTCACTAGTGGTGTCTCTCCATAAAAGATAACTAACATGCTGGGTGAACAAATTACAGCTGGGCAATTGACAAAATATTGAGCGCATGACAATGCATATATATGACATGATGATTACTATGATATTCATGTGGGCATTACGACAAAATACATAGACCGTTATTCCAACAGCGTATATGACTAATAATCCACCGCTAGGTTGTCATACCGAGTTCCCCATTGGTATTAAGTTGCAAGCAACAGATAATTGCATTAAGTAATGTGCGTAATGTAAACAAATGCATTAGACCTAACGACGCACCCTTAAGCTAAGCATCGGTTATTTTATCCCTAGTGGCAACAACACATCCACAATCTTAGAAGTTATTGTCACTCTCCTAGATTACCGGAGGCATGAACCCACTATCTAGTATAAATACTCCCTCTTGAAGTTACAAGCATCTACTTGGCCAAAGCATCTACTAGTAACGGAAAGCATGCAAGATCATAAATAACATATAAGATAGATTGATAATCAACTTGACATAGTATTCAATATTCATCGGATCCCAGCAAACACAACATGTAGCATTACAATAAGATGATCTTAATCATGATATGCAGCTCACAAGATCTAAACATGATAGCATAAAGTGGAGAGACAACCATCTAGCTACTGCCATGGACCCGTAGTACAAGGATGAACTACTCACGCATCACTCCGGAGGCAGGCATGGTGATGTAGAGCCCTCCAGTGATGATTCCCCTCTCTGGCAGGGTGCCGGGAAGAGCTTCTGAACCCTCCCGAGTTAGGGTTGACGGCGGCGGCGTCTATGGAACTTTTCGTGAATAATGGCTCGGGTATTTAGGTTTTTCGCGTCGGGAAGAATAAATAGGCGAAAGGGCGGCGGCTGCGGAGCCACGAGGGCCCCACACCACCCCACGGCGCGGCAGGGGGGCCCGCGCGGCCCCATGGTGTGGGTGCCTCGTGGCCCTCCTCCGTCTCGGCTCTGGACTCCGTATTCGTGTTGGAAAAATAGGAGGTTCTGTCCAAGTTTCGTCCAATTCCGAGAATATTTCCAGACTACCTTTTCTGGAATACAAAAACAGCAGAAAACAGGAACTAGCACTGTGCCATCTTGTTAATAGGTTAGTCTCAGAAAATGCATAAAAATGCTATGAAGTGTATATAAAACATGTAACAATTGGTATAATATCAACATGGAACATCAGAAATTATAGATACGTTTGAGACGTATCATTGAACAACTGATAATCCTGCATTTCTTGTGGATGCGTATATTATAAACGAAAAATGCAGTGGTTGAGGGTCCTCTGCAATTTCTTTAAGATGATGCATTTCGTTTTGTTGACTCATGTAGGGCTTTATTCCAGTGAGCTGATGATTGTGTTTCAGTTGATATCTATGCTTTGAAGTTTGTCCAAGGTCTTCCGTCAAAAAAAGTTTGGCCAAGGAGTAGGAAACTCGCCGGAACTCTCCTCGCCCTCACGCTGTCATGCAGCACTGCTGCCGCTGCCATCCCAGCGTCTCAACCGCCAAGGATGCTACTCGAGGCGGAGGCCAAGCTGATGGTGTACGTGCACTCCTCGAACGTGGGTTTCCTACATCTGGATGCTCTCAACCTATTTATAGTTTCATGTTATCCCAAGCTTCTTATGCTCCCAAGCTCTCGCATTTTTTATACGTTTCTTTGCAGTGTTCAGTGTCTGTCCTGGGCAATAAATCTCTTCCCTGTTCTAAAAAATATGTGTATGATCAGTTTGGATGATGGGCATTGCTAAGCAGGTATGAAGAGCGCTTTGACGGTGTGTTGCTAGCTCATGAAGTTTCAGCACCCGATGTTTGGGACGGCGGCGGCGGCGGCAGGCGCTAGGGCTTCGGCCAACTCCTGTTTCCGGCGGGATGGGACTTATGTCTGCGGTGGCTGATGCGTGGGACCCACCGGTCAGGTGGAAATGGTCGTGGTACCTCTAGTCGGCAGGTTGGCTCCAAAACCGTCGGATGTTTTCTTTTGAAATTACCAGTTGCGTGCAACGGGATAACAAATAAAAGCTGAAGAGTTCATGAACCGGGTTTTAGATGATACGAATATGTGTCTCAAGAGCAATTTGCAAGTGATGTGGGTCTATACCCGAAAAATTATCTTGTCATTATACCAAATTCTTGACATATGGCAACCAACATTCACCCCAGGCATTTCTCCTCGCAAATGTCCTAAATCCTCACTCCCGCCTCGCCGCGCTACAGCGGGCGCAAAACGCCGGCAAGGCACGAATGTGGTGGAGGGGCACACGTGGGAGGCTGGGAGACACGAATCTGGAGATTGGGTTTGCTCTGACCGAGTGGTGGCGTAATGGGACCAATGATCACTAGAATTGTCGCCGTGACCACCAGCAGCTCAATCCTTGCCCCGACTGATATATGTTAATTTACTTGTAAAATCTTTAGTCCCTTAAATTGTCATTCACTACCACAAAAATCCACGTGGATTTAAATATATCCTTTTAGCTCCCCTTTTCGATGGATGATGACAACGTTTGCAGCTCGGATTTTAGAAAAGAATGATTTACAACTCACAAAACTTTGATATAAAATTAGAGCGGTGGTTGACTAGATATAGGAAAGAGCCCCTCCTCCCACCTAAGTGTGTGTGTGTTATAAAAATGCATATGAATATGCTCCTCCTATATCTAACAACCGGTAGAGTGCAAAGTGAACAAGGATTTGGCATGGTCTCAAGGTGGACTTTCTATCTACCTTGTAACCCGCATAGTCTAAATCTGTGTAACCATGATCAATGATTGCAGATTCTTAGGATACCAAAGTCATAAGTTTGGCTCATGAACAAGCATCCAAGGGTTCTCTTAACCGCCGCCACGTGGCACTCTTTTGTAGTGGATTAAAAGTTTGCACACATACATACACTAAGGATAATATCGGGCCTAGTCACAAAGATAAATCATTGGGCATCTGGATGTTCGTCCCATTCCTCTTATACATAACTTGTTGATCGTGTCAGGTGGTGTACTTGGTTTGGGATATGAAGGTTACTTTTTTTGACATGAGGTTTCTTCTTTATGTTGCTTTATTCGTAACCAAGGAAGTACCTCACACCAAGGAAGTACCTCACCTATGCCATCATGGACATTTCAAGCCTACCATCATTAGCCTTCCAAACTCACATAGAATGTTTATTCATAGACCTAATATGATATCATCATCCTAAATTTAGCATACGAACAAATCACCATCTTTGTGAAAGGGTGGAATCAACTTTCTCAATCACAAAATCAGATAGAAACTTGATAAGGTTCTCATAGCATGCATGTGGTGCTTGCATAAGAGCATAGAGCACCTATGAAGTTCTTGTTGTGTTCAATGTGATTGGCGTCCTCACTTCTACCTTAATGACAAAACCGGGGTGGAGTCCCCCTCCGGTCTTGTTATTTTTTGTGATTGGCGTCCTCATGTTTAATGGGTCATTAAGAAATGCACTTTTCACATCAATTTAATAGAGTTTTAAATAATCATGTAGCATATGCAAGCAAATTGTGAATGTTGTCAAGACGACAAGAAGGCATATGTTTCACTGTAGTTCAAACCTTCGATTTGTGCCACCAACCTTGCTTTTTTCCTTACAACAATGTCGTCTGCATCTTGCTACATATGGTGGAACAAGGGCATATGTTTCACTGTAGTTCAAACCTTCGATTTGTACCACCAACTTTTTCCCAATGATATGGTGGAGCTTCCCGTCGGGTCTCTCAACTAGTGACCAAACTTTGTTGCAGGTGAAGTTATGGAGTTCTTCACGCATATAATTCACCCTGATAGAGATCTTCTAAAGCATCTCCCACACTCAAAGGTTCCACACAGAACCAAAACAAGCAAGTACTCCTTTTCGTGGATCACAACAAATGTTCGTCAACTCTTCCTTGATAGAAATATGTCCAGTCTTGTTAACCATATAACACTTAAAATGAATACACATAGGTAGACATTTGGCTTCTTCTTCAAGAGCTTCCCGTAGGAGGTTTGCTTCAAAATCTTGCGCATGAAGACCCGGTTGACACATGACAAGAGCGATGTTGATACCATCGGCTAAAAAATTATAGTGCTTACCATATTTATCCAACATCGTCCTTGCCATCTCCATGACTCCATGAGTGTGCGCTTCTTCCTTTCCGCCACTTCATTTTGTTGAGGGGTGTGTAGCGTTGCAAATTCATGATCACTCCCCTCTCTTTCAACGAAAATATCCATGTTCTTGACGTTGGTGTCATGGTTACTTCTTATCTTGAAGATCCGGAGAAGGGAGAGCCGAAGACGGGAGAGAACATGACCGGGACACATCGGAAGTGGAGATCGACACAATAATGACGGTTGGTAGTGTTACGGCTACATATGAACGCGACAGAGCTTCATGAGCTATCAGATGGTCAGAGTGGCTACGGGTGAATCAACTCGACAAGATGGTACTGTGCCGTTGTATCGGTGGGGTGGTAGGATGCTCGTGGAAAATGGAGGATGAGGTTTGGGATGCACAGGGTGCGACCTAGGTTTTGCGGGGAGGGAAGGCGTGGGCACACACATGTCGATACCGCGAATTAAAGGGGTAACCGCAGAAATACCACACGCGAATTTTCCTATAACGACCCCATTTGACCTGGATGCCACGTCACGGGTCATCGTCGCTAATTTTGCTCCCGCCGGGTGGTCTAGACCAAAAAAATGAACCCGCCTGCGAAACTAGTGGAAGAGTTTGAACGGTTTTAAACTTGTTACACCAAAATGCTCCCACTAAAATTTCCTCGTCAGCAGAACACCTCCTGAAGTTTGAATCCCACGATATATCTTGAGAGTGCAATTGGAGGTTGTATTTTATAATTGGCATCCATCAAAATCAAGTGTAGAATAGACAGGGTGTATGTACAAAATTGCTGCATTCCAGAAAAGCTTCGGTGAAAGAACCAAATGATGAGATGTGTAAAATCATGACTATATCAGCTAACCTTTTTTTTCTGCAGACTGCGCCATCCATTTCTTGTCATACTAAAATATGCCAACAATGAAATTTTGCAAGAATTGGTACGCTCCGTTAAATTATTGTTTTCAGAACAAGGGCGATGCTGCAACTCCTTGTGTGTGATTGACTATTTCGAGCTAGATTCAGCAACTGTTCCACTAGAAGCAATGTGCCGAAAGTTCTTCCTTTATCATCTCGGATAGCGAAACAAAAGGACATTGCAGTTAGGATGTGAGTACATGACATAGGGAAGACGTGCGAAGAAGTGTGGAAACAAAAGAAGTGGATGTTCAATTTTGTCTGGGATTACAGTGAAGCTACAATAGTCCTAAGAAGCTTAATGAGCTCATTCCCCTATGTTTCGAATGGTATTGGTATGATCAAATATCATTTCAACCAGGTCCTATGAGATTCATTCAGTCTTCCAGATCCCATTGATGTTGATGTTTTTCTTGTGATATCATCATCTATTGCTAATTTCAACTATGTGCTAGTTCTACATCAGATTGTGTCATCCCTCGAGAGGTGTTGTGGTTAATTGATATAGCAACACAAGTAAACAACAAAAGATACTACTACACCTCTCTGTACTAGTATGCAGAAGAACCTAATACCACACACTAGGACATACAGATATAGAAGACAGAATACTTATCTGCCCTCCCTCGAGAGGTGTTGTGGTTATTAATTGATAAAGTAAACAGAAGTAAACAACGAAGGCTATGGAGGAGAATTATGCAGAAGAACCTAACACCACACACTAGGACAGACAGGTCCAGAAGAAAGAAGATGGTGCAGAAAAATAAGCATGTACACAGGCAAATTGCAGAGAGAATCAGAATTTACAGATATTCCAGCAGGACACAAAAAATAGCCTTAGAAGAAAAGCCACAAAATGAATTAGAATATATATTGTAGCATTATTATTCCCTGGGACCCAGGAGGGGCATCCCTCAAAAGTTGCACTAGGAAAAAAACAGACCAGACCTCTGGTACATACACTTCAGTACGATAGAAAGAAAAAAGAAGCAAAAAATGGGAAAATTATCATCCTGATAACAAGAGCTAGCACACAAGTTCCAAGAACACTAGAGCAGTTTCTACTATACGAACAAAAACCCAAAAAAAGGGGTGGGTCTATATTGGGGGGGCAGCGCCGCCGTACAACTGAACACTCTTCAGACATATATATCCCGCAATCTTACTTCACATCTCAACCAGGAAAAAAAACCAGGGTCGCCAAAACCTAAACTCGCTGTAGAAATTCGAAACCACAATCCCAAACCTTACATACGCAAATACGCTTAAAAGGCCCTCCTCTGATGACATATATCTCATCTCTTCGACCAACTCCCTGGTTAGCTCTATTAACTAACCCATGCCTTTAAATCATGTGAAGTTCAAAATTTGCACCTTATGCACCTGCTGCGGTTCTCTCCTCAACCTAATATGAATTGTTGTATGTGAAAAAGATTCCTAGGCGGCGTCATTCCTGCACAGAGCCAAGCAGATAAGTTACCACTGTTCGATTCCTGAAGCAAGATAAAGAGCACAAACAAGTTGGTTCAATGGTGTCTTTTATATCTTAGCAGTGTTAACTGACATCCAGAGAAATAGAATATTGCTCTAACAAATGCAACATGGGTATGATGCTTGGCCGAAATCATCGAGTGAACATGCATTAACAGTTCATCTTCTAAGAGAAGGAGCTTAGTTGAACTGTCCAAATGCAAATGCATCTTCAATGAGGAGTTCTAGAGCTATTCGGCATAACACAATCTACGTCATTTAATACTTGTATAGTATCAAGCCAAAAAGGGTTCACGAGACATGATGCAATGGTTAGTGACGGCACAAGTAATAATTCAGATTAGCGAGTTCTAGAAAATACACTTTTAGAAATTGGTCCAATACTGCAACCAAAAGAAGTCCTTGGACTATATCTTAGCTGAAGTAACGGTCAACCAGCAGCGGCACTAGACTGAACCAAGTATCAGTCCATGAAGGGGGCAAAATATTCCAAAGTACCATACAAGTGATAGATAACTTAAACTTGGTTCTGTAGCCCTTAGTTCTACTAGTTTAGGTACTAGATATTCATTCACCATGGACAGCAAAACGTGTAGCTACCAATAAAAGCATGAGAATAGGGTTTTTTTTTTGGAGAGGATGGGCAAGGAACAAAAGTTCAAATGATTTAAAAAGAGCAATACAAAATTTTGAACTTAAGTATATACTGGAGCTGAGACATACGTATTCATACACCTTGATGGGCATATTACTGGGCTAACTATGTTTTTCATAAGTAAACATGAGGTGCATCTTTCATCATGGCTACAGTTCATGGATGACCAATATTTTTTGAGACACAGTACGAGATTCCTCTTGTTATAGACGGGAACTGGAAGAATATTCCGCTTTTATGTGACACATAGATGTAAAAGCTGGGGTCTGAAACTCTGAATGGATTACCAATTTTTTTATTTTTTTTACAAAGGATTACCAATATTTTTATAGATAAACTATTAGTTTATTATGTTTTCCATAATTAACCGTGTGGTGCATCAATTATTTCATCATGGCTGCGGAGAATCACGTATCTAGAACTAGCCGGTATAACAGTTTACTTTGGCACAAAGAATAACAAGGCCATACTTGATTTCATTATCGTTCAAACTGCAAACTTATCATAATACTATAATATATGATGGATCTTATCACATCCAATCAGACTAATGTGTCTATTTCATATCAATTTGCAATATCGATCATAAACAACTATTACAAGCATTTTTATGGACCAGTTGGAACATGAAGTACATAGCCACTTAACATTTTCAATGGATGTTAATGACATCTTTTTAGTTCATAATGACAGTAACTTCTTTATCATGGTGCTGCTAGGTTTAAATCATCAATACTTGTCTAGATTCATGGACATTCAAATGTCACAAGTACATTTGAGCATTATCCTGGGAGAACTAAGACCAGCATTAGTATTTGAATATATTCTGTATATGGAACTTAAGCATCATGAATGGCACTCTACAGTGTGAGTGCTTCAACACAGGAAATGCTACATATTTGAAGCTACATTGTCTAAACATTAGTACCAACAGTTCAGCGGACAGTTTCGAACTTTCACGGTGTTTACCTGATGCTGCTAGTACATGAACTAGTATTTAAACACTCTGTCAAAATACAAAATGAAAAGCACAAAGAACACAAGGAAGAAAATATCTAACCTCTATCTGTTAATGCCCCATGTAACCTGCTGCGCTCTTTGCTGTAACATCTGAAGCTGCATTCCCAAGCCCATATCCAAATGGGCTAGTTCCATCAAGCTCAGATCCAGATCTCCAAGTTGTGTCTCCATAGATGGAGCCACCACCAGCTCCTGACGAATCTCCAAAGTTCCTCCCATATCCATTGCTTGATTGGTTGAGTGAAGCATTGACGCCACCTGATCCAGCGTTCCTTCCATAAGCACTGGGACTAAGATTGAAGTTGTTTTCACTGGATCCATAACCAAAGTTCCCACTGCCGTAGCCTGAGCCAGCGTTAGCACCTTGAGAAAGCACAGGAGGGGTTCCCCAGTTCACATTGTTGTTCCCAATTCCACCAAGGCCTCCATTTGCAGATGACATGAAGGAATTCGAGTTTGCGGAGTTGGAAGAGTAATTGAGGCCTGAGTTACCCCATAGATTACGAGCCAGCGAGTTAAACACTGACCCAGAGTTCTCATTGACTCCACCATAGCTAATGTTGTTATTGTATCTACCCGAATTACCACTGTAGTATGGATTGACCTGCCGTCCATACTGGACACTATTGTTGAAGTTCGAGCTACCACCAATGCCCTGGTTCATCCCTGGGTCAAAATTCATACCAATTCCATAACCACCACCAAAAGAAGGATAGCTACTACGACCACCCGATAGAAGCCCAAACCTAGCATCCATCCTCACTCCATAGCCACCTACCGGGCTGGGACTGTAACCTTGGGTGTAGCCATTGAGAAAGCTATTGGCTCTGTTCATTACATAGTTGATTCCACCAGCAGGAGAGCGCATGCTAGGTCCAGGTGATAACTCCTTAGGAACAGCCCTCTTTACCTCAACCATCTTTCCATTTAGTTCATGGAACGTCTTGAATAATGCTTTGTCCACAGCATCTTCAGAATCATATGTGATGAACCCAAACCCTCTAGGACGCTGCGTGTTGTGATCATACATCACAACAACATCAGTGATGGTGCCAAACGACTCAAAATAGGTCCTGAAGTCTGCCTCTGTCACGGTGGATGCAAGACCTCCGACGAATATCTTCTTGGTGCGACTAGGCCCTGGTGATCCATGAGCACTGCCACCACTCTTGCTAAGAGCTTGCTGATCGTCTCTGGGAACAGCTTTCTTGGCCTCCACCTGACAAAACAATCCAAACATTGTTAATATTCCACAATAACAATAATTACTAAGAAGCAACAAAGCGGTATCCAAGCATGGATCTAGCACATCATGAACATAACGCACGTAAGCAAACACCAGCGCTTACCATGCGGCCATCGATCATATGCTTCTCCATTATGACACGCTCTGCGACTGCTGCGTCGGAGAACACGATGAACCCGAAGCCCCGGGCGCGACCGGTGGCCCGGTCGCGCATGATGACGGCCTCCACCACCTCTCCGTACTTCTCAAAGTACTCCCGGAGGCGGTCCTCGTTGGTGTCCCACGAGATGCCACCGATGAACAGCTTCCCAGCGTCTGCCTCCATGTCCGGCTTCGCCTCCTACTTCCACCCTGCAACGAACACAAAGACAGAAGCTTTCGCATCAGATCTTACGCCGGCCGATCGAATCAGCAAGCCATCGGATCAAGAAAACGAGCGCCGCCGGCGGCGGCGGCGGCAAGATCCGATCTTTAGCGCGCCGGCGATCCGGGAGGCAGATCTAAACACGAACGACAACGCACCGAGAATGCCCGGCTCCAAGAACCGATCGAAACCGCAGCAATTGGGCACCAAAATGGAGCAGAATTTGGCACGGCGGGGCGGAGAAAGAACGGTGAATTCAGAGGCAGGGCGCACCAGTTGATCCGAGGAAGGGTCGCGAGCTGGCAGCCTAGGATCTTGGGGGAGGCATGCCAACCTCAAAGGCCATACCACGGCACCACCACCTCCTCCTCTTCCTCTCCTTCCTTTCTTGTTGTGTCTCTCTCTATTCTATCTCTCTCCTTCCTTTTTGTTATTTATTTTCCTTTTGCTATTCTCTCTGTCTTTTTTTTATGTCCTGCGAGGTGTTTATATATAGATGTCCTTGTAGCTTTTTATGCCCCGTTCTCTGCCTCCGTTCCCTCTTTTTTTTCTTCCTTATGTAACGCTTGTGAAAATTATGCACATTTATTCCACCGAGATCTTTCCTTTTGATATTGACAGATCTCATATTTTCTTTTGGAATTCAATCCTAGTGAACGTGTATGCAATATAATGATGAAAATTTCCTTATGGCTCAAAAATATCTCCATTTTTATTTACTTTAAGTCTCTTTTAGTCTCAAATTGCATATGATTTCCGTCTGTTTATCAAACAATGTGTCATTATATAAAAATGCAATTATTTTAAATTATGCATTTTCTCTGACAATATGCGCTCTTCTCGTAGTATATGGCTTGCCTTCTACGCCATTGCCCATGCCATCTCATCACATTCTCGCCACCCTGGCCGTAGGATTTTGTTAAACCGGTCATGTTGTCCCTCGTGCTCTCTCTTGTTTCTCTCGCACTGTGGCGTGTTGTTGTGGCCCAATAATGTGTGTTTTGATGACAGTATCTTCACCGTTTTGTCGGTTCCGTCAGTAAGCAGGAGAACCACACATTTCTATCTATGCATGGCACCGCTGGCACGCAATTTATTTTTTTCGCTAGAATATAATTCTATTAGATCACCTAGAATATTTTTGGACAACTGTAAATTAGTAGAGAACGTACATTTATAGAGTATGTGGCTGATTTTTTATTTTCAAAATTAAGGGTGCCTTCTGGAGTAAACTTTGAAAACCCAACGTCGCCTGCTTCGCTGGTTAGACTCTCTCGTCTGATACGTGCCGTTCCTTTTCTCTCTACGGTGGATCTTTTGTTTTTTTATGGGCTCATGTACGAGCCGTAACGTTATATGAAAACCTATGGGTATATTGGGTATTTCGCAGGGGCAAGAACCATCAACCATGTGGAGGTTAATGATACGGCCGTGCCTACTACTAGCTACCATGTTTTTGCCCTAGACTTGCTAGTGTTCAACCGTGATATTGCTACCCGGATTTGTATAATAAGGATGCAATATTTTCATTCCAAGATATATGAGATATATAGAGATCTTTTTCTATCAATCCAGGTAGGGGTGCAAAGTGGCTCCAGGATCCGTCCCGCTCCCATAAAAACCAGGCATATGTAGTTGTAAACATCTTTTACGGACTATTTAACTTTAGCAGACAAATGGAGAACTTGCCTGTGGCAAGATGGTTAGGAGGGTGGATGTACCCCTATTCCACCAAAGTTCAAACCTTAGGTTTGATACTGGTGCACTAGTAGGAGAATGCCTTTTAGTGGCGCACCAAAAAGACATTCTGTGGCGCATGGTGGGTGCGCCACAGAAGTCTCGCCACAAAAATATTTATTCTGTGGCGCACCCCATCCGTGCGCCACAGAAAGACCAAATTTCTGTGGCGCACCGCAACCGTGCGTCACAGAAATATTTCAGTGGCGCATGCTGGCGCATCCCCAGGCATGCGCCACCGTTTTTTTTTTTTCAAAAAAAAAGGCGGCCAGATCGCCTTTTTCGTCGGAATTTCAGAATTTCGCCGAAATTTGGCCGGAGCTCGTCGGAGGCCGTGGTACCCGTGGCCATGGCCGTAGGTGGCTTGGTCGGTGGTGGGTGGAGGATGGGGGTCATCGGAGATGGTGGAGGAGGAGGTCACCGGAGGTGGTGGAGGAGGGGGTCACCGGAGGTGGTGGAGGAGGAGGAGGTCACCGGAGGTGGTGGAGGAGGGTCGCCGGAGGTGGTGGAGGAGGAGGAGGAGGTCACCGGAGTTGGTGGAGGGGGAGAAGCTCGCCGGAGGTGGTGGAGGAGGAGAAGGAGGAGAAGCTCGCGGGAGGTGGTGGAGGAGGAGGAGGGGGAGAAGCTCGCCGGAGGTGGTGGAGGACGAGAAGGTCGCCGGAGTTGAGTTGAAGTAGAGGTAGAGGAGAGAAGTGGAGGAGAAGGGAGAGGAGAAGTGGAGGAGAAGTGAAAGGAGAGAAGGAAAGAAGGAGAAAGAAGAGGAAGAAGAGAAGGGCGCCGGCGGGATTCAAATTTTGAATCCCGCCCAACAATTCTGTGGCGCACCCACCACCGTGCGCCACAGAATTTTTTTTCCAATTTTTTTATTTTAGGCGGAATGTTCTTCAGTGGGAGACGACGTTCCCGTCGACAGCGAGGCGCCTGTGGTGACTTCGTCAATTTCAAGACTCGACCGTCACCCCAGTTTCTCGGAGGTGCTCATAGGGGTAGGGTGAGTGTGCGTTCATAGGGGTGAGTGTGCGCATGTGTATGTGAGTGTTCGTGTGTGTACTGTGTTTCGCAAAAAATACTTTAGCAGGCAAATGCGGGACGCTGCTTGAAATCCTACTCCAGGGCTATTCAAACCTGGTTTAGACGGGTTGATAAAACCAACGAAATGAAATCTAGTATTAACAAATTTTGTCTAATATTTTAGAGAAAATGCAAAATTAAAGTATCTTCAAGTTTTCCAATGGTTAACTTGGAAAAATATGAACAATGTACACTTCTTTGTAACTCTCGTATAAAAGTTTGATTTCAATATTTGCAGCTCTCCTTTTTATTGGCAGCACGTCTGCACGTGTGAACATAGGACCCACGTGTAAGTGAAATGAAGGGTAGCATATTTTGAAACGAGATTTGATGAAGGTAAAGTCCCCAGATACTTTTTTTCTTTTTACCTAGAACTAGCTCACTTAAGTATATGCTAATGAAGTTCTTACCAATTTGATGGCCTCCCTAGGACTGTGACTTAATGTGATTTGTCAAAATAGAAACAATCGGAAACCGTTGATGAATTGCGTATAGCACCAGGAAGTATTATGTGCACTTTATACTTGACTTGGCCTTACATTTATCCAATTGGAGGGTGAAAAGGAACGCTCATGTGTATGCTTTCCAACCAGCTTCCTTGAGAAGTTTTATGTTCTCCTTGTATAAAGAGCTTTTGATCTAGAAAAAGTTGTTGCAGGAGATCTAGATAGCACCAGGCACATTGACATAGTAAAAGAATTTTGCTACAAGGAATGCTACAATGTACACAACCAATTGAACTCCCGGCACGCACAGGTATAACCGCCTTTAAGACTTATAATTCGTTTTAAAACCGAAATAGAACATCAAAACGTCTACACTATAAATTTTGAAATGAGATATTTATGTACATTAAGAAATAACAAATCGACAACCAGGATTAAGTTCATGGCAGGATTTTGGTTTCTAATTATGCCATAAGGGTTCCACTTTTTCGGTTTCCCTCCAAAACAAACTAAGAATGAACGAAGGGGTAGGCGTTTTGGCTCCGGATGTATATGCACCTGGTATTTAAAATGTATTTTAAACTCATTTCAAAATGTTAAAAATTATCAAAAAAATGCGCGTATATAAATCTTAACGTACTATGTGTTCATGAAACTGTTTCACGAAAAAAACGACATTTTTTATGGGTTGTATAAAAGGGCAAATTTTGGTGCTAAAATAAGACTTTGACGAGATATTTTTGTCTATTTTCACACAGACCACAAAAGATACCGATTTTTCGCGAAATGACTTTCTGGACACATAAATTGTGAAGATGTATCCGTGAAATTTTATATTAAAATTTCCGACATTTCGAAATGTGTTTTTTAAATACCGGGTGCGCACTGGGGTGGCAAAGTGGATTTCACCTAACAAAAAAGAATTAAATTGCCGGGTACTAACAATGAAAAAATTGAATATATAATATTCTCAACCAGAGTTGCAGAATTGTCTCTTTTATTTACCATTTCCTTTTAACCCACGACAACAACAGTACATCGACATAAATAAGATTAAGGATCTTGAATCTCTTACCACATACTATTTAATTATTGCTTGGCTATTTAGATTAAAACACACTAATGTCAATGTTAAACATTAAAAATCATCTTTCCAAATCGACCTAACAACTATACATCCCGGGAGTAGACGTTGGACGGATTCATTCATACTTGTAGTGTGCACAATTCGAAAGTTTGTTCCTATTTTTTTATCCATCCTGAAAGGTGTATCTATTTTCTAGAAGAAGAAATGCCAAGACCGGTTGGTACAACACCATAGTACCATACAATGGTTAGAACTCCAAGCATGCGCTCATGCAAACAACCCCCTCCCCCCAAAAAAAAACAATGTGGTTTGGTTTTTAACGTATCCCCATAGAAATCTGACGACAAATACTTGCCTTGCCCAACCGTTGTGAACGGCGAGAAGACGGAGCACCGAGCCTCAAAAGTGTGTTAGTATCAAATCCATACACCGCCATAACGCGACCATGACTTCAAAGTTTCTTGAATCAACGTAATCCCCCCACCCCACCCCTCATGTGCCAAAAAGAAGTCCGCGAGTAGATGGAGGATTTGGTTGGACGTGGGAAAGGTGTCGACTAGAATACGTTTGTCATGGCATACAATTGCGTCCGGATGCCCATGCCCTGCACAACAGCCAACACCAGCAGCACATGGCCCCCAAGCCTCGCTGAATAGACCGGAGAGGCCACCATATCCAATTTCCGCATCAGGGACTCTCCTGGCAGCCTAAACACGTCTACAAGAAGAGAATGACGTTGTGACACCACCACCGCCTGGTACGGACAACTGGACCTAGGATCACCCAAAGAAGGGAAGGCGCGATCAGGGCTAGCTAGGAAGGAAGCGACACCCGTAGGTGTCACCATGGTCAACATCGGTCATCGCCAAGAACGGCTTTCACCCGCTGCCAAGGGACGTGATCCCAAATACTTTCGGACCAGGGGTCGAGTGGAGACGAGAGTCAAGAATGCAAGTCACGGGCTTAACCACCACCTCAGAGAGGTGAAAGCCTCTTGTCACCGACAATGAAGGGGTCGTCGACTAGCACAATGCTCACTACCCACCGGCATGGGCTAGCCCCCATGCCGAACGACCACCATAGTTTCTTTATGCCACCACCTCTCGAAGCCACGCTAAGCCTCTCATGCCGGAACTGTGGCCCCCTCAGACTCAGAACAGGCACAAGCATTGTCGCACAACCAGAAGACCGAGGGCCCTCCACCATGGTCCACAACATTTACCGCCATCACACGCTGCCATTCGGACCGCCATCACACGCTGCCATAGGACATAGTGCCCCACTAATTAAGAACCTTCACCACCGCAACAAGGCCCGCGACCTTCATACGAGGAACACATGTGTGTCGCGAGAAAAGACCCTTCTCCACCGTCTGCAGCACATGCTTCGGCCGTCCACTTCATTTGGTAGAGACGAGGGAGTGGTAGGTTAGAGGAGGGCCGCCGGCGGAAATTAGGGTTTTTCGTGCCACCTCATAGAGGGACGCAACAAACGGGAGAGTGTTCGGCTCAAAGTTTGTACCTGTTCGACCAAATATTGTATGTAGTCACTATCTTGTTTTGCGGAAAAACCTAATAGTCAGGTAAACTTGATTTCTAATGGTAGGGGCATAATTAAGCATGGACACATTTCATGAAGAGCCTTTTGGTTCATACACTAGGCTTCTCAATGTTTGCCACATTTTTTTTAGTCATATATATCTTAGGTTGATAAAAAATAGCGCTACAATTTGTCACATTTAGATAATTTTGTCATACTTTCTAAGTCAGTGACACTTAAATTTAGGTTACACAAGAATTGTTTGCCACTATTGTGGCTACAAAACCAAATGGGATATATGTGCGTATATGTGTACGCTTACATTCTAGACTACTTATCAAACCAAATAACTTAAGTACATCAGTCTCACCAAATAGAATTAGGAAAAGTACAAGCAACATATTAAGAATCTCACCCTCCATGGGCTGACTTTTGAGGAGTCAGATCACCTATGACTTTCCTTACCTGTGTCAGAGGCCTCTGAAAGGACAAGGATGTCGCCTAGAGGGGGGGTGAATAGGCGATTAAAACTTTTCCGGTTTAGCCTTGATAATTGTGGAATAAAACTAAGTGTTTAAATTAACAAGCCAACAACCTAAATATACTAGGCTCACCTATGTGCACCAACAACTTATGCTAAGCAAGACAAGTAACAAGGTGATAGCAATATAGAATACTTCAAGCACGAAGGCTATCACAATGTAAAGTGCATAAGTGAAGAGCTCGGGTATAGAAATAACCGAGACACGCGGAGACGAGGATGTATTCCCGAGTTCCTCCTTTTTAGGGGAGTACGTCTCGTTGGAGAGGTGTGAGACCACCACAACAGGTTGGTCTCAACGCCACAACAGGCTCACCTTCTTCTCCGATGAACCGCACCACAAAGGATTGGTTCACATTCCACTATCGGAATCCTTCAAGGCGGAATCCGGAGCCTTTACAACAACGATCCGGGGCACACACCCACAACTGAATTAGGGGCTCCCAAACAGCTACAAATGACCACAAAAGGTCTCAACCACCACAATGGCGTCTAGGGTCCAAAGACCCAAGAGTAACAAGCTCACAAACTTTCACTTCCACGAATCCTCGTGGAGAGCACAAACCGATACACAAATGCAATGGCAAGAACACAAAAGGTGCTCAAATCCTTCACTTTCAAATCCCACCAAAAGCAACTAATGCTTATGAGGGGAGAAGAGAGAAAAAACAAAGAAGAGCTCAACAAATGGAACTCCAAGATCTAGATCCACTAGGTTCTCCTCACTTAGAGGAGAGATGGATTGGTGGAATTATAGATCTAGATCTCCTCTCTATTTTCCTTCAAGAAGTAGCAAGAATCATTGAAGGGATTGAGAGATAGCAAGCTTTTGGAGGTCAACAATGGAGGTCAAAACTTGCAAGAAAGGTTGAGGAACCATTGGGGAAGAAGTGAAAGTGCATGTGCCCTCATGTGTGATTTTGGTAATTAATGACAATCTCTATGGACTAATGTTTGCATTGAGATATCTTTAGATCTTGTCCATGAGAAACGATTGGAGTTCATGTGTTGGACTCTAGAAAATTATATGATGACCAAGGTTCTATCTAAGGGTTGATATGAAGAATGATCATCTAGAGTTGAGCTTATTGCAAGCATGGCTTGGAAAAGAAGATTGAGTGAACATTCATGTTTATCTCCAAGCCATCATTTATATCAAGAGAAGAAGATAAAGTGCAAGTGGATTCATGAAGACGGAGCTTAGCAAGGCTCTCCCATAATGGTGTATGGGGGAGTATTTGGAGAAGTCTTCATCAAGCATGTGCTAGCAAGCACAATTAAGAAAGGTGTTCCAACTTGAGGGAGTCAAGATCGTCATCATCTAGCTCAAGTGGAATCGCAAGGCAAAGGTATGATCTTGATAGGGTTTCTATTTTACCGGTCTCATGGTGTTAGTGGGAGACCGGGTTATAGGATAGACGGCGTACTATCAAGAGGGGCTCTCAAGTGAGTAACTTGACCGCATCTTTGTGGAGAGCTCAAACCTTTACATACTTGACATATCATTTTTCTTGATTCTTATTTGGCTTTTATCCATGTGAGAATTTAGAGCTTGTGTTCATCTCCATACCAAGCTCTAGTTCATCAAAAACGGATTTCATATGCATACCTTGTTGCGTATTTGATGTTGGAGGTTTTGCCGGTTCATCTTTTTATAGAGAGGTTTTACCTTTCTACATTTGGCTTCCTTCTCACATGATGGACTATGATGTTTCTCTGCATGATCTTGAAGAGCTCTTCGTTGCGATTCCAACGAGCCCAAAATCATCGAAATCGGAGTCTGGATGAAAAAGTTATTACAGTTTTCGTATTGCTGTTTTTGTCAGTTTTCTGCAGACCGGATATTCCGGTTCAAATTCAGACCGGAATAGCCGGCCCCCAGGAAAATTGGCGAAACTCGATTTTGTGTCGCTTGTGCGAGCCTCTGGACTCGGCCGGATATTTGGGCCGGATTTTTCTCCATGGCCGGAAATTCCGGCCTGACCGGAATATCCGGGCTCCACTTGAGCCGGAATATCCGGCCTCCCTGTTTCCAACGGCTAGATTTTGGGAGGGGCTATAAATACCTCTCCCCTTCTTCTTCCTTGGTCATGCACGTTTTTCCCCTCTCTCTCCTCCATTGTTGACTTTGGAAAAGCTTGCCCCCTCTCAATTCCTCCATGATTCTTGCATATCTTTGAGGGAAAAGTGAGAGGAGATCTAGATCTACAATTCCACCAATCCATCTCTCCTCTAAGTGAGGGGAACCTAGTAGATCTTGATCTTGAAGTTCTTGGTGTTTCTCCTACTTTGTTCTTCCTCTCTTCTCCCCCCATAAGCATTAGTTGATTTTGCTAGGATTTGAGAGTGAACGATTTGAGCATTTGTGCTCTTGTCATTGCTTTGTGCATCGGTTTGTGCTCTCACGAGGATTCATGAAGTTGAAAGTTTGTGAGCTTGTTACTCTTGGGTCATTGGACCCTAGATGCCTTTGTGGTGGTTGAGACCTTTGTGGTCACTTGTAGCCATTCGGGAGCCCCCAATCCAGTTGTGGGTTGTGCCTCGGATTGTTGTTGTAAAGCTCCGGATTCCGCCTTGAAGGATTCCGATAGTGGAAGGTGAACCAAACCTTTGTGGTGCGGTTTATCGGAGAAGAAGGTGAAACCTTTGTGGCTGTTGAGTTGACCTTTGTGGTATCTCACACCTCTCCAACGAGACGTACTCCCCTAAAAAGGAGAACTCGGGAATACATCCTCGTCTCCGCGTGCCTCGTTATTTCTATACCGAGCTCTTACTTATGCACTTTACATTGTGATAGCCTTCGTGCTTGAAGTATTCTATATTGCTATCACCTTGTTGCTTGTCTTGTTTAGCATAAGTTGTTGGTGCACATAGGTGAGCCTAGTATATTTAGGTTGTTGGCTTGTTAATTTAAACACCTAGTTTTATTCGCAATTATCAAGGCTAAACCGGAAAAAAATTAATCGCCTATTCACACCCCCCCCTCTAGACGACATCCTTGTCCTTTCAAGAAGGCCCCTTAAATAGGTCACCCAAATATCCAACCGTTGGGTGCAGAATCGCGCCGCAGCGGTACTACCGGGCCTGACCCGGTACTACCGGATAGACAGTAGTACCGGGTCTACTACCGGGTAAAAAACCACTCGAATCCAGTACCAAAAACTGTTTCCCGGTAGTAGGGTCGGTACTACCGCCCCCCCATAAAACTGCAGAAACACGATACCAAAACGGGCAAAACTTTCGCATACGAACTCCGTTTTTGATGTTCTTGGGCTCGTTAATCACCACAACGAGCTTTAGAAGATCATGCAGAGAAACATCATAGTCCACCAAGGGAGGATAAAACCAAATGTAGAAAGGTAAAACCTCTCTATAAAAGATGAACCGACAAAATCTCCAAAACAGAAAACGCAACAAGTTTTCCATACGAAATCCGTTTTCGGTGAACTTGGGCTTATCATGAAAATCACAACAAGCACTAAAACCCAACAAGGAGAAAAACCAAATAAGAACCAAGAAAGATGATATGCCAAGTATGCAAAGGTTTGAGCTCTCCACAAAGATGCGATCAAGTTACTCACTTGAGAACCCCTCTTGATAGTACATCGTATATCCTATAACCCGGTCTCTCACTAACACCATGAGACCGTAAAATAGAAACCCTATCAAGATCATACTTTGCCTTGCGCATTCCACTTGAGCTAGATGATGACGATCTTGATTTCTTCAAGTGACCACCTTTCTTGATTGCGCTTTGCTTGGTGAAGACTCACATATCGCTCCCCCATCACCAATATGGAGAGCTCTCTTAGGCACATCTTCACTGACCATTATCTCCAAATGGGTGACAAGCTTCAAGCATAAGATTTCTTCGAGATGTTTCTCTTCAATTTGCACTTCATCTTCTTCTCTTGAATATTGCTTTGGTCATCATTTTATCTTCTTTCAATCTTGATACCAACATATGATGTTCAAGCATTGTCAATGGACAAGCCCTACAAGGAAGCTCAATGCAACCATTAGTCCATAGAGATTGTCATTAATTACCAAAACCACACATGAGGGCTCATGCACTTTCAGCCTCTCATCTTGAGCCACAGATTGAGTTGTTGATATGGCTCAAGTCATCTCTTTTCTTGCTTGCTACACGTGCATAGCTAATATTTACATATTTTATTTGCATCACACTTCGAATGTCGCCATCAAAATTAAGCTGTGTAGCTTGGTCTGACCAACTTCACTATAGCAAAGTCTCACCGGATATTGGTAGGCATTGAAATTTCATCATACCAAAAAACGATAGAGAAGAGGTGCGGATTATTGGGCAGACTTTTGTTGGGCTTTGTCGCTCTCAAGGTCATGGGCTTTTTTGACACTGAAACAGCGGGGAAAGCCCCTACTGTGTTCCTTTCACGGTCATGGGCTTGACCTCCTATTTTATGGCCTAACGATTGCAGTTGCAACAACTTTCACTGAAAACAGATTTGCTAAAGGAAACACTATCTTCAACAATGATACGAACCAACATAATACTTAGTTAGCGGGATTCAAAGCAAAGCTTGTGTTGTTACCACCGGGTCCACACAGAGAGAAGAAACTATGGGTGATGTATACAATTGCACACTGTTTGAAACATAAACCGTGTACGATGTGATAGAGATTGCACACGCCACACGGTAATAAAACCTCGATCGTAAACTACACGTGTTTGGCCAAACAAACCTTGTACTATGCCTTTGTTAGGAGAACTGATTTGTTGCATACGGTTTTCTTAAAGAGAGGACTGGGATTGGGTTTTGGGACTACCAATTTGGAGTGTGTCGTTATAGGAGTTCCTAAAATTTTATAATTGGGAGACGGATAGAGACTTGGCTAGACCATTGTTTTTTCTGTTTTTAGGAGTACAAAGAGAGATAGCTGGAGATGATATGAGGACACATGACTTGGTATTAACCTAGCCATACCGCTCAATGATCTTATTACTTCCAAACTAAAGACACACCTTACCTGTGTTAAGTCGACTGATGACTCGGTTCCACTTGTCATGGGCATGGTGATACTAAGCCGGCACACTGACTCGATCAAAGGAGTTTGGTGAGTCGGACTAACCCACTATACGCCGCAATGAGCAAGTCATCACTAGTGTGTCTCACAAGTTTGTATGACACATTCTCAAATCAGAGATCCTCGTACGATCTGAGTTGTGTATCGGCCGACCTAGGCATTGTCAAACGCCATTTGTAGCATGATAGTCATAAAGGCAGATTTCACGTCGACTCGGGAAGCACGTTGCGAGACGTAGTTGACCAAGACGGTATTTCAGTGATATGTTCTTTAAACCCACTGGGTGTTGATTCAGAAATCGTGGCCATGCGACTCGACTAAGAGTTAGTCGAGTATGATTATGAGTTAATCCGTTAATCAAGGATACAAATCGAGTAGAGAGTCAAGCCATTAAAGCGATAACAAGTTCTCACCCATAGATTTGACAAGGTACACTGTGAGGCAAAAGGAATGGCCATATCGACATTAGACATGATGAAAGTAATTCAATCAGGAGTCGGCACGCTTTACTAGAATCTGTTACTGACGATCTGTTTGAGGCCGACTAATCATGGCACGAGTCGACCAAAGGTGTGTGGAGACTCAAATACATGATGGGGAGTCGGGAGGAGTAACTCTCGTTGTGTCCGGCTAGAAGTAAACCTACAGTGTCACACACTAAGAGGATTGGAGCCAGCCGAAAGGAGTTCCGCCTGAAGCATTGATGGCGTGTTGACAGCGAAAAAAGAGTCTTGATAACCCACAGGTGTAGGGGATCGCAAAAGTATCATCGAGGGAAGTAAAACTCAAATTTATTGATTTGACACAAGGGGAGCCAAAGAATACTTATAAGACTTAGCAGCTGAGATGTCAGTTCAGCCACACCTAGAAAAGTACTGGTAACAAAAGTAATGTGAAAGCAGCAGTAATTCGAGAGCAATAGTAACAATAAAGTAGTAACAACAAAAGTAACAACGGAGGCAATACGATTAAAGATGGACCGGGGTTCACAGTTTCACTAGAGGTAACTCTCCAAACAAAAGAAAATGTGTTGGATGAATAAATTACAGTTGGGTAATTGACAGAATTGAAACTAACTTATGACAGAGTATCCAGTCTATAAATCATACGTAGGCATGTGTTCCATATATAGTCGTACGTGCTTGCAATAAGAATCTTGCACGACATCTTTTGTCCAACCATCCCATTTCAGCGGGCCAATCATGGAACCTAATGGTAGTTAAGATACTCCTTTTAATAGAGCACGGTGAAAGCATTAATACTTAGTGAAAACATGTAATCCTTTTCAGTTGTTATGTTCAGGGTTGGGTCACTATGTTGTGACCCCTCTCCTTTCCCTCCTCTCTGTTCACCCATGTAAACTCTCTATGTTGACTTATAATTGAAAATTACACCGTAGGGGATTCCCCTACGGTAGCACGGTCTAAAAAAATATAATCCTCAAATCACAGCCATCCCCTTTGATTGTCCCAATTGTTGTCGCTTTGGGGTCTCGGGTTCCGGACAGTAATAGGCGCATACAACTTCTAGATACGATCTAAAGCAACAATTATATTCATGCAAATATAAAAGAGTTCAAATCTAAGATCATGCCACTCATGCACTAGTGACAAGCAATGAAGACAACAAGATTGCAGTAACAATAATTCACAAACATAATGGATAATCTGATCATAATGTAACAATTCATCGGATCCCAATAAACACAACACCGATTACATTGTATTGAAGAACATGGGAGAGAGAGAGTACCAACTAGCTACTGCTAGAACCCGTAGTCCATTGGGGAACTACTCACAAACCATCATGGAGACAACACGATCGATGAACAGGGCTCCGAGGGTATATCCCTGTCCCGGCAGGGTGCTGAAACAGGACCTTTTGACCCCCAAAACTAGGGGTTTTGGTGGCGGCGGAGCTCGGAATCGTATTTCGAGAATTACTCCGGGGGTTAGGGTTTTCTCGTCGTGGCAAATATATAGTCCGAAAGGCGGCGTGAGGCCGTGCCCGAGGCCTCCAGGCGGTAGATGGCGTGGCCCCACCCCTGGTCGCGCCCAGGGGTCGCCTGGGGGCTATGGGCCTCCCCTAGGCTTGTCCTTCTGGCCCAAGAGTCTTCTAGTGAATTAGAATTTCTGTAATTTTTTCAGATTTTTCTGAGCACTTTCCGTTTTGGACCTTTTCTGCAATGCATAGAAAAAATAAACAGAAACTAGCGTTGGGCACTGGGTTAATAGGTTAGTCCAGAAAATGCCCTAAAATGATATAAAACTATAGTAGAAACATGTGGCATTGATATAAAACAAGCATGGAACAATCAAAAATTGTATATACATTTGAGACGTATCAAGCATGTGCGATCGAGTGAGACTAAAGTCAGCACGGGACGTGCTATTGGACACCTGGCTAGGGTTAGTGTTTATAGATGGGCCACAACAGTTGTTTGCCAGTAGGCCCAAATAGGAAGGGGTAGGAACGGCAGGAGTTAGTAGCCTAGTGAGTGGAAGCAATACACATCGCTCCAGGACCCATCTTGCCAACGTCCCAGATTCTTGGCGGCTAAGCCTAGCAGCTTATCACCCGGAGCTCTACATTCTTGTACGTGTGTAACTCCAGCAAATGCACCAACGTTCGGTGCTAAGCCGATAGTACTGAGGCAGCGGGCGGAGGCAGCGGCGAGGTATAAGGACCGCACTGTCCCGACGCGCGTAATCGAGTTCTGCAACCGTGCATCTAGTGGTAAGCTCCATATCCTACTCCCAGGGTTGGATCTTATTGTGGCCGTGGTAAGAATTTTTGTGTGCAAGTGTTGCACTCAGAGCGAGCCAATAAATACAACCAACCGCAGTGAGATATCACTCGACATAGGTGTACTAGCTATTACCCCAAATCAATGCATCAACTTTAGTGGGTGCCATGATCAAAATTTCGCTAGTCCGCAAAGTGGCATGGGTGCAAACACACACTAAGCTGCTAACTATGTTCAATTTGCTGAAAATGTTCAACTTTGTATTATATATTGACATGTACTATATTTTTTTGTTTAGGTGCTATGTCTTTGATTCTCTTCAAGAAGCTAGTATGGTTTGCTTTGACCGAGGAGTCCTGAATCTTGTCAACAGACACAAGCAACAGGGACCCGAATTTGAAGGCTTGGTTTGAACAAGCTCGTGCACGAATTTTTGCTCACAATGACTGATAATTCCATGTCTGTGCTGTTTGTTTATGTTGAACTATGGGAGGCAAGTGTTTGTGATATTTTGGTACTTTGATGGATACCAAAACGGTTAAATTTATATTTTTCAAAACTTGATTTATGCCTTTTGCATATTTGTGTGCTTTTATTTGTTGATAATCATGTATAAAATATTTTATTTTATAAAATTGAGATCAAACATGCAAATTTTGATAAAGTGAGCAAAATGGACAAGTGTCAGTCAGTTTGGGGTGCCCTTGGGCGCACCCACCTCCAGCGGTTCAGACACCTTGTTCGGACGCTCCCAAACAGACAAAATATGAGGGGCATCGGATATTCTAGCGGGACCTCTCATCGAGATGGTCTAACATATTGAAGTTGACATGAATGTACAATGCATAACGGGCAATACGTTATTGACCAATAACAAAACACATAGAACTCAGGTATCTCTATATAGAAAAAGTCAACATCTCACCATCCAGTTTTTTTCATCACACATACGAAATGTGAAACCATGATAATGCAGTGTACGTAGTTTTCTCTCTTTTTATCCTCTTAAAAGTACATATCAACTGATAGAATGACAGATAACGGTTTCGCAATCGACACAACATTGCACAAAACACCAACCCGATAAAACCAATGGCCTTTGTTATCTGGAATACAACGTGTGATCTACACGCAAGTATCATGCAAGTTCTCTATGAATAGGTCGCGATTTACTTAAAACGTTATTGTTGAATAACTACGAGATAGCCATAGATTACTACATTCATCTCGAGAACTGCACTTTCCACTCAAAGACAGTTTTTTTTATGGATATGAGAAAATGCACAAAATATTACAAAGCTAACTTCAGACAAGATAATAGATGAGGGAAATAAACATATTAACATCTACTCCCTCCGTTTAGAAATATAAGTCGTTATAAGACTCGTCCCGACCAGGTGAAAATCGCACAAAAGACAGAATTACCCTCAACTTTGGGTTAAACAACATTTTATGCCCTCCCGCAGTGGACCGAACCGATCATCCATCTAAAATTTGAATCGCGGCAGTCGCCAGTCCAGATCGCCGCCGTCCCAGCCATCCCTCCAGGCGCGAGGCTCGCCATCTCCTCCAGCTTCTTCCCCGCCTCGCCATCTCCTCCAGCTGCTCGACTCAGCATCTCCTCCAGCTTCTTCCCCACCTCGCCATCTCCTCCAGCTGCTCGACTCCTCTCGCGTCGACTGCGGGAACAGCAGCACGCCGGCTCCCACCCAGCAGGAGCAGAGCACTGGCTAGGAGAGCAGAGCGCGCCGGCTTCTTCCTCGCTTCACCCAGATCCTCACGGGGCAGAGCAGCTGGGCAAGACCCATCAGGCCGGCACCTCCAACAGCTCGCCTCCATCAGCAGCACCCTTGGGCTGAGCATCAGCAGCACGCCCAGGATCGACCAGAGGTCCATTTCCTCTGGTTCCTGATCTCCTCGAACAGCAGAGGTGCTCCACGCCCCTATCGCCGACGGCTCGAGCAGTAGCACCAGCTGATCTCCTCTGGTTCCCGCATCTCCTCTGGTTCCTGCAACAATTGCGTAGCACATCAATATGGTAGTCCCGGACCTCAATTTTACGCCACCAGTAGAAGAAGAAGAAGAAGAAGAAGAAGAAGAAGAAGAAGAAGAAGAAGAAGAAGAAGAAGAAGAAGAAGAAGAAGAAGTAATGGAAGAACAAGTACTCCAAGATGAACAAGGGCTACATGATGAACAAGTACTCCAAGATGAACTAATGCAAGAACAAGATGGAGTAATTGAAGAACATGTTGCTGCAGGTATATATTGTACTTGGCAGTAGAGTAAACTTCAAGAGTACTTAGACTGCTGCTGCAGGAATAATTTCCTATACCTATATACTCCAGGAGTAGTTCCATTATCACTAAGTACTTAGACTTCATTAGTTCTACGTACCCGTGGGAACAGTGGCAGGATAGTAATACCAGCATGGCCACCGACAGCAGGATCATTCACCCCTGCAAAACATCACAGGAACCACTCATTACACCTGAAACACAATATTTTTGCATATTTATGCAAAGTAAAGGAAAACACAATATTTTTGCAACAACATTTAAATTTCATGCTCAGAAGGAGACGCCACCTACTCCAAGTATATCTATAACATGCCCAGATTATTGGTTCGGATGGAGTAGTCAGTCCCATGGAGTAGTATAGATCAGGAGGAAAGGAAATTATAGCAGCTATGAGAACATATAGAACTACATGTGAATAAAGTAAAATATGACCATATAAAGTTAAATATGCCATGAATGAACTACATGTGCATGTCCACCGACGCAAGAAATACTTGTTGTGTTTAATTCATGTCCAAGGATTTAATTTTGAGCAAGCATGTACTCTACCATATTAATTTCAGAGAAGCAAGCAAGTTTTAATTTATTTTGAGCAAGCATGTACTCCACACCCTTTGCCGCCTTAGAGATAAAACACCAATTTAAGATCCTTGGAGATAGGTTTCATGTTTTGTCAAGTATGCAAACGCATCATTCTCTGCATGATAGGAAACATGTGATTTGATTAGCAAAGCGAGACAGACTAGTAACTTTTACAAAATACAGAGCAATCAAACTTCTTTGTTTTCACAAAAATATTACTCCATTTAGGATTTGCAGGAGTACCTTCTCCATTTTAATTCAGAGAGAAGCAAGCAAGCAAACAAGTCATGTTCAGCATCCAGCAATCAAGTTATAATTTATTTTTGGTTTCATTTCTTTTTTAGGTGCACAGCAAGTAAAGAAGACAAGGAAAACACTCAGTGATACTCAAAAATATGCTGCTTATGTAGCTATGCATGCAGTGTGTATGAGCAGAGGTGGAAAATCTGAGAACGATGACAAGAAGAACTTAGCAAATTATTTTGAGGTCCATGTTCGAACCATACAGAGGATTTGGCAGCGGGCTATGAAGCAGATTGCCGAAGGTTTGCCAGTGGACGTTTCAAACAACAAAAAGGGCAGGTGTGGAAGGAAGCCAATAGAAATTGATATATCAAGAAGCCCCACTATCCCACTAAACAGTAGGTCAACCATTAGATCCCTGGCTTGGCAGCTTGGTTGCAATCCAACGACATTGTACAGAAAATTCGAGATGAATCTAATCCGAAGACACTCAAATGCCCTAAAACCTGCACTGACAGAGAAGCATAAGAAAAACAGGGCGCAGTTTTGCCTAGTCATGATTGATAAGGAAAAGTCATGTTTCTCACCGCGGTTGCTTGACCTAGGTATGACAGTGAGGGCAACATGACATTTGATGGGAAGATAGGCATGTGGCCATTCGTGCAAGAGATACCGGCGCAAAGAAGAAGTGAAAATAGGGAGAGAGGGACCTTGGAGACGAAAAACTTGAGAGTAACGAGGAAAGTGATGAGAGAGTACTTTATTGAGAAGCTTTTGCCTGCAATAGAAGCTGTTTGGCCTCAAGAAGATGTGGGGCAGGCCATTTTTATCCAGCAGGATAATGCAAAGCCGCATATTTTGCCCGACGACCCAGCATTCGTAGAAGCTGTGGCCAATACAGGACTGAAAATCAAGCTGATGCAGCAGCCAGCAAATAGTCCAGACTTGAACGTCCTGGATCTAGGCTTTTTTAGATCAATACAATCTCTAACTAATTGCCTCAGCACTAAAACGCTCAAGGATTTTATTAAAGGTGTTCAGGCAGAATTTGCAGCTTATGAATCATCAAAGCTGAACAGAATCTTCCTAAGTTTGATGAACTGCATGGCTGAGATCATGAACAACGCCGGAGGAAATGAGTACAAGCAAACTCATGCAAACAAGGATAGGTTTGAAAGGTTGGGTCAGCTACCTAAAAGGCTGCGTTGCCCTCCTGAGGTTATTGCATATGCTCTTAACTTACTAGGCCAAGGTGTTGCCTAGTCATGTCTGTATTTGTGTGTTACTGCCACTGAAAAAGTTTCAGTCAGTATGTGTGTTATTGTACTTAAAAACTTTGTAAGTTAATGTATGTGTGTTACTGTGTGTTTATAATGTGTGCTTATGATCTGTGCTTACGATCTGTGCTTATGATGCTAGCAAGCACTACTCCATTTTAGGAGCAAGTGTATTTCAGTTAGGAGCAAGCACTACTCCATTTTACAAGTGCAAGTGTTAGGAGCAGATAAGAGTACAAGAAAAAGCACTACTCCATTTCACTGCACTGCCACTGCACTACACAACATTAAGGAAAAGCACTGCACAAGCAAGCAGAAACAATACTGCATTTTTACACAAACAATATTGCATACTACTCCGTACTCCAAATTCTAGTGCTGCTGCTAGCGAGAACTACTGACAGTAAAATCAGCTGCAGTTTTGTTGCTACTGCTACTTATTCAGTTACTACTCCAAATCCTACTTACAGTGAAATTCAGTACCAACAAGAAATACTCCAAGTTCAGTACTACTCCAAGTTACAGGCCACACTCAAATCCTACTCCACGCCCAGCAGTATCAGGCCACACTCAATCACGCACATGTAAAATGCAGTACCCAAGCACTTGCTGAAGAAATTCATGCATTACACACTGTCACTTGTTGACGAAATTAGTGCAGTACCAGAAGATAGAGCAAATCCTGCTGACGATTAGCGATTCTCATGGAGAGCCGGCGCTACACTGACGCAAGGAGTACACAAGATAGAGCAAATCCTTCGAGCAAGCACTGACGCAAGGAGAAGAGAGAGGAAAAGCAAGCACCTGACGCACGGAGCCATGGCACCATGGCGTGGTGGGGCAGTGCCCACGCTACCATGGTGGGGGCACCGTGAGGACGATGACGTCTTCATCCGGATCCGCTGCTCCGGCGCCGCTTGGCCGCTGCTTCACATCCGGCGCCGCTCCAGATCGCCGCTCGGCCGCTGCTTCACATCCAGCGCCTCTATCAGCTAGATCCACCACCCGCGCACGCATATCCAACGCTGGTGCATGTAGATCCAGCGCCGGCGTCGCCCAGAAGCTCGTCGCCGGCGATAAAAATCCATTCTTTCACCGATTCGTGTAGCGCGCGGGGTGTGGGTTGTTTGAGAGAAAACGGTGTGGTGCGGAGAAAGGGGGCGGTGGGGAGCGGTGGGGGGAGGCGGCGAGGAGCCGGAGAGCGAGAGGGAGCGGTTGGCGGACGGCGACGGCGTCGGCGGGGAGCGAGAGGGAGAGCGGGTTGACGAGAGGGTGGGGAGCGAGTGAGGGGAGCGAGTCGTGCATTCGTGCACGTGGTGCGAGTGTGCGTGGTGCGAGTCGTGCGCGTCTACCCGAGGGTAAAACGGGAAAGTCTAAAAATATTTGTACGTGACAAAAGTTGTACACGAAACGTAAAACGACTTATATTTCTAAACGGAGGGAGTATAAACAAAACAACTGCACGACGATACTCATAAATAAGACACACACAACAATTGTTTTATAAACATCTTTTGCAAGATAACTGAATAATTGTTACTCCCCACTGTACCAACTAGATATGCGAACATCGGTCGTCATATGCAAAGAGGTAAAATCTACACGTAACATGTTTATAACTATGCTATATCTGCAAATATGATGTCCACATTTACAACTGTTGGATAATCTAGCTTGAAAATTGGATGATAAAATTATTTAGGATATTCTTTAAGGGGGGCTCTTTGATTGCAAAGGACTTCCATAGAAATTTAGAGGTAAAAACTTAGACAATGTTTTTTTTTGTAGGATTGAATTCTAAATGATTTTTTGTTGGAATTTTTTGCATTAGATTTCATAAAAATATTTTCATCCTGTTAAATCTCTTGCGAAGATTTTTGATTTTTGTTCATCTAAATAAACTTTGATGTAAACAAAATCCTATTGATTCTTTTTTAGGGAAAAATCCTATCGGTTCTTAGTGCAGATGACATTGCAATTGCGAGTATCTTGGAGAAACGCTTATCTTCGCGCGTTGACTCTTTCCTCTCCGCCTTCTCCCTCCCGACGACGACGGTGGCCAGCCGAGCCGGAGCCGCGGCTGGCCGCGACGGAGGCGACGACGGTGAGGAGAGACTTAACTTGGGGGTGCAGGGGTGCGGGGCTCGCCGGAGAAGGAGGGATTTAGAGGGGATTGCCGGGGCGACGGCGGACCGGCGGAGGAGGAGCTCGGCGCAGGGCGGGGCGGCGAGGCGTCACGGCAGCGCGTCGACATGGACGGGGTAGGCGGCGGTTCGGCCGGCGGTGGGTGCGGCGGTGGTCGTCTTCCTACTCCCGACGATTGCTAAAGGATAAAATTGTGCGAGCCTTCAGACGTGCGAGGATTAGCATCCCCAGTATCTTGTACGTGTGCGTATTCAGATTTTTTTTTGACTGCCGTATTCAGAACTCAGGAGCATATGCATCTCACCGCTCTCTTCGTTTTCCTTTCCAGGCGCGCCGCGCGCGGGCACCGCGCTGCACCGCACCCCTATTTATCGTTCTGTCAAGAGGCATATGCCAGTGGGGAAAAGGAGACCAGCAGCTGCCCAGTGGCCAGTGGCCAGTGGCAGTGCTCGGCTACTCGCCACCTCGCGCAGTCTCGCAGCTGCACTTCACGCCACGCGAGCGCTCCTCTTCTTCCCCTTCCTCCCGGGCTGATGAGATTGAGCGGGCCACGCTGAGACGATTTCATCTTCGGGGATCCAGGAGCGGTATTTCCCTGGTCTTTCTGATACTACTTTTCGGGAGCTTTCTTTCTTGGGAGAGCCGTTTTTTTTAATCTGGATAGGGTTAACTTGCTTGCAGGCGGGGGAGTCGCCGCCGTCGTCAGGAGGGAGGCCGAGATGAGCCGGCGACGGTCGCCTGAACCGCTGGATTTCTTCATCTGGACTGTCGAGGTGCTGCCGCGACCTAGTTTCAGAAATTTAGACCCCCTTCCTGTTGATTACATGTTCATACGAGTGAAATCTGGTGTCCTTTTTCGTTCCCCTTCAATCGTTCGTTCTTTGGTGCATCTTTCTAGTTTGTGAATTTGTTCTCCTTGATTGGATGTTGAAAACGACTTGTTTGATTTCTTCCCGTGGATCATCGTGTGCTTACTGCTTAGTCTCTGTGCTGTTGACTAAAACATAAACGTTATATCAATTATTCGTGTGTACAAGATAGGTTTTAGATTGAACTTTGGTGGGGGTGATTGGAAAATCCATCATATCATTTGTTATAGAAGTTCCTTGACCTTGGAACTGGAATGCTGCTTTATATTGCCTTAGTTTTGAGTCTTCTTTTGCTTTACAAGATGTTGTTGGCCAGTTGCTTTATAGATTTTGGGCCCATCTTCTTTTTTTCTCTTTCCATTTAGGTTTCATTTATTTTCATGACAGTAACACTTGAGCTAAGGCAGTGATGAAATCATTTTAAGCCTATGGTACTTGTCCACTTGAAGTACTACTTGCCTTGCTCCTTATCTTTACTCCTCCCCAATTACAGCATATCTTTGTGAGCAAGATCAAAATTTGCTTTTGCTTATGTGTTGCCACATTTGTACATAGGGTGATTTACTACTTTGTGCAAATTCAGATCTTATGTTACACCTTAACATGTGCTAGTAATTGGATTTTTTCCCGCTTTAGTGCAAAGCTAAACTGTGATGTATAGAGGAAACTATACTTGTGTGTGATATTAACTAATTCTCTGGCCACCTTTAAATGTGTTAGTAAAGGCTGTCTGCTTAGATCGCGAAACTTGAACAACACTTGTGCATAAATTCAAATGAGGGCACTGCCTATAAACTTTAGATTATCTATCGCTGTTGTCTGGGAACAATAGCAATATAACACCACAAGAAATGGAAGGGGTAAGGGGAAGGGCAAACGTCCATGTGCTGAATCAGCTTTATCAATTTTGTTCTTGGGTATGATAGCAATTTGTCCACTCCTCATTGAATCTAGCCTCACAAAAAGCAAGCCCTTTGGTTCTTATGTATGGTGAGCAATATTGGTATAGACAGGCATGTTATTTTGATTTGGAACGTAAGATTTTTTCTACATGAAATTCCGTTTCTTGTACATGAAATCTTCCGACCAATCTTTGGAAGAAATAAAAATAAGCACTGCTATTTGAATGCAAATCACATGTTCTGCTCTGTTCTTTTGGGCTACAGGGCTAGCAATCTTGTCCTGTAACAAATGGCTTACTAGCCTGATTGGCAAACTGGTCCCTGCTGGTTCTGCTAACCTGGACATATGTCTTAGGATTTTAGTTAGGCTCGCAAAAACCAAGGGCCTGATTTGTACCTTTCACGACTTTAACAAAGTATTTTGTGCTGCCTGACTATGAGACTATTTTGCCAACAGTGCAAAAAAAGCATGTTTTACTTGTCAAGGCAATTATTTGCTCTACAGAAAGCATAGTTGGAGGAAACAACTATCGGTTAAGTACTGAAAATGTGTCATTTTCGTGCTGTATTAAAAAGATATTTTCCTGCACGTCCTATTTCAATTGGACCATCCCAGACTCCCACTGGTCTATGATTGCCCAAGCTTGATGTTGCCTATTCTGTCCTCAAAACTTACAACCCTTTTATATTTCACAAACATGGATTCTTTTTGCAAAAATGTAGACGTGGTGTAAGGGGGATGTTCTGAGTTTGCCATGCCTGCTTTCTCGGCTCTTACTACATGTAGTGATGGGTATGGTGGCATTGGTGTAAGGGGGATGTTCTGAGTTTCCCATGCCTGCTTTCTCCGCTCTTACCATGTGTAGTGATGGGTATGGTGGCATTTGAGATATTGCATTAAGCCCTCTGACTTTCTAGCAAGTGATCTTTCCATTTTTCCTAGGTACTATAATTTATTTGGTAGCAATAGTGGTGGTGGTGACGATACAGAAGCAGGAGACAAATTTTCAATTTGCAATGATCATGTTACTCAGTATGTTTTGGAAACAAGTTGAAATATTGCATTGGTTTTTGGTGCATGGAGTTTGGAAATGACTGACTCTCTCATTTATCTTGCAGTTTTTCTTTTGATTAATTTTTTTTGTTGTTATTGTGCATCTCTAGGATCTCTAGGATCTCCTGAAGTAACAGTAGGGAATTGCATTTGTTTCTAAATTGTCATCTCTTCTTCTTAATCAAACTATCTATTCTGCTTCGTTTCTTCCAATAGATCGGCATATAGCACTTTCTAGTAAGAGAGCTAAGTACAATGGTATAAGATGTAGGTGGTTTCCCAAATTCAAAATACTCTTCGTTGCCCTGATAAAGTAATTGTTCCCTTGCAGGATGTGGGGTTGTGGTTAGAGGAGATAAACCTAGGTGGGTATCGTCAAACATTTGAAGAAAATGGTGTGAATGGAGAGTATCTGGAAAGCCTCTCCACGTTTACTACAGAGCAGATTCTGCGATTTATCAGGCGGTGTCATATGAAATGGGGAGATTTTATCACACTTTGTAAAGAGCTGAGGCGCATTAAAGGTTCGAATTTCTGCCACCTTATTTTATCTACTAGTCTGTAGAAGTATGGTCAATGCTATTATCATTATGCCGCTATCCTCACTTCTTTTTGTCAAAAAATGCTTAACTGACTATTTGCAAATCACCCTTCCAGTTGCGTGCCTAAAAGGGGAGCAGGAAGTCCGCAGGCCATGGTGGGCGCCGCCGTTCCTGTCCGTCGTGTTCGTGAGGGTGGCCAAGCGGAACCGGCAGTCCCGAGTCGTTTCCCTGAAGCTGGAACCTTAGCAGCAGCTTTGCCGCCCCTCCCTTTCCATGCCGCACTTGTGTACCTCTGTACACTCCTCGTGATCCAGGGGGCCGTTCTCAGCCAGAGAAGAAATATCATCTTGTCTGCGCAAATTGTAAACCTGTGCTGTGTGTATTTGTTGATTTTGTTTTCTATATATAGGGGTTTAGACAACAACGAGGACATTTTGTATACATGTACTGTGTAAATGGTCCGCAGTGAATAATCGTCTTTTCTCTTCGTCAATCTTCAGTTTACGAGCTGCATATGGTTGGACTTGTTAAATTGTACTCCCTCTGTTCACAAAAGGATGTCTCAACCAACTCCAAAATTGGATGTATCTAGACATAATTTAGTGTCTAGATACATCCAAATTTGAAGTTAGTTGAGACATTATGAACGGAGGGAGTACGTAATATTTGGCGTGCAAAATCTTCTGAAGACGACCATGCTTGAATGCAAGCTGAGTGTCTTGCTAAGTGTGAGTTGCACCTGTTTTGCTCATGAAAATTCACAGGTTGATATTAGAAGCCAAGGACCAAGGTTGTTGCCGCAAGGATGACCTGCTGTTGCGGTGATGTATGTAACCTATTCTGAAAATGGATTGATTGAAACATTATTATACTCGAATAATATGGTTACTAGTTGAATGCCCGTGCGTTGCTACGGACTATTAATTTTTTTTGTCGCCGAATAAAAAAGGGAAATCATATATCTACTTGCTCTCTACATGTTCTGTTGTTGCTGTGATGTTGCTCCAACCTCTTGTTTCCCAAATACACATCGTAGCATCTTTTTCAGCTCCAAAAATACATGTTGAATTGTTATTGCAGGATTTAAATCCGGCAGAATCTTTTCGTAGAAACACTCCTTAATTAGAATCTAGGATCAACGCTACCTATAGATAGCTATAATACACTCTCAATTGTGTAGAATTATAACATTGTACCCAAATGAGAACGGCCGCCTCTGCCGCCCCAGACCACTAACTCATATTCATCAGAAAGCTAGTAAGATTTCGTGAACTGCCATTTGAGCAAAGAAGATTTCTTTAACTAACATAATTACATAAGGTGTAAGCATTTGGAATAAACATGTAATTTTGATACTCTAAAATGAACTGTACACAAACAGGTGGATGCGATAAACACACATCGAGCCGTGTAAATTGTGTAGACAATGGCCGTACAACAACGATGCCATGAAGTCCTGTGGAAACCATGTTCATGTATGCATACATAAAACCCATTTTTATCGGAAGGAAATATCTACAAGAAAAGCATGGCAAAGTATTCATTAGATACCAGAAAAGCCAGTCACATATGCTCCAAATTATTAAATTTAAGAGTATCTAATTTTATGACTGGTTGGGCATTGCTAGTTCGTCAGTTCCATCATAGCACTGACTGTATCACTCTCAACACCCTTGTGTGACTTTACATCCTTTGCCCTTAGCAGGTCGGCATGGGTTATCAAACAGCTCAACGCTGGTCTCATCAACAACCTCGTCATCATCGTGACCTTTTGTCAAAGCCCCAGGGTTTGAAATGACGCTGCTACAACGCCTTGATTTTCTCAGCGGCCTATGACTGCAGCTGGGAGCTTAGATTCTTGATCTTCTCACCAAAATTGACATAGGTGTCAAGCGCAAGGCTCTTGAAGATATCTGGTTTGAAGTATCATACAGGATATGAAAATGGAACAGAAGCTAGCAGCATGAAAATAACTAAGCTAATTGTGCAAATAAAGATAAGAGCACTCATGTTGCTAGTGTCCTTGCTCTTCTTGACAGTTACATGGATGATGCTCGTGTGCTTGCCCTTCTTGACAGTTACATGGCTCACACCAGTGATGAACTTCATGCCAAGCTTTAGCATGGACGTGCTGCTCTTTTCTCACTCTGACTCTGCTTAGAGATCTTGCACTTGCATCACCTCCAGATTATTAGGGCATAGGAGTAAAAAGATTTCATGCAACTAAATAGCTTCATTGCAACAAAACTCAGTTAGCAATTGGTCATGCTACAGAGCAAAAGCCGTCCAGAGGTGTACATTAAGAGCTCTCAAAAACATGTCTTGGCCAAGTTGCAAATACAACTAACTGGCATAATTGATAACCACAAATAATATGTTGTCAACCACGGTCCAAAAAATGGACAAGGCATCTAGCTGGAGATAGAAACATGGATTATAATGAAACACCCTGAATTTTTCTAAGCAAATAATTCAGTCAAGCGGTAAAGTATTATTGTGTATTTAGTAAAAATGGATAAATATTCTTATTTGGGGAGCCGTTAAGTAACAAAGAATCTCTCGGCAATTGCTGGAGCCATATATACACGTGATTCAGGATTTGCAAACGTTAAACCTGATCGATGAACGTCTCATTTTTCTTCTTCCAAATTAGAGCCTCCTGGATATTGAATGCCCTGATCGTTGACCATCTCGATTTTTCTGCTTCCAAATTAGAGCCTCCAGGATAGTGAATGACCTGATTGATGACCAACTCATTTTTTCTCCTTCCAAATTAGAGCCTCCTGGATACTGAATGCCGTGAATACGTTAGAGAAAGGAAACATTAATTTAACAAACAACATGAATTGTAGGAACATTTGGAAAACTCAGTAGACATGAAGGGCACTTTTCTTTTTCTTGCCAATAAAAGTAGTCAGTCCAAATGAATAAATCATACAATAGTGGCATATAAAGCAGTAATAGTCTAGTGATATTTCAAGATGAATTGCAACGACAGTAGGTTGATGGTAGCTTAAGGTCGAGTAATTGATGAGAGGAATAAGTAGTGGCTTTGGTACCGTGTTGCTCAGGTGTATCTCCCTTGTGTTGTAGACACTCAAGACGTAAAGCATCTGCAGTGAGCAAAGGAAATAACGGGAGCACTACATGTAATATCATTTTTTTACACAAAAGTAGCCTGTAGCTAGAGTAAAACAAAACTCCACACTATTGTTAAAAGACAGCTAAATAGGCAATGCTTTACACAACGATTTGCATGCTGAGATGCAGTTAAGGCCATAGCTGAAGAAAAGAAGTAACTGAATGAAAATATTAGCACATAGCTCACTAAAATACAATTAGTCTCCGTTTGTGACAGTCTGCTGCAAGCTCCTGAGCTATCATGTAAATATCTGACTGGTATGTATAACATGTGCAGCAGTACCTTGATATGTGTTAACCTGATTCACATTCATAGAGTCAACTAAATTTCTTCAGAGTACATTCAGACGACCAGACTCCTGAACAAATTGAGTATGTGAGAAAGGAATTTTGTTGTTCCTTCTTTTCTTGACACAACCAAATGCTTCTTCTACCTCTCGAAATCATATCCAAATAGAAGTATGGTTAACATGGTTGCACCTCATTTAATCTTCACAATTACCAAAATCGTGGCATACAAATGGGACTGAATCACTCATCCATCCGAGGATGCGTGCAAGAGGCGACGTCTGCTACATCGCCGGGAGGACGTCATCCCTACCAGGTTATAAACAAACAAATACAGTAAGAGATTCCACACACCTCTAGTCAGCGAGCGTGGAATGGAGCATAGCGTCGACGCGGTGCTGGAAGGCGAGTGTCCACCGCGGCGTTGGCGCCAATGGGCTCGAAGGTCAGGTCGAAGTCGAGGTAAAGCGTCGCCACGAGTGGCAGCACGACGAGGCGCTACACCACAGGCCCTCCATGACCAGCCTGACTCCATCATGCACAACAAGGTCAGATCCGACCAGTCCGTACTCTTGAAAAAGATCCGACCATTCCCTCTCCTCATGCGCCGCTCAATGGCCTTGCATCCGGCCGCCATCTTGCTAGGTAGAGGAGAGGTAGCGCTGTCGGAATCGCGAGAGGAAACGAAGACAGATTGGATTGGCAGGGAGAATGAGAAGGGCGATCCTATTCCTGCGGGAGATCAAGTACGGGCACCTGCTCCCCTCCTCCTCTCCGTCCGACGCGTCGAGTGGAGACGCCAGGGTCCACTCCAGGTCGGAGAAGACACGGACCCCGGTGGCGGCAGCCTCGACAGCCCGCTGCCGGAGCGGGAGGAGTTGAGGCGGCCGAGGTCGAGCCCGACAGCGACCTTGCAGAGCGAGCTGCCGGAGCGGGAGGAGTTGAGGCGGCCGAGGTCGAGCCCGACGGCGCTGCTTCCAGGGTCTCCCGGTGGGCGCGCTTCAAGGGTGCAGCGGCCGCGTCGTGCGCGACACGAGGGCCGCGTCCACCACCACATCCGTGCGGGGATGGAGAGGGTGCGTTAGATTTGGCCCACCTGTCGGCGCAAAGTTTTCCGCCGAGGGCAGACCACGGACGTACCAATGTACCACCGACCAACCATCACGACCGCAGACTCCCATTTAATAGTAAAGATAATCGTTTCGACATATTATCTGACACAGGAGAGAGGAACCTTTGAAAAGTATTTTTACGATGACTATATCACATAATCGACCTGTATTTATTTTTGTTCAGATGAATCTACGCGCGGAAGTACCATTTTGCCCCCAACCAAAAGTCAACTCTGTAAGCTCCTTTCCGCTCACCGATAGTGCCGCTCTCCTCGGTCTTCCCTCTTCCTCTCACTTTTTTTTCTACTCCATCCGTCTCCGAGCTCCTCCCGGTCAAGCGGTCAACGTCGTCGGCGGAGCCGTAGCCCTGCCCGCCGCCGGCGATTCCTTCCTCACACAGTCTCCCACGACCGTGCTGATCACTCAGTCGCGCCGAGGTGAGCTTTCTGACCCGAGGTTTGCCCCTACGGAGCACTGTGATTTGTGGGATCTGGGTTTGGCCCTTGCTTCCCTTCAGGAGGGACTGGGAATATCCCAGGACGGTTTGGTGGGTATCTGACTGTGGAGGACGGGTTCCGGCGTCTAGGCCTCTGGGTTGCTTCCAGCTTCTTGTCTCTCGTTTTTGTTGATTTTTTCCTAGGAGGGAACGGTTGGTTGGTCGAATTGACGGTTTCGGCAGATGAAATGGGGAATATTCTTGTTTATATTTTCAGTGTGTAGCTTGAACTGAGGAGCTTGTGAGATGGTGTTTGCTGATTAAGATTACTGTGGAAATTCTGGAATATATATGCAGAAAGTTGTCCCACTTGTTTTTCAGTTGGCGAGCTTAGGGGAGAAATTATGTGGCTCATCCGTTTGGAAATGGTGTTTGTTGATTAAGATTACTGGGTTAATTCTGGAAATATATGCAGAAAACTGTTCCACTATTTTTTAGCATCAATAATTTGCTTGGTTGCATGGGATAGATTTTGCTATTCTCTTGGTATGTGAAATGACAACCCTTGAGCAAGCGGTTGATGACGATTGGTGTTGCTGACAGGTTTGGCTAGGTTTTTGTTTCTCTGTATTACCGGAGCCATTCTGGAAATATACACAGAAAATCATACCACTTATTTTTTAACTGCGGATCTTAGGGGATAAATTTTGTGACTTCATTGTGTACTGATGGTGTTTTGTGGCTATGATTAGTGGAACAATTCCAGAAATAAATGCAGAAAACTGCCCCACTTGTTTTCGAATGGGGGATTTAGGGGATAAATTATGTGTCTGCTCTGTTTAGAGATGTTTTTCGGTGACTTAAGTTTACGGGTGAAATTTTGAAAATAACTGCAGAAAATTATTAAGAACGTGCTTCAAAACACCAGATAGGTTCAGGTATTACTTTGATATGTCAAATAATGTTTAAAGTGAGCTGGTGATTGATGGAAATTATTGTCCCTTGCAGGTTTTGATTTTATATGGGAACCTCATCAGGCGCAAATTTCCACCAACAGCTTCCGCAGGGGATGCCGCCCCCACGGCACAGCGGGGGTTCCCCAAGCCTGCAGACGTCCCTCTCGCTGGCCTCGGAGCAAGTTGGTTCCCCAGACATGCAGGAGCCTGCGTCCAATTCTGACCCAGGGCATGACTCTGCCACTGAGAGTGCCAGTTCACGGGAGACCTGGCCCGTGGAGCCGAGCAAGAACAGTGGTGGTGCTGCTGCAACAGCTATTAGAATAGTGGATGATGATAAGGAGGTAGCCACCAAAGGTGTCGTTGAGCGACAAGTCATTCGTAGGATCCCAAATACTGTTAGAGTGACTCTCAGGGAGGTTGCTCGGACAGGGTTGACCTGGTTGCTGAGAAAATGAAGGCTATGCCAGATGAGCTGTTGGACGAAACCAAGAGTGAGCTTCGATCGATTCTTGAAGGAACTGGTGGTCCTCATCATGTTGAGGAGTTCTTGTACCTGCAGAAGCTCGTCCAGGGTAGGGTGGACTTGACACCAACTATGCTTTTGATGGCACACCATGTACAGCTGGAAATCCTTGTTTCCATCAAGACTGGAATCCAGGCATTTTTGCATCCAAGTGTTAACATACCACTGAGCAATATCGCTGAGGTTTTCTTGTACAAGAGGTGCCGGAACATTGCTTGTCAGTGCGCTCTCCCTGCCGAAGAGTGTAGGTGCAATATATGTGGCAACAGGAATGGCTTTTGCAACCTCTGCATGTGTGTGATCTGCAATAAGTTTGATTTTGAAGTCAATACATGTCGCTGGATTGGGTGTGATGTCTGCTCTCACTGGACTCACACTGATTGTGCAATCCTTGATGGGCAGATTGGGGCCGGACAGAAAATAAAGAATGGAACTGGACAGGCAGAGATGCTTTTTCGGTGTCAAGCCTGCCAGAGGACATCTGAGTTGTTGGGGTGGGTTAGGGATGTGTTCCAACAGTGTGCTCCTGGCTGGGACAGGGATGCTTTGCTGCGAGAACTTGAGTACGTTCGTAAGATTTTCCGTTTAAGTGAGGACCCCAAAGGGAGGAACTTGTTCATGAGATGTACTGATCTGATTGAAAGACTAAGAAATGCTACTGCTCAATCCATGAGTCCCAGAGCGCTGCTGCAGGCAGTCCAAGGTGAGTACACTTTGTTAACAAAGCAATGCTTTACGTGTAGCAGTTTTATCCACTCATTTTGTCATGCTAAATTAGGTGATGCTTCTGTTGGTATTTGGTTTCATCTTTGACTATGCTACATTTTCTCCGTTTGTAGCTGCATTCTAAAACTGTAAATTGGTTGAGTTTATTGCACACATAGATCCTTCTCATATAAAAAGTAACTCCTTTTTAGCGTCTTTTTGTTGGCTTGGGATATTCTGCTGTAGGTGCAGGCCTCTTTTTTCACATCATTATGATAGTTATATGAAGGTTAATCAGTCGGCATTCTTTGAACAATACCATGAAACTTGTGCACTCAAACGATAGTACCACAAAATTGTGGTAAAAACAATCATGTTCTTAGGACTATTGAAATAGTGAAAGCTGAGGTATCCCACCGCCATGAACTCTCTAGGCATATTGACAGTTTTTTAGAGGAGGCATATCGGAAGTATTAAGTGTATTCCCATACACATACTTTGTTTCTGTTATTTAATGTGCAAGTACTGCTGGTTGGGTATGGTGCATGCTGCCATGACATCCAGCTCATATCTACTCGTTTGTTATCTGAGGCAGCTAAAATTACAGGATGAACTTTGTTCAGTTAGTTTTTTTTTCCACAGAAACCGACATCACACTGAATCTGTATTATGTATATCAATAAAAGATGAACAAAATTTGATTGTAGCTGGTGCATTCATTATCATCCAAAGTCAAAGAGATTTGAGTTCTCTGTCTTGGAGCCAAATTTGTTGTCTTCGGTGATTCTTTTTCAAAAATATTATTTTATAATATTTTGATCATAGATCATACTTACCGATGGCTATAATCCTCCGGGTTGTACCAATAAGTGCAAAAAGTGAGTCTATGTTCATTGCTAGTGTTTGTTCCAATAATATAGCGTGCTCAGTTTTGTGGGTTCGTTTGCATTTCTGCATGCCATCGGCTTGTTAGCGAACTCCATACAGTTAACAACTTTTTGGGCGTGAGAATCAACATACAGAATTTGTGGTCCTTGATTAAAAAAATATCTCAAGGTTTCATTTTCGTAGTGCATTTATCTGCAGTTTGTCATATATCTGCCTATCTGATCTGGATATTCTGAACTTGTGTATTAACTATAACTATGTATGTCAGAGCTTGGGATGGATTTCCCAAAGATGTTGGAAAAAGAAGAATCGGGGCGGCTGATCACTCCCCACGAGGCCTGCAATCGAATCGCCGAGGTTGTCCAAGAGGCTGTTCGAAAGATGGAGACCGTGGCCGAAGAGAAGATGCAGACGTTCAAGAAGGCCCGCCTTGCGGTGGATTCCTGCGAGCGGAGCTGGAGGAGAAGGCGAGGGAGGCACGGGAGCTCAAGGCAGATCGGCTGAGGAAGCAGCAGCAGGTGGAGGAGCTGGAGAGCATCATCCGGCTGAAGAGCGCGGAGGCGGAGATGTTCCAGCTCAAGGCCAACGAGGCCCGGCAGGAGGCCGAGCAGCTCCAGAGCATCGCGCTGGCCAAGTCGGAGAAGGCGGAGCAGGACTACGCGAGCATGTACCTCAAGCGCCGCCTCGAGGAGGCCGAGGCGGAGAAGCAGTACCTCTTCGAGAAGATCAAGCTGCAGGGAAACCACAGACCGCTGGCACCGGCGGCTCCTCCCCAGGCGAGCAGCAGCGCTGCCGCTGGCGCCCCGGGCGACCCGTCGCAGATGATGGTGCTGTCCAAGATCCAGGACCTGCTGAAGAACGTCCGCAGCATGCCGTCCGGCAAGTCGTCGGACGGCCGGCAGTCGAAATAGCCGCTGCCGCACCAGATTAGTGCTGCTCTGCGTGCTTCAAACTTGTGATCGATGTGATGGTGTCTGCGATGTAAATTTATATTAGACGTGGAATGTCTCTTATGAATCATCATCTTTGTTTGGAGGTTTGCTTCAGTGCACCACCCAAAAAATGACCTGGTAATATCGCTCATCATCTGTTTACTGAGACTAGCTGTATGAGCAGTTGATCGCGTGGGTATTTCTGGGCAATTCGCCTTTGGGTGATTAAGTCCAAAAAAAAGTAACAGATCGTGTTCCAATATCAGGCCATCGTGGCCTGCCTATAAAGCTGACTGTTCTTTTACCCATACCATATAAAGCTGACTGTTCTTTTACCCATACCAAAATCCTGTCTGGCCGCCGCCATCAGAAATTACCAATGGATTTATGGATCTAACTCGCAAATTTGCTCCGCCGCTAGGCCGCGCTTCGGCACTACGTCGATTCTGCATTCCTGCTGGCTACCGTCGTGCGAGGCATCAAGTCCGGCCGTCAGATCGTGGATCACGATACATATTTTATTTCTATTCTACGTGATCAACCACTCAAGTTCAAAGTATCAACGGAATACAGAAGCTGCCATTGGTAGCTACTCCGTACGTAGGTGTGAGGTGATAAAATAACTTGGGACCCTCTTTCGATTATGCGTGTTGGTTGGGCGGTGTGAGCTGATAAACGAGGTTAGAAGATTTGAGGAGGACGGCGAGAGGTGTAACTGATGGACATGAGAAGTCTGGAAATGGCCGTCAATAGCGCCCTCCGAGTTTTACTGATTTTTTTCGCCACATTGTCCTAACATGCCGTCCTGCCTAATAGAACGAGCAAAACACTAAGACGTGGTAAAACGGGTTCAAAGTTTCTTATATGGGGCATTTCGGTAGAATTTTCAGCAAGACCAAACTACTAATAATTGCTAGAAGACAGATTCTCTCTTTTTTTTTAACGAAAAAACAGCAAGTTTGCTGATTTTCATTGACTAGTAAGTTTGCACGTGCACGCACGTCTCAAAAATGTTAACCTACACATTTAAAATTCACGCAGAGTACAAAATAAAATTGAACTTTCTCAAAATATATATTAATGGACGCATAGTATTCTAATGTCGCTTTAGTTGTACTTTCGAAACAGAGACACTATCATGGTTATGTTACGGCAAAGAGGTGTTCTATACTCATTCGATTATGACCATGTTTCATGTGTTTGCCTCTTTCTCTAAGCGCATTACTTGTCTCTATCAACACCACATCAAATTCCAATGATACAAATATTTTACAAACCAAATTGGCCATAATAATTGCCAAGGGTTGTACCTGTGTATTAGAACCGACAACCATATGGTATCAGAACAACAGCAGAAAATATTGAAACCACCTCTACAAAATAACAGTGCTATGGAGCCAAAGTTCAGGCTAGTTCATGACTGAATTACTCGAAGCATGGAAATTAAGTAAGAACCACCTTAGGATCTCCTTCAAATAAAGTTGGTACTAAAGAAACTTTTTGTTGTCACCATATCCCAAACTCATTCACTTATGAACATTCATAGATTAATTCATGGCTCAAAACATAGTGTCTACAATATTCCAGTCTAGTTAAACCTATTATTGTACATGGCAGTGGTGTGGTAGCAGAAGGGTGATGATGCAAAAGTTGTAACTTGTTGTTGTCCGTCACCGATTTCTCCTTCATCTTGCCAGCACCAAATGGATTTGATTATCTCTACTTACCATAATCGGATATGCCAAGCGAACCATATATGCTGATGAAATTTCATACTATAATTTAGCAAAACCAAGCCACTGATCGATCTATCGATACTATCAAGAATGAATAGTTAGCAAAATTTCCACTAAAGATAGGATATATATAGGGTGAAGAATAAAATATGCTACTTCCGAAATGTAACGCCAAACCTCGAAAAAATAACATAATATTTCATTGTGTGGGCTAGCTATCTGATAATCTAACAACATCACATTAATTCCATTATATCTGCAATCACAGACCATGCAAAGAAAAGTAAACTACATGTACTGTGGCAACCCCTCATGTCATTATTCCGAATTTCCGACAGAGCTCGCTCCTGGTCAGTGCTATTTTCATACTAAACAACTTGTAGGGCGAACAACTGATTTCTGCTAATAATATATGGTTCCTCTCTTTCTAAATAATTCATAAGGTAACCGACTAAAACCACAAAATGAGAATTTCTTCGAGATTACATAAATGTACCACACTATGGGCAATGGGGTTCAAATGTCAGCAGACAATATGCTATAATCCCAAAACTGTACTATAATATCATGCGTAGATTAAGCTTCATGCCTCCCTCCAAAGCTTATACGTGCAGCCTAGTATAGAGCAATCAATTAGGAAGACAAAATCTACAAAGCGCAACTTCTGAGTAGGAATTCAAATTGAAAAAAGAAGTATAAATGGTCTGATACTATTATCGCGCGGAAGACAAATGCTGAACTGTCCTGCAATCCATACACTGAACGCACAAAGTAAGACATGATCCCCAAGGAATACTTGAGGCGAGGAGCTAGTGTGGTGTACTGGGACGGTGAAGCACAAGGAGGAACACAACGGGTAGGAGGAATCTCACCGTGATTCCCGATGTCCGTCTGTATGTCGCCGTGATAGCCGCAGGTCACAAATCCCATCGCCACGGTCTGGAGCGGCACAACGGCGGATACTGGCGCCTCCAAGTCTGGGTGGCGGCAGCGAGGCGAGGAGGCTGGGCGGCGCGACCGCGAGAAATCGCCCATCTGGTAATGGTGGCACCGGCGGGCGTTCGCATGAGCAGGGTGAGGATTACGGCCGTGATTTGCTTGAGCGGAATAGGGAGGGGTTTCGTAAGCAGTTCAGAGACGACTAGTTGAATTTGGCGTGCCGTGACCTTTTTGTTTGTGCAGTATATATATATTTTTTTAACCAAAATGTTAGCTAAATTGGTATGTTAGAACATGTTTTTATTTTGTCATGAATAGGTAGCATTTTTTATGAGCATTCTTGTCATATTTTGTGAGTTCTTTGTGAGTTTGTTTGTATGATGTCAGAAATGTTGGCGAAATTGAAATGCTGAAATATATTTGTAATTCGCTATAAGTATGTTGCGGTTATTTTTTGGGAGCATTCTTGTCATATTTTGTGGAATATCAGGAAAAGTCGCTAAAATGTTGGCGAAATTACAATTTGTAAACATGTTTTTTATTTTGTTATGAGTAGATAGTAATTCGTTCGAACATTTTGTATATATTTTGTAGAATATTCAAATATTTAGATAGTTGAATTTAGCGCGGCGACACGCCGCGCCTTTGCTGAGAATATGTTGTAATAATTTGTTTGTTTTTTTATTTGCGGTATATATATTGTAAGGGAAGGTGGTTGTTCTAATATGTATAATGTAGTTAGGTGGAATTCAATTTGGAAGCAATCCATAATTAGAGTAGACGTGTTTGTATTTTCTGGAAATATTCATATGAACAATCATTTTTTTAAATGTAACTACATAATTAGAGGGATTTAAGTTATATTACTTGCAAATATGTTAGGCAAATTTGAATGGTTAAATATGGTTTTATTTTGCTATTATTTTCATACGAACCACCATAATTAGAGAGAATATATTATGGTTATGTTTAAATATTATGTGTCTATTTCGCCGTAAATATGTGACTTAGCTTGTTGGTTAGAGGAAATATGTTGTGTTAACATCTATTAAATTGAATCCATCTTTAGAGGAAACAAATTCTTGATTTCTTTAAATGTGAATGGAATGAAGCATTATTTAAATTTGACCACATAATTAGAGAGAGTTAAGTTTAAGTTGAATATTTATTAAATTGAACTGCATAATTGAAGAAAGTTCAGTAATATTATTTGTAAATATTAATTTAGTTGAGTTTGTATGATATGTCTTTGTTTTGTGTTAAATATTTAATCGAACTCAATAATTGGAGGGAATAAATTGTTTGAGCACTTATTAATTTCAATTTTAAATCAAGCCATAATTAGAGGAAATGCTTAACTATGTTTCTTTTTTCCCGTAAGTACGTAATTAGTGGGAATGCACATTTTTTGGATTTGATTCTACAATTTGGGAAAATCTATTTATATTGCATCCAAATATTGACCAAATTGGAATGTTCAAATATGTTTATATTTTACCATAAATAGTTAGTATTTTTTTCTGAGCTTTTTTTTAAATAGGTTTTTAAAAAATATTAAAATATCGAGCAAATTGGAATGTTCAAACATATTTGTATTGTGTTATGAATGTTTAAATGTAATTAGAGAAAATGCATTCGAATTATCTCGAAATATTTTTTGTTAAGAATGTAACTACATAATTAGAGAGTTTTAAGTTATATACTTGCAAATATGTCAGCTAAATCTAAATGATCAATTATGGTTCCATTTTGCCATAAATTTCTTGTGTACCACCATAATTAGATGAAATATACCATGGTTGTGTCTAAATATTATATTCGTATAATTGTGTAATTTTGATCGATGGTTAGAAGAAATATGTTGTGTTAGCATCTATTAAATTGAATTCATTTGTAGAGAAGATGAACTTGTGATTGTTTGTAAATGTGCATGTAATGAAGCATCATTTAAATTTAACTATATAATCTGGGAGAGGTAAGTGTAATTTGAGAATTTGTTAATTACGATTTGCATAATTAGAGGGATTTTAGTTATATTATTTGTAAATATCAACTGTAATTCAAATCGGTATGATATGTTTGTGTTTTGTGTTAAATATTTAATCTAACTCAATAATCGAAGGAAATACATTGTCTGACAATTTATTAAATTCACTTTAAAATTAAGCCGTAGTCGGAGTAAATAAATTTGCATTTTCTCGGAATATTCATCTAGTTGATTTTTTTTTTAAATGGTACATTATTTCTAAATGTGAACTTATTCGAGTTGGTATGATACGGTCGTGTATCGTGATAAATATTTAATTTAATTCAATAATCGGAGGGAGTACATTGTTTAAGCGTTTGCTAAACTTTTAAAATCAAGCCATAATTAATGGAAATAAATTTGAATTTTGTTGAAATATTCATGTAATCAAACATTCAAATAATTTTGGAAAAGGGCCCAAAATATTTGAAATGTATTATTATTTTTTACAAATTTTTAGAATCTGTTCTGGATTGATTTGCAGCTGTGTTTCAAAAGTTGCAAAAGATCTGGAAAATGTCCGGATATGGAAGGCATCTAAAATTTTGAAATATTTGAAGTTAAAATTTGATCAAATGCTATTAAAAGCCGTCGCTTTTTGTTCATGTTAGTGCTGACACATTTGTCACATTTTTAAATACTATGTATTTGTAAAGCTGAAAAAAAAGGAAAACAGAAAGGTAAAACAAAAAAGAAATTGTAAAAAAAAGGGCCGACGCAGCCCAGAACGGCCCACGAAGCGGCTCGTCTGGCCAGCCCAGCCACGCTATGACATGTGGGCCTGCGCGGGCGTCAGCAGGTGACGTTAGCCTGCGGCGGCGGACGCGCCGGCGCCGCCGAGCTTGCGCTCGGGCAGGGGCGCGCGCGCGGGGCTCGGACCTTGTGGATCCGTGCGAGGAGGTTGTGGCGAGCAGGGAGGGCGGCGGGATGGACCATTTAGTCGACGGAGTCGCCGGCGGCGAGGAAAACGGCGGCGGCGGACAGCGAGGACGGCGGTGATGATTCGGGCGCGCGTGCGGCGTCCCGGCTTGCGTGGCTCGCGGAGGATGGAGAGGAGGCGACGGCGGAGCTTGTGGCGACCTTCGATTCGTCGGGGAAGCAGCGGAGCAACGGCGGCCCGCGTCGGTGCCGGCGGGGAGCTCCGCCCGAGCGGAGGAGGAAAGGGAGAGGAAGAGGGGCTCTGGACCTTTTTTCAAAATAGTCCTCGTAGTTTTCTGTAATTTCGTAAATGTCCTCTTCTTTGGGGATATATGGACTGCGGGTTGATTTCCCGTTTATAGAGGGGTCTTTTTGCAAAACCATCACGGACGTGTGCTGAGAGCCGTCCGATCGCCGAACGACGGCCGGGGTCGTAGCACTGTAGAACACTGTTCATTTCTACAGTATTTACTGTCGCTGCTACAGTAGCTCGGCTGCTCTCCGATCGCAAAAGTGCACAGCTTTGATATACTTAGTAATGTGCGTGTTGGCCGGCAGCGACCTACACGACAAGATGGAAGCCTCGTCAAGGAAGGACGCGTGATTTTAGGGAGGGAGAACAAGCGAATCATGGACGTTCGATCGATGTCTACGTACGGTGGAGATTTATTTTTCCTGTCCAAGTTTGCTCTTTTATAAGTAGTGTAGATAAAAAAGGAGAAGGTTCAACATTGGTTACAAAGTGGGGAGCACCCAAAACGACAAATCAATTAGAACAACACTAACTTTTTTGACGAAATAGGCCGGAGCTCTGCTATATTAATATAGCAAACACACAACACTAACTAGCTAAGAACTAAAGAAATAAAGAAGTAGAAGATCAATGTGGCTGGAAAAGCCTGTTGATGGGAGCTAGACCTTCATCAATTATCCTTGCAAAGACATGATCAAAAGTGCTATTAGTCGTGGTGAAAACTATTGCATTGCGCTCCTTCCAAAGCATCTAAGTAAAAAGGTGATAGATGGTTTTCCAAACTGGCCGGTCAGGAGAATTGATAGCTTGCAGCTTGGAACACCATCGATCTTTCAAATAATCTTCAGAAATCTCATTGGCCACCACCCTGCTCCAAAGTCCAAACCCCGGTCGTGAATTGACAGGACGCGAAGGGATGGAAGGTGTTTTTTAGCTTCACAATGTCTCAGTGTTGCTGAAAGGACAGTTCAGGAGTAAGGGATGTGGCGCTTCGCAAGATTATCAATTGTGGTGCAACGGCCACTTATCACGAGCCAACAGAAGGCTTTGGCACGCGGTGATGCCTTTGCAGACCAAATCAGAAGTTGATCGTCATAAAGCTTCCGGAACACATACAATAAGAGAAAACTCAGTAGTCGTTTTGAAAGGAAACAAAGAGACTAGTGAGGTCCCACGCTACCCAGAGGTTGTGCCTATGGCCTATGGGACACAGAGAGATTAAGAATTTAACATAAGTGGATATTGGTTTCGTAGGGCCGATCATAACCTCGCGTGTTATTCCCCAGCTGATCGAGTCATAGTTGTTCTTTGTTAATGGGCTAAGGTCATCCAACAAAAGAGTGTGCCCTAATGCACACGTTGATAATCTTTGTTGGTGAAGGGGAGCTATGTCAAGCAGGGACGTGGATCATTGTCTTTTGACTCCTGAATCACTGGTTTTGTGTTCTATTTAGGGAGATCCTCGGAAATTCGAGATACTATTCGTTGGAAATTCACGAAGGATGGCACCTACTCCGCTTCATTGGCCTACAAGATGCAATTTGAAGGACTCATTGCCACCGACTCAAATAAGATCATTTGGAAGACTTGGGCACCTCCTAAATGCAAGATCTTTGCTTGGCTTGTCATGCAAAATAGAATTTGGACTTTGGATCGTCTTCTACGGCGTGGGTGGCAAAATTGTGGAAATTGCCCTCTTTGCAACCAAACACAAGAGCCGGCGGCTCACCTCTTATTCCAATGCTGGTTCTCAAAAAGAATTCGGGCTTCTATTTTACCTTGGTGCGGTTTCCATGATGTCTTGCCGGCGCAATGGAGTAACGAGCCTAATGTCAAGTCTTGGTGGTCGAACCTTGTCGTGGAAGGAGCACATCACGAGAGTTTTTCAACACCATGCCACACCACCAAACGTCATCATCGACAAAATTAAGGAAGAGGCCAAACTTTGGAAAGTGGCCGGTGCTTCATCTTTGTGCAATGTAATTTTGGGAGAGTAGGCTATTCGAAAGTCCTAGGGCGTGTCCTAGGCAATAAAACCAAACCTCTAAAACCTTCTTCGTATTTAATGAAAATGGCAAGTCTTTTACCTTGTTTCAAAAAAAAAAGAGTGATAGCTAGATTGTAAAAGCTTAAATTTTTTCATGCAATAGAAGTTGCAAGTGAGGGATCGGTTGGCATGGGTACGAGAATCATATAATTTTGTTTACCCCGTATGAGGCAAATTCAAATTTGGACAAAACCATACGAAAAACGCAAATTGCACTTCGACGGTGTGAGCGTTCGGACATCGCCTCGTCGACTGCACGTACGGAGTAGTATCGGCGCACGTCGACGGCAGCGGCACGTGCACGCAGGCACCGAGTCGTCGCGAGCCGAGGGGCGATCGAGTCAACGGTGGAAGACGCGTGGTGCTATGGATCCGGCTACACAGACCGAATCACAGCCTCATGTGCTCGGAAGCGAATACTAGTAGCCAAGTCAAACCCCGGTGGCGGTGGGAGGGGAGAAAGCAAGCCATCCAGATCCAGGCGAGCCGTCGTCGTGCACCAAACCTCATCCTCATCCACTCGGAACGTGCTCAATCTACTACTCCAGCTAGTAGTGGTCGTCGCTGCCAAAATCTCCATTTTACTACTCCTCTGATCCGTATTAACTGTCGCCAGCGCTATACTAATTTGTACAACCGATGTATACTTTCCGCGACAGTTAATTTGGACCGGAGGTAGTAGTAATTTTTTTCCTGTGCGTTGGTTCAGTAGTTGACCAAACCATGCTACTTAGTTGCAAAAAAAAACTTTTCACCCACATGGAATGCGTGATACTAACTATGATACTTTCACTATAGCTAGTGAATATAGTTAACATGGGGGCATATGCTCCATCCTATTTGAAATGTACAAAAAAAATGCCAAAAAATCCGAAACAAAAATTACATGCATAGGTCTCGCAAAAACATGTGCCTTGCACATGAGTTTCGTGACGAAATTATTATTTACTTTGTCTCTGTAAAAGGAGAAACTTTCGGTGCTATATAGGAGTAATCATGTGACATATTTTTTTGTCTTTTTTACATAGGTCAACCAAAAAGTCGTTTCTCCGCGAAAGTTTCTACGCACACATGGAACATGCGTATCTTCTATGCCCCTAACTTTTTTTCTGGAAGTTTAAACATTTAGAAAATATCTTTTCGAACCGGGAACATATGCCCCCATGTTCAAATGCTACTTTCCCGTCTTATAGCTAACTACTCCAATGTATAGCCGGGAGTATAATTGTTGGCTGTACATAATATCACAATTTTTTTTGACATGCATGATACGGCAATTCCTGATACATAGCCGGTTGTTGGCTTGCTCTGAAGCGTCACGTCTCTGCAAAACCTCCCGTGCAAAAGCAACAGCGCACCAATCTCGAGGAGCTGCGGACGGCGAAGATTCTCCTGGCTTAACAGAAAGGGTCCACGCTCCCGACGCGCACCACGCAAAGGCGGGCCAGACCGCCAGAGCCTAGAAGCAACTCAATTTTTGTTCTCTATAAAGCCCCTCGGCTCGCCTCAAAATGGAAATTCGCCAGCCACACCAAGCCCCAACTCTCCCTGCCGCGCTCCCCATCCCAGCGTCGCCGACGACGAGCTCACCGGAGACCGCGCGACGCGAAGATGGTAAGCGGATCTGGCCTTGTACACCTAGATTCAGGGTGCTGTTCTCCTTGTCGAGCCAGATCGGCTGGGTAGTCTAGGACCGGATCTGGATCTCCTCGTCTCATCGCCTGGATGCGTTTGGGCATGCTCCCTTCGTTTTTTCTCGATTCCGATTTGGTCACGTTGTTTGCGCTTAGTTGTGGGGTATAGTTTCAATCATTTTTATCTCGATCCGCGCCATTGCGTTGGTCTCGTGCGGTTTGGATCTGCCACTCCCTCGGATCCTTCGATTTACCATCACCGTGGATCGTTTCACGGGAATCATTTAGTTTCGTTTCTCGCGGTGGCCTGTGTAGATGTATCAGGGAAACGGAGTCAGTAGATAGAGGAGGTTACTTGAGTTTAATGGTTCCGGTAGTGAGAGTTAGATTTGAGTGATTCAAACTGCCAGAAGCATTCTGTCTTACAGGTGAAATACGTTAGTACTAGCGAAATTGGAGGATGATTCTTCGCGTAGTAATGAGATGTTTGTATTTGCTAGGCCGCAAGAATTAGTACCTGTGGATGGTTTGGTGGAATCAAGAGCATGGGAGAGATTTTAATGGTTGCTCAATTCATCGAAGGACCTGCTTATGATGTATAAAATGCTAAATTGCTTGAACCTGTTCAGAGTTTTGAGTGATTGCAGTGTAATTCTTTTGTGGGCATCTGTCGCTAAACATGGGTGGTAAATGAAGTTTGTGCTTTAAAGGTCATGGAAACATTATTCTGGTTAGGTTTCGTAGCATTTTCGGGTTACCTAATACAGTCAACTGTTTTTCTTCAATCATAGTATGCACATTTGGGACAAATATTTGTTTGATGATTTAAGTTAATGAAATGACAAAGCCACCACAGAGAAGAAGTTTGTGGTTATTGGATCACAAACCTTTGCTTTAGGATCGATGACTATATTGTGATATAGGAATAGTACTGCTGTGGGTTATCACTTGTTGTAGTACAGCGTCTGCTAGGTAGGAAAAAAGACTTGTGAACTCTCTGTTTGTGGCTGGAAGGTATAAGGTGGGTACTCCCCATTTTCTGCCCTGAACTGGACATGGCACATGAAACAGAATATTCGTGCTATGCATTTTGCTAGGATGCTATTTTCTTATATTGTTCGACATATCTGTCAAGTGCATAAATTCTGAAAGCGTAATAATAATCTCGTAGCTGCCAGTATTTTTTTTCTTTTCCTATGTTAACTGACAACTGCACTGAACTGGCAAATCTACTGGTTGTTTTGGTGTCATTCCGCATATATGTAAGGTAGTTAGCAGTTTGAGTATGCATATTTATATTGCTCAATGGTGGCCTTTGCATGTGCAGACTACCTCCAGGCGCCTTGCTGACAGGAAGACTGCAAAATTCCAGAAGAACATCACCAAGAGGGGTTCCGTGCCTGAGACCACTGTGAAGAAGGGGAATGACTACCCTGTTGGACCTATAGTGCTTGGATTCTTCATCTTTGTGGTCATCGGATCATGTATGTCTTCTTACCTTCTTTTGATCTCCTATGTTCAATCTACTTTAGTGCCCTATGTGACATGTTCTTCTTGAATGCACACTTACATATTATTATCAGCTATTTTGCTTCTGAAAGATATTGACCAGTGACTATACTTCTGTAATTTTAGCTGTCGACATGACAACTATTCTTCAAACATTTTGCTCATTTGTCAATGTAAAGAATATGCAGATATATTGTTCTCTTTAGAAGTTTAGATCCCTCAATAGGTCCTTGAGAAGTATCTGTTTGACATTGATCTACCTAGCTAGTAATCATTCTATAAGTAATCTATTGACCTAGTTTCTTGAATATTCATTTCATCTGAATTGCTAGGCTATATTCTACTAAGCCTTTCAACTGCTGAACAACATAACTAAGATTGTACAGCAACCGACGAATCACATCTATCACATGATTTTGCTGAACTTCTGTTGATTAGTTCACACATTTTCATGTTGTCCGTATGGAACTTATTTTACTTCCTCTCCAAGTTTGTCACTTTGTCGACGTTGTGCAGCATAACTAAAATGAACTGTTTTCTCTTACTATGGTTTAAACTTGTAATCAGAACAGAACATCTTTTAAGAGTATTTTGCCTCTTCTTGTAACACGCTACAATCTATCTTGTCTCTGCAGCCCTCTTTCAGATAATCAGGACAGCGAGCAGCGGCGGGATGGCTTGAAGACGGTGATACATTGATGCAGTTGCAGCTAAATTTGTTCAATGTTGTCATAGTGTGTTATGAGAATCGTTTTAAAAGCACCTAGTTTGAACTGATGTCGTAAGAACTGTAAACAGAGTTATCAATGTATACATGTTAAATGGACAAATTTATTGCTGATACCTGTTTTCTTCAGTCACATCTGCATGTTGAAGCAAGCTATTTGATTGTGACAATGGCTATAAGAAATGACCAAAGCTGAGCTGTAGTATGTGAAAGCAACCGAAGGATTTTGATTCTAGTTATCACGCACTTGCATTCACGTGAGCAAGAGGCAGCCGTGCACTCATCAAGGACAAACACCATTCACTCTTACACCTCCTTTGTCTCACAAAACAAAGAATTGATTTCAGTATATCCAAATCTAATTCTTTAAAAGATCGAAAAAAAATCTAATTCTTTTAGGGCTTGAGTTCATTCCAGATGAAACCAATTCCAATACTTATATTTGGTGTCATGTGGAAATAAAATTACTCATTCAATGAAATTTTGTCGTTTAGAATTTGAATCTCGGTAAAACATAAGTTCTTTCTTGAAATCAACCGAAATTTGACAACCATTGTACACATGCAGAGAAGCTACTTTGAGCTGATCTGGCAGACCAAAATCTTTAGGATGAGGTCATTATTCTAAACGACATGGTTAACAATGCCAAGGCCTATTTGAATTTGGGCCTACAAAAAAAGGTCCCAAGCAGCAAGTATTTAATCTTGCACTTTTAGGACATCTAATCATCTAAACTCGTGGCAAGCATCGACAACACCATCTAGATGAGTAAATCATCTAGAATTCCTCTCTAAATTCAACTGACAGAAGCAATTCTTCAGTTAATAAAAGTAATAAAAAGCCACAGGATTTATCAGCATAAATGCACACAAGTGTTCCCTGGTGAAACTGAATATTTTCTTCAGTTAAACCACTAACCGAGACCAAACAGGAGCATCCCTGAGCACAGGCACAACCAGTAATCCACTGAGAGCACCACAAGTATCCCAATCTTTACCACATGCCAGTGATGATTAAAACATCCAAATAGAGGCAACACTGCACATAGTCTAGATCAATAGGGCTATAGCTACGTCAGCAACACAGCAAAAGGTTCAGAACCCTTCACAACTTGAGTCCAAGGCCTATTAGAGTTGCCAGATTCCCCCCCAAAGGAAACTTCTTCTGGATTTGTCAACAATTTTGTTGCTCCATCTTGGAGCTTGAGAGTCCTAAGATAGCAGGTGGAAAGGGCACTCAGGATAGCCTTGGTAACCATGGTTCGCCCATTAAGGGAAAGGAAAGAGGATGTGACAACAATTAGACTACCTTAGACTATACATAGTGAGAATAACATAGGTAGTAACATATGACGCCTAAGTAAAAGTGATGATGTGTCATTTAATTAATGAGAAGAGAAGCAAATAGAGTAACATATATTATGTTACCATCACATAGCGTTTTCCAAGACAAAATGAGTTTACAACCTAATAAATGAGACCATCAATAACACCACGTACCTTTATATTATTTACACTATAGAGATAGTAACATAAACTAATAACATATAAATGTTACACTGGTCCTAATGGGAGTAACTTATAGACAAGTAACATACGCATATAGTAGTTTATGTTACTATCTAGATAATGCAAAGTAATATAAATGTAGTGTCATACATGGTCTCATTTAGCAATTTATTATCTTATACACTCAAATTCTCATGGGAAGCGCTATGTGATGGTAACATAATATGTTACTCTATTTGTCTTTGTCGTCATTAATTAGCTGCCACATTATCTTTTTTATTTAGGTGGCATGCATGTTATCATCTATGTTACTCCCACTAAGGAGCAAATTGATGTGGACCACGCACGAGTTAGAAAAAAATAGCTCTTAGGCCGCTGGATTGGGCAAAGGTCTCGAGAAGGCCACCGAGGTAGAGGAGTTATCTGGGCAGGCCTGCATTATCATTAGTGTATACTTGGCATATTGAACAATGGGAAGTCAATATTGGTTGTAGGCATCGAAAAAATATCATTTTGGCATGCTTAGTTTATGATGGCTTGCAAGAGATTAGCCGTGAGAATGAAAATTCTTTCTAGAAACACCATTCGGAAGAACTGACGAGGTGCCCAAGGAGAGAATGGTGTCAACCATCATATCCATCTGTCGTCAAAGTCACCTCGCCTCAACATAAAAGAACAGCTTCATGTTGTTGACTTTGGTGAAGGAACTCAAAGCTCCATACAAGACAATCTTGTATCAAGTTGTTCTTAATGAAACTGTCGCAGCAGTGGAACATGGGGTTCCCCTGATGCTGCCAAAGTGGGTCCTCCTCCGGGGCCCACCAAGAAGATGGACAAGGCAAGGAGTCAAGTACAGCAGATGGGTTAGCCCATCTGCCCCAAGGAAACCCGACAAGTTCGACAGCAAGGCTCTGCGGCTAAGGACCAGGCGACCTTCCGGGTCACCCCCTCGCCCGGAGAACAAGGCGGGATACCCGCGGGTCCGTGTACCCGGCAGGAGGACAGGCGCGCCCCCGGGTCCTCCATCCGTACCGCCGAGAGGATAAGATCGCCAGCTCGCCGGAAGCTGGTAGAAGACTTGGGCGCCAAAATGAAGGCCGCGCCCTGGTGACGTCGCCACGCGCGTAGTTGGTGGGGCGGAGAGGCTTTGTCCGTCCCACTTTTCCAAGGCGGACGACCACGCCGCCCTCCGGAGAATGCTTGGAGGAGAGGACGCCACGTCTCCTCCAAGGACCGCCGAGGGGTTTTCCCGCCAAAACCCTTCACGCCCCTCGCGTGCCCATGTCGGATCCCCTTAGCCTATAAAAGGAGGACCATGGCACCGGAGGGACGGGAGGGGACAAGAGAGGACAGGAGGACATGACGAAAGAGGGAGAGAAGCAAGCTAGAGCTCAGGCAAGACTAGACTAGGGTTCGGAGGGTAGAGAGAGAGGTGATCTCCCCAGGGCAGGATCTGCTTTTCGTCTACCTCCGGCCGAAACTCTGCCGGGTTCACCCCAGAGCACCCTTGTACACTACACCATGATGAGCCTCTCAATCCAGACATGCAGGAGTAGGGCTTTTAGCCTCCGGGTGGCCTGAACCTGGGTAACTCCGTGTGTCTTTCTTTGTTGTTCGCTCTCTCCCACCGACGAAGAACTTGGCGACCTGGTTCCCGGGTAAGGCATCTTCCAGCCTCCTTCGTGCCCCGTGCCGAACCTAAAAAGGGGGTACCATCTACTCCCGGTGTCCGTCACCCGAGACACGACATCTGGCGCACCAGGTAGGGGGTGCAAGCGCTGGATTCGTCTTCTTCTTCATCAACCTCAAGTTCATCGTCAAGTTCTGCGTCGAGTGATGACCCACAAGTAAAGGGGGTGTATCGTAGTACTTTCGATAAATAAGAGTGTCGAACCCAACGAGGAGCAGAAGGTGTTGACATGTAGTTTTGATCAAGGAATCACTGTAAATACTAGCAGACAAGTTTTTAGGGGTTTTTGATATTGCAGATAAATAAAATACGTGTAAATAAAAGACAGTAATAATAATTGCAGCAAGTGGCCCAATCCTTTTTAGAGCAAAGGATAAGCCGGTTGGTTTACTTATGATGGCAAAATGTTCTTGAGGACACACGGGAATTTCGTCAAGTGCTTTCGCTTCCTACAGCTGATTAATCTTTATTGTTTTGATAAGTGTTGTGTGGGTGAACCTATGCTAATGCACTGCCCTAACTTGGACTAATACATACTTGTGATTAAACCCCTTGCAAGCATCCGCGTTACAAGGAAGTAATTAAGATAAATCTAACCACAGCCTTAAACTCTGAGATCCTACACTCCCTCATGCACCGGTTTACTAACGGGGGTTTAGGTTTCTGTCACTCCGGCAACCCCACAATTAGTAGCCGACTACACAATGTATTCCCTAGGCCCATAAAGGTGAAGTGTCATGTAGTCGACGTTCACACGACACCACTAGAAGAATAACACCACAACTTAAATATCAAACCATTAAATATTACTCAACATAGTTCCACTACTAACAACATGACTTCTCCCATGTCCTCAAGAACTGAACGAACTACTCACAAGACATCATATGGTTCATGATCAGAGGTGATATAATGATGAATAACAATCTGGACATATACTTCAATTCATCGATAAAACTTAATAGCATCAACCACAAGTAGTAATCAACACCGGGAAAGTTTCCCCTTTGAACTACACAAAGTATAACCCTAGATGTTACAGCGGAACGGAGTGGAGCGGTGGAGATGATGGTGACGGCGGAGGACGATGATGATCCCGATGAAGTCCGGCGTGATGACGATGACGATGGCGATGATTTCCCCCCTCCGGGAAGAAATTTCCGCTCTCTGTGGTTTCCGCCTCGTGGAGGTGGCGGAATATTTCCTCGATGGCTCCCCGTCTTAGGGTTTCTGGGGGATGAAATACGCGAAGGGGGAGCGCCAGAGGTGGGCCAGGGTGGCCACACCATGCCCCGGCGCGGCAGAGGGGGGCGCGCCGTGGGGTGGTGTGGGCCCCTCGTGGCCCATCTCAGCCTCCCCTTTTGGCTGGCTCCGGCATCTGACAAAATAGGAACATCTGTATATTTTCCGTGAATTGTTGATCTTCAGAAATAGGGTGTCTTGACGATGCTTTTTCCAGCTGAATCCTGACTCCGGCAGTTAATTCTCCAATAATCATCAAACATGCAAAACAAGATAAAATAACATAAGTATATCATCCAAATATGAAATATATCAATGAATAGCAGTAAATTATGATATAAAATAGTGATGCAAAATGGACGTATCAACTCCCCCCAAGCTTAGACCTCGCTTGTCCCCAAGCGAAAGCTGAACTCAGTAAACAAGACCACAGGTTTATGGAGTGAAGCGTCGATAATAAAGAATACGGACAAGAAGCATCAACATGTATTAATACACAAATCATTTTAGACAGCAACTTCCCCTCATATAACTTATCTTGAAACGAGTAATGGAAATCACAATAAAGGTGCATAAAGAAAATCATAGTTTGGTGATGGCAAACTTCGTTCTTGGTCAGAGAACAATTAACAGATTGTACTTATCTTTCGAGTAGAGTCCTTATATCGGAGCTATATTGCAGAACTTACATGCTCAATTATCACAATTTCTTTACAGTCATTGATAACTTTCAAAGTTATATTCCTTCAGATAAAAGACTTGTGCAAAACAAGGAAGGATAACAAACATGATTGATAATATTAATATATAGATGGTTGAATCACAACAACTCAAATGCTTGCTTAAGAAAGAAGGGAATAGGTTTACTGACTCAACATAAAAGTAAAAGAAAGGCCCTTCGCAGAGGGAAGCAGGGATTAAATCATGTGCTAGAGCTTTTTAAGTTTTTGAAATCATATAGAGAATAAAAATATAAGTTTTGAGTGGTGTATGAGAATTGTCAACGAATCAGAAAATGGAAAGTACAATATGACCCCTGCCAACCAGACTTTTAAGAGCGGCTCCCATGAAGGACGTTATTTCTACCAGCAAGGCAGATCATCCCTCTTCTCTTTTGTTTACACATGCAGATATTTCACTGTTTGTCATTGCTTGACTGATAAATCAGGGCAAAAATGTGAAGAGAATTAAGCGGTTAAAGTTGTAATTAATTGGGACTGGGCACCCCATTTGCCAGCTCTTTTTGCAAAATTAATGGATAAGCGGATGTATATGCCGCTAGTCCGGTGGTAAAGTCTGTTTGACAGTTGACATAAAGACATCCACCCCGTCCTCATGAGCTAGTAAACAGTGACACAAATAAGGAGTAGTAGCTTTTGAATAGTTTAAAGGTAGCACATGAAGTATTTACTTGGAGTGGCAAGGAAATACCACATATAGGTAGTTATGGTGGACACAAATGGCATGGGTTTTGGCTCAAGGTTTGGATGCACGAGAAGCATTCCCTCTCAGTACAGGTTTTTGGCTAGCAAGGCTGGGTAGCAAGCATAAGAGTGGAGGGATACAAACAAATATAAATGTAATAGAAACAATCATGCAATCTTCCTTGTAAACACAAATAATTTTAACTTGAGAATACTAAGCTCATGAGCCAACAAGAAAGAAAGATAATGAGATAATGTATCTACATGCAATCCCTCTTTTCTACTTAAGCCTCAAAGTATTGTTGCTACTGACCAATGCTAAGTTTGCCAAAACCAAATAGATTTACTTGATGCTCCCAAAGTGATGCCAATACTAACAACAAGATCATTCATATGACAGAAATTTGCAAAGTAAAATAAAGTGTGCAGAAAGTAAATGATAAAACTTCTCATTAATATTCCAATAACGGCAACTCACACCAAGGGATACATAGATAACCAACTAAGGAGAGATACTTCCACACTGCAAACCATCCTATATGATAACTTCTCTACTCATGATATGACTCGACTGAAAAGTAAAAGGTAAAAGATAATGGTGATGATACCGCGGCACCCCCAAGCTTGGAACAAGCTGAGGGGATGCCAATACCAATGATGAATTACTCCTTCGGTGGTGATGGTGAATCCCTAATAAGCTTCTCAACCAACTCCTTCAACTCGTCAATCTTGTAAGTGAGAGCACGAATCAACTCCGTGTTGTGTTCAATACGGTTCATGAACCTATCAGACTGTGAGTCCCAGCTCTTGGAATTGTTTCCCCACTTCTCATCAGACTGAGAGCTTCCTTTTCCTGCATTGTTAGAACGATCTATATTCCAACTAGTGGGTAGTTCTGCCTCAGGAACTCTTTCAAACTGATATTTATGGATTAAAGTGTGGAAAGGGTTATTGGTGCCTGGAGAAGATGTTCTTGGAGCTAAAATGACGCGGAACCTTCCCCCCTGTGCTCATCCGCGCATTCCTCTTTGGGTTGAATGGATTTGCCACCACTCCGATACTTGCAATGGTGGCGCGGGTACGAGTGCGGGTCTTCTTCTACTTCATCTTCAGCTTCACTCTTGACTTCCTCCTCCAGCTTGGGATCCTTGAGATCATCTTCCAGAGCCTCCTTGCCCTTGTTGTTGTTGTTGGAGACCATGATGCTTCTAAATCTGGAAACAATTCCTGGCAGAAACAGCTCGAAAACAAAACACGACGAGAAAACGATATACGGACCTCGGGGGATCCGGGGGATTATATAGCAAAAAGTTTCATAACAAAAGGAAAGTCCAGGTCGAAACCGGGCTGGAGACGGGCTCCGAGGCGCCCACACCATGCCCGGCGCGGCCAAGGGTGGGCCCGCGCCGTGGGGTGGTGTGGTGCCCTCGGGCACCGTTTCCTCCCCGTTTTCGGCTCGTAATTTTCCATATTTAATAAAAACAACAAAAACATAAGTTGGGAAGTTAAACGCGAACTTTTTCTTACCAAAACTGTTACCTATTCGAAAACAGACTCTGCAGTTTTCTGAATTTGACTTTTAATAAAATCTTCCGGAGTCACTACTTGAATAATATCAACGTCTTCGTTATAAGAATCCCCAGAAATATAATGCTTGAGTCTTTGACCATTAACCACTTGAGATTTGTCACCATCAAGCGAAGTAATTTTGATTGCACCTGAACGGTAAACCTCTGAAACAACATAAGGTCCTTCCCATTTCGAAAGTAATTTACCTGCAAAAAATCTGAGACGAGACCTATACAATAGAACTTTCTCACCAACATTAAACTCTCTCTTTAGGATTCTCCTATCATGCCATTGTTTCACTTTCTCTTTAAAAAGTCTAGCATTTTCATAAGCTTCACTTCTCCATTCATCTAAGGAACTCAAGTCAAGTAACCTCTTTTTACCGGCAAGTTTAAAATCTCTATTAAGTTCTTTTACGGCCCAATAAGCTTTATGTTCTAATTCTAGAGGTAAATGACAAGCTTTTCCGTAAACCATTTTATAAGGAGACATACCCATAGGATTTTTATAAGCAGTTCTATAAGCCCACAAAGCATCATTAAGCTTCCTAGCCCAATTCTTTCTAGATTTATTAACAGTCTTCTGCAAAATAGATTTAATCTCTCTATTTGATAATTCTACTTGACCACTTGTTTGAGGATGATAAGGTGAAGAAATTCTATGATTAACATCATATTTAGCAAGGGTTTTTCTAAAAGCACCATGGATAAAATGAGAACCACCATCAGTCATGAGATATCTAGGCACACCAAACCTTGGAAAAATAATATCTTTAAGCATTTTTAATGATGTCTCACCATCAGCACTAGATGTTGGTATAGCTTCTACCCATTTAGTAACATAATCAACAGCAACAAGTATATGAGTATAACCATCAGAAGGAGGAAAAGGACCCATAAAGTCAAATCCCCAACAGTCAAAAGGTTCAATAACAAGAGAATAATTCATAGGCATTTCATTGCGTCTAGTTATATTACCAACTCTTTGACATTCATCGCATGATAAAATAAATTTTCTTGCATCTTTAAAAAGAGTAGGCCAATAAAAACCTGATTGTAAAACCTTTTGTGCAGTTCTATCTCCAGCATGATGTCCTCCATAAGCACTTCCATGGCATTTTCTCAATATTTCTTTTTGTTCAAATTCTGGAACACATCTTCGCATTATACCATCCACTCCTTCTTTATATAAGTGTGGGTCATCCCAAAAATAATGCCTCAAGTCATAAAAGAATTTCCTTCTTTGCTGAGCTGTAAAGGTTGGAGGCAAATACTTGGCAACAATAAAGTTAGCATAGTCAGCATACCAAGGACTTTCTCGCGAGCTTACCTTTATCACAGCCAATTGTTCATTTGGAAAACTATCGTTAACAGGAACAGGATCATAAGAAATGTTTTCCAATCTAGACAAATTATCAGCGACAGGATTTTCAGCACCTTTCCTATCTACAATATGCAAATCAAACTCTTGTAATAAAAGCACCCATCTTATAAGTCTAGGCTTAGCATCTTTCTTTTCCATAAGGTATCTAATAGCAGCATGATCGGTATGGATAATAACTTTCGAATCAACAATATAGGGTCTAAACTTATCACAAGCAAAAACTACTGCTAAAAACTCTTTTTCAGTAGTGGCATAATTCTTTTGAGCAGCATCAAGAGTCTTACTAGCATAATGAATAACATTCAACTTCTTATCTACTCGCTGTCCAAGAACAGCACCTACAGCAAAATCACTAGCATCACACATAATTTCGAAAGGTAAAGTCCAATCAGGAGGTTGAACAACAGGAGCAGTGGTTAAAGCCTTTTTTAGAGACTCAAAAGCTTCTTTACAATCATCATCAAAAACAAAAGGTACATCTTTTTGGAGAAGATTAGTAAGAGGTTTTGAAATTTTAGAGAAATCTTTAATAAACCTTCTATAGAAACCGGCATGACCGAGAATACTACGAATACCTTTAACATCCCTGGGACAGGGCATTTTCTCAATTGCTTCAACTTTAGCTCTGTCCACTTCAATACCTCTTTCAGAAATTTTATGTCCAAGAACAATCCCTTCATTAACCATAAAGTGACATTTCTCCCAATTAAGAACAAGATTAGTTTCCTCACATCTCTGCAAAACTTTATCAAGGTTTTGCAAGCAGTTATCAAAAGAAGTTCCATAGACGGAAAAATCGTCCATGAATACTTCCACAATTTTTTCACAAAAACCATGAAAAATAGCAGACATGCATCTTTGAAATGTAGCAGGAGCATTACACAAACCAAAAGGCATACGCCTATAAGCATAAGTTCCATAAGGACAAGTAAAAGTAGTTTTCTCTTGATCTTTCGCTCTAACAGCAATTTGTGAAAATCCAGAATAACCATCAAGAAAGCAAAAATGAGTTTTCTTAGACAACCTTTCTAACATTTGATCAATAAAAGGTAAAGGATAGTGATCTTTCTTAGTAACTTTATTAACCTTTCGAAAATCAATGCACATCCTATATCCAACAACTACTCTTTGAGGAATAAGTTCATCATTTTCATTTGGCACAACAGTAACTCCTCCTTTCTTAGGAACACAATGCACAGGACTTACCCATTTACTATCAGCAATAGGATAAATTATACCAGCATCGAGGAGTTTTAATACCTCATTTCTTACCACTTCCTTCATTTTAGGGATTAGACGACGCTGGTGCTCCACAACAGGTTTTGCATCATCTTCCATGTTGATGGCGTGTTGACATATAGCAGGAGAAATCCCTTTTAAATCATCCAAAGTATATCCGATAGCCCCTCGGTGTTTCCTCAACACTTCCAATAACCTTGCCTCTTCAGTACCTGAAAGTTTAGAACTAATAATAACAGGATATGTTTTCTTATCATCAATGTGAGCATATTTAAGGTTATCAGGCAAAGGTTTTAAATCAAAAACAGGATCTTCTTTAGGAGGTGCAGGGGTACCCAAATCTTCCACCGGCAAATTATGCTTAAGTAATGGTGGTTGATGAAGAAAGATATTGTCAATTTCATTCCTTTCCTCCATAAAGACCTCACTTTCGTGTTCCTCCATAAATTGCTGCAAGGCATTGTTAGGAGCAATAGCAATAGCAGCAAGTTGTTCAATTTTCGAGTCCTCATTAGGCAAATCAGTTTCATAAAGTTTCTTACCAAACTTAGAGAAATTAAACTCATAAGATTCTCCATTAAATTTAGTGTAAATTTTCTCTTTCTTACAATCTATAATAGCACCACATGTATTCAAGAAAGGTCTACCGAAAATAATAGGACAAGTTTTACTAGCTTTAGAACCAAGTACTAGAAAATCAGTAGGATATTTAGTTTTACCGCATAAAACCTCGACATCTCTCACAATACCAATGGAGAGATAGTTTCCCTATTGGCAAGTTGAATAACCACATCAATATCCTCAAGTTCACAGGGACTAATTTCATGCATAATTTCTTTATAAAGTTCAAAAGGAATAGCACTAGAACTTGCACCAATATCACATAAACCATAATAGCAATGTTCTCCTATCTTCACTGAAAGCACAGGAACACTTGTTTTCCTAGATTTACCAGGATGCGAAACAATATTAGAAGCATCTTCACAAAAGATAATATGTTCTCCATCTACATTTTCAGTTACCAAATCCTTTATAATTGCTACTTCAGGTTCAACAGTTATTTGTTCATCAGGCTCTAAAGGTTTCTTGGCACTTTTATTAACCACACTAGCTATCAGAGAATGTTGCTTGACTTTAACAGGAAAAGGTATTTTTTCAATATAAGGTTCTGGCAAAATGTGATCAACAGTATGAACTTCAATACTTTGCCAATGGCCGAATTGGTTTTATCTTTATAAGGTTCATGATATTTATTCAAATCCTTCTTAGGCACATCAAGATAAGAGGCAAAAGCTTTGTAATAATTTGCAACAACTTGAGAATCAAGACAGTAAACAGCACTAACATTACGGAAATCATCAGTCTCCATAAAAGATTTAATGCATTCATAATCATAATTTATACCTGACTTTCTACCTTTGTCGTTCTCCCATCCTTCAGTATTTTCCTGAATACGGTCAAGAAGGTCCCATTTAACTTCTTCTTCAGTACGTGTAAATGATCCAGAACAAGAGGCATCCAATAAATCCTTATCATGAAGAGAAAGCCTTGCATAAAAATTATTGATAACAATATTACTTGGGAGCTCATGAATGGGACATTTGAGCATTAGTGACTTCAATCTCCCCCACGCTTGGGCAATACTCTCTCCATCATGAGGCCAAAAATTATATATGCGATTTCGATCTTGATGAATCTCACTAGGAGGATAGAATTTAGAATAAAAGAGAGGTACAATTTCCTCCCAGCCAATAGATCGGCCATTCTTCAGCATCTTATACCATTCCGCAGCTCGGCCCTTCAGTGATATAGAGAATAACTTCCTCTTGACTTTTTCCATTGAAATACCTGCACACTTGAACAACTCGCATAATTCATGTATAAATAGTAAATGATCACCAGGATGGATGGTTCCATCTCCAACATAGCGGTTATCCATAACACGTTCAACAATTTTCATAGGTATTTTAAATGGATCTAATTCAGCAGGCGGCGGTTCATCTACTACCTTAGCAGTGGCAGTAGTATTCCCAAATAGGGATTCGAATGGAGATCTCTCCATAATAAAATAAAGCAGCAAGCAGAAATAAAAACAGCACTTACAGTAAAGGTTTCCCTTACCAATTCCACTTACCAATAGCACTTCACTCCCCGGCAACGGCGCCAGAAAATAGTCTTGATGACCCACAAGTATAGGGGGTGTATCGTAGTACTTTCGATAAATAAGAGTGTCGAACCCAACGAGGAGCAGAAGGTGTTGACAAGTAGTTTTGATCAAGGAATCACTGTAAATACTAGCAGACAAGTTTTTAGGGGTTTTTGATATTGCAGATAAATAAAATACGTGTAAATAAAAGACAGTAATAATAATTGCAGCAAGTGGCCCAATCCTTTTTAGAGCAAAGGATAAGCCGGTTGGTTTACTTATGATGGCAAAATGTTCTTGAGGACACACGGGAATTTCGTCAAGTGCTTTCGCTTCCTACAGCTGATTAATCTTTATTGTTTTGATAAGTGTTGTGTGGGTGAACCTATGCTAATGCACTGCCCTAACTTGGACTAATACATACTTGTGATTAAACCCCTTGCAAGCATCCGCGTTACAAGGAAGTAATTAAGATAAATCTAACCACAGCCTTAAACTCTGAGATCCTACACTCCCTCATGCACCGGTTTACTAACGGGGGTTTAGGTTTCTGTCACTCCGGCAACCCCACAATTAGTAGCCGAATACACAATGCATTCCCTAGGCCCATAAAGGTGAAGTGTCATGTAGTCGACGTTCACACGACACCACTAGAAGAATAACACCACAACTTAAATATCAAACCATTAAATATTACTCAACATAGTTCCACTACTAACAGCATGACTTCTCCCATGTCCTCAAGAACTGAACGAACTACTCACAAGACATCATATGGATCATGATCAGAGGTGATATAATGATGAATAACAATCTGGACATATACTTCAATTCACCGATAAAACTTAATAGCATCAACCACAAGTAGTAATCAACACCGGGAAAGTTTCCCCTATGAACTACACAAAGTATAACCCTAGATGTTACAGCGGAACGAGTGGAGCGGTGGAGATGATGGTGACAGCGGTGGAGATGATGATGATGATCCCGATGAAGTCGGCGTGATGACGATGACGATGGCGATGATTTCCCCCCTCCGGGAAGGAATTTCCGCTCTCTGTGGTTTCCGCCTCGTGGAGGCGGCGGAATATTTCCTCGATGGCTCTCCCCGTCTTAGGGTTTCTGGGGGATGAAATACGCGAAGGGGGAGCGCCAGAGGTGGGCCAGGGTGGCCACACCATGCCCCGACGCGGCAGAGGGGGGGCCGCGCCGTGGGGTGGTGTGGGCCCCTCGTGGCCCATCTCAGCCTCCCCTTTTGGCTGGCTCCGGCATCTGACAAAATAGGAACATCTGTATATTTTCCGTGAATTGTTGATCTTCAGAAATAGGGTGTCTTGACGATGCTTTTTCCAGCTGAATCCTGACTCCGACAGTTAGCCTGAATAACCATCTAAATAGCAAAAGTGAGAGTGTTTAGACAACCTTTCTAACATTTGATCAATAAATGGCAATGGGTAATGATCTTTACGAGTTGCTTTATTTAACTTCCTGAAATCAATACACATCCTATAACCAACAACAATACGTTGAGCCACAAGTTCATCCTCATCATTTGGAACAACAGTCATTCCACCCTTTTTAGAAACACAATGAACAGGACTAACCCACTTACTATCAGCTATGGGATAAATGATACCAGCTTCAATAAGTCTTATTACCTCTTTTCTTACCACTTCTTTCATTTTTGGATGGAGACGGCGTTGATAATCAACAACAGGTTTTGCATCCTCCTCCAAATTAATTTTATGCATACATAGAGCTGGGCTTATACCTTTAAGATCATCTAGAGAATATCCAATGGCTGGTCGGTGAGCTTTAAGCACATCAAGTAATTTTTCTTCTTCTTTAGCTGAAAGGTTAGCACTAATAATGACAGGATATATGCTCTTCTCATCCAAGTATGCATATTTAAGATTTTTAGGCAAATATTTTAATTCAAAACTAGGATCCCCTTTAGGTGGTGGTAGCACTCCTAAATTATCAGGTGGGATATGCAATTGTAATTGTGGGGGTTGTTGCCATAATATTTGTTCTAAGACATCTTTTTCTTCATCATTAAATGGCTCATCTTGATTAAGCATATAACGTTCTACCACGTCTGATGAAGCTACAACTATATGAGCAAGAGTTTCAATTACATCTTCAGAAATTGGCTCTTTCTCTGAATGTTTATCAACAAATTTAGAAAAGTTGAATTCAAGTTTTTCTCCAGCACATTTAATAAACACTTTCTCTTTAAGCAAATTAATTTCAGCACCAACAGTGTGTAAGAAAGGTCTACCAAAAATGATAGGACAAAATGAATCTTGAGGGCAACCAAGCACAATAAAATCAGCAGGATATTTTATTTTGCCAACCAATACTTCAACATCTCTAACAATTCCAAGTGGATTAATATAATCTTTATTAGCAAGTTGAATTGTCATACCGGTCTCTTCCATAATGATAGGATCAATATCAGGCTTGATTTCAAGATAAAGAGAATATGGAATGACACTAATACTTGCTCCAATATCACACAAACCATGATAACTTGAAGTCCCAATAGAGCATGATATAACAGGCTTACCAACCTTGGCCGAATTACCTTTAATGACTTTAGTAGCATCTTCACATAAATAAACATCAACAAGGTCTTCTTCATTTAATTGTTTGATAATCGAAATTTGACTGTTGACTTCCACCTGTTCATAAGGCTGAGAACATCTTCTTTTACTCTTGTTAGTAACAGCAATAAGTAAATTCTCCTTAACTTGGTTTGGATATGGAGGTGGTTCAACATACTCTTCAATTGTCACAGATGACACTAGTTCTACCTGTTTAATAACTTTAGGAACAACAATAGATTGTTTAATAGGTTCAACATAAACTTCAAACCCACTTTTAGGAACACCAATATGATCAGCAAAAGTTTTAGCTATCTCAATTATAACATAAGGATCAAGACCAAAATTATCACTCAGTTTCTTAAACAAAATAGAAGTAGAGAAGTTCTCTACACATGAATATCCATAGTCCAAATAGGGCTCATTACCTTTATCAAGATCCCAATGACAAGTGTTCTCAGCGATAGTCTCCAATAAATTCCATGCTTCTTCTTCAGTATTATTTGTAAAACTTCCACCAGACGAATTATCCAGAAATTCCTTTTGTTTCATTGGTAGCCTCACATAAAAGTTTATCAATATAATTTTCCTTGTAAGATCATGACAAGGATTTTTGCGAAGGAGTTCCTTTAATCTCCCCCAAGCTTGAGTAATACTCTCTTCCAGATGTGGCCAGAAAATAAATATATAGCAGCGGTTCTCATAAGCTTCTTTAGGAGTAAAATACTTAAGAAAGAAAACCTTCATCAAAATACTCCATTCAATAATGACTTCTTCATCCAAAGACCTGAACCAAATACGAGCATTACCAGATAAAGACAAATATAATAGCCTCCTTTTTACTTGATCCTCAGAAATAGCAGGAAGCCTAAATAAGCCACATATGTCTTCAATTGTCTCCACGTGTTCACGTGCAGACTTAGTTTCATCCCCTGTAAATGGATTTTTCATAACTCTTTTAACATGACCAATGGGAATTTTAAATCCCACTTTAGGTACCTCAGACACAGTAGTTTCAACCACTTTAGGAGTAGTGGCATAAGCACTTTCATATAAAGCAAGATGCAGCGAGGCATGATTCATAAATGCCATAGTAACAACGAGATAAAACAGTAAATAAAATTCAGCTTTCAAGTTTCCTTACCAAACTTCTTACCAATAGCGCTACGCTCCCCGGCAACGGCGCCAGAAAAGTGTCTTGATGACTCCCAAGTGCAGGAGATCAATTGTAGTACCTTTCGATTAGAAAAAGTTGTCGAACCCACGAGGACCTGAAGGTATTGGTTAGCAAGAATGATAAATAAAACAATGAAAGATGCAAGTGTTTTTGGGATTTTTGGTTGTATAGTTGCAAGAAAGTAAAAATGCTGAATATAAATGATAGCAAGTAAAAAGCTCTCAAAGAGAGAAAGCCCAATCCTCTATGTGGCAAGAGGACAAGCTCAAGTGATGTGTAACTTATATGTGGAAAACGTTCCCGAGGGCGGCATGGATACTGCTGGGCATAGAGATTTATTAAACAATACGTTGAATATCTTGTCAAGTTTTAATCTTCTTTGGACGGAGCCATTGTTAGGTAAAGCTAAATAAATAAACTAAACCCCTTATGATGGATAATGTGGCCAAGTAAATGACTGCACAAGAATTATTAAGACATAAAGTCCCACCATAGCATTACACTCTAAGGTCCCCGATACTAATACCCTCATAATGCAACTTCATGACTCGGTCTCACGTTTACATGTCCCCCCAAGTCTCCCTCAATTCATTACACTACGTTGTTCTCCTATGAGCCCATATAGGTGAAGTGTTGTGCAGTCGACGTTCGCACAACACCATCATAGAATCACATAAAAAGATAAACACTAGACAAAATACCAACACATGTCATATATAAATCATTGCCAATTCATCCTATGCCCTCAGGAACATACGGGAACTACTCACAACGTGCAAACATAATGATATTCAGTGGCATAAGTGGTACAACACAATCTGAAAATATAACTTCACCTCCAAATAATGACAAGTACTCAATCACAAACATGAATAGCAGCACAAGACAAGTATCTAGGGTATAGCAACTCTCAAACTACGAGGAGAACGGAGTGGATCACGGAGATGATGATGGAGATGGTGCTGGTCTTGGTGATGGTGATTATGTAGAGGCCTCCTCCCACGCCAAGGAGGAGAGGTGATGACGAAGACGATGATTTCCCCCTTCTCCGGAGCTCCGGAGCAGCAGGATCTGACCCCCTCGGAGGGAATCAGGAGTTTCGCCGCCGTCGCAGCCTCGGATGGACTTGGGAAAATTATGACGTAACTTTTAGGGCGAGACGAAGGCGTGTTAAAAAGCCCCGAGCGAGGAAGTGCCCGAGGCTCTGGAAGATGGGCCCCACGCGGCCAAAGAATCTGGCCGCGTGGGCCCCCCTCTTTTGGGCCTCGTGGCTCTCCTCCCTTCGATCTTCTTCCCACTGTTGTTCTCCCGATGAAAAACCAGCTGTGCAATTTTCCTTTTCTTATTTGGGTCCCTGTAGCTCCTGAAACATTAAAAACAAGAAAAAGGAGGTTTTCTGCCTCCCAGAAATTAAATACCAAAAATAGGGACTTTGTATGAAAGTCCCATAAATAATCTAAAACATGTAAAAACAATGATATAACAATGCCAATAACATTCTAATATGATAATATAAGTTGTATAAATGATGATATAAAATGCACGTATCACACCCTCTTCGGGGAAGTGCGGCGGCAGCGCGAGAGGCTTCAATCGCCGCTTTGTCTGCTACGGATTGCTTCACCTTCCGCACTCCTCCCCTCTTGCGCCTAGGCGCCATGAGCGACAGAGGAGTGGGCTTTTCAAAGTGAAGTCCGGGCGGCCAGAGGAGGAGGGCGGCGCTCGGTGAAGAAGAAGAGTCGAATTCGGTGGCGGTGATTTGGGGATTTCGGAAGATTTGGGGAAGCAACGGCCATAGTACTGCGAGGCGTGACTCATAAGGCACCCCACGCATCACGTCGCGACCCCATTACTCCGACTGATGCGGGGATCGAGGGGACGTTCCGCTTCAAGCGCTCCCTCCCGTTGGATTCAAGATAGACGTTGGCCGTCCGTGCAAACCGCAACGTTCGCTGCGGCCAAGTCCAAGAGAAGCTTGGGGGCTCGTCTCTACTTCGCCCTGGCGAGCCTCGGGCAAAGCAGGTAAGGCGCGGGTACCCACTTTGGCCAACTCTTTGGCCATAGCCCCGACAGCAGCTGGAGCAAGAGCCGCCGGGACCATGCCCGGTGGCTACTGTCGTAGGAGTGGAACATGGGGTTCCCCTGATGCTGCCAAAGTGGGTCCTCCTCTGGGGCCCACCAAGAAGATGGACAAGACAAGGAGTCAAGTACAGCAGATGGGTTAGCCCATCTGCCCCAAGGAAACCCGACAAGTTCGACAGCAAGGCTCTGCGGCTAAGGACCAGGCGTCCTTCCGGGGTCACCCCCTCGCCCGGAGAACAAGGCGGGATACCCACGGGTCCGTGCGCCCGGCAGGAGGCCAGGCGCGCCCCCGAGTCCTCCATCCGTACCGCCGAGAGGATAAGATCGCCAGCTCGCCGGAAGCTGGTAGAAGACTTGGGCGCCAAGTTGAAGGCCGCGCCTTGGTGACGTCGCCACGAGCGTAGTTGGTGGGGCGGACAGGCTTTGTCCATCCCACCTTTTCCAAGGGCGGACGACCATGCCGCCCTCCGGAGAATGCTTGGAGGAGAGGACGCCACGTCTCCTCCAAGGACCGCGAGGGGTTTTCCCGCCAAAACCCTTCACGCCCCTCGCGTGCCCATGTCGGATCCCCTTAGCCTATAAAAGGAGGACCATGGCACCGGAGGGACGGGAGGGGACAAGAGAGGACAGGAGGACAGGACGAAAGAGTGAGAGAAGCAAGCTAGAGCTCAGGCAAGACTAGACTAGGGTTCGGAGGGTAGAGAGAGAGGTGATCTCCCCAGGGCAGGATCTGCTCTTCGTCTACCTCAGGCCGAAACTCTGCCGGGTTCACCCCAGAGCACCCTTGTACACTACACCATGATGAACCTCTCAATCCAGACATGCAGGAGTAGGGCTTTTAGCCTCCGGGCGGCCTGAACCTGGGTAACTCGTGTGTCTTTCTGTGTTGTTCGCTCTCCCACCGACGAAGAACTTGGCGACCTTACTCCCGGGTAAGACGTCTTCCAGCCTCCTTCGCGCCCCGTGCCGAACCTAAAAAGGGGGTACCATCTACTTCCGGTGTCCGTCACCTGAGACACGACAGAAACCATATTGGTTGGACCAGATTATCTGCCCATACTTGGGGTACGGATTATAAAGTAGAGAAATGGGCATGTAGTCTCCTAGAATTTCCGGGGAAGCGACTTTGGGGACGATCTCGCGATATGAGCCATTGTTGGACTGCAAATTAATGTTGCCGAGGTAGTAGTCATGACACAAATCATGAAGTCAATGTTGGTTGTAGGGATCGGGAAAAAATCATTTTGGCATGCTTTGTTTATGATGGCTTGCAAGAGATTAGCTGGAGAGAGAGAGAGAGAGAGAGAGAGATATCCATGCCTAAGCCCCTCCTGGAGTGTATATACTGAGGAGAGGTTCTCTGGTCTTTTCCCCTGTGGCGACTCGCTCCTCCCCTTGAGAGTCAACTTCCCCCTTCAGATCCGGCGCCCGGCACGCTCCTTCTTCCTCTCCGGCGGCGTTGCCGGCCGGGGTGGAAGAGGATGCGTTGCTTGGGTTGTAGATACTAGGGTTAGGGTAGGCTTTTTCGTGGCGGATGCCCCTTTTCTCTGCTTCTTCTTCTTTCTTCTTGCCTGTGCTCTGGTGACCCGCAACGACGCCGGAGGCGGCCCTCTTCCCCTCTGCAGCTCGGATCCATGGCGGATCTGCTGCAGGGTTGAAGATGGTCGAAGGTTTTCTAATAAAATCGACTGCCGTATCTTCCACTCTGCAGATCAAGAGTTGAGCTTTGCAGATCGAAAATTGGAGCGGTGCTGCCTTCCTCTGGCCGGCGTGGTGGCGAGGAGAGGAAGATGTGCTTCTGTTCTATTTCAGGATCTGTGGAGTGGTTTTGGAGCTGGTGTGTCCTGGCGTTCGAGCGCGGCGTGGGACGACGACTTCGACACATCTTCAGCAAGCTTCCATGGTGGAAGCAGATGCAGGAGTTGTTCAAGGTAAGCTCCGCTATCAAGCGCTGCTGCCTCTTCTTTGGGCGAGGTGTACGGTGGCTGCATCTTGTTCTGGCCGGCCGTGGAGGCGAGGGGTGGAAGAGTAGCTGCTTCGCTACCTTTGCTTCGGTGGGGAGGCTATTGCTGCATCCACGAGCATCTCACGCGGTGGCCAAGTTTGCCGCCGCGATCTCTGGCCAAGAAGGTGGCCGTTCTTCAACCTCCTCGTTGGAGGCCTCTTCGTCCAGAAGCCAGTGTTCGGTGGCTCGATTTAGCCAAGTGGTTTGTCCCCGACTGGGTCTAGCTTGCTGGCGTCTGCGACTGCTCGTCGGAAGGGAGATTCCGAGCACAATATGCTCCAATGATCTCGGCGTCGGCGCCTGGAGATCGCCGGCGAGCTGTGGCAGTGGCACTGAAGGGCTTAATTGCTTTTTATCCTTTAGCTCTGAGGTGTTTTTTGTAATTTCGAAGGTCCTTTTTTCGAATAGTAGGTCTCTTAGGGCGTTAGTTGAAAAGGACCTTCCTGTAAAATGTACCTGCCATGTGTTTGATTGATATGCAGCTCTGGGGTCTTCGGGCCCACCCCTTGTGCAAAAAAAAAAAGCCCCCTCCTGCAATGAAAATTCTTCCTAGAAACACCATTCAGAAAAACAGACACGGTGCCCGAGTAGAGAATAGCTTCAACACATCCGATCCATCTGCCACAAAGTCATATCTCCTCAACATAAAGAACGGCTCCATGTTTATTGGCGTCAAAGGTTTTTCCAAAGCCCATCTTAAGTATAATAACTTCTCTCTTAGATTGGTGGCCCTGGTGATGGAACTCAAATCTCCATACAAGGCAATCCTGTATCGTGTTGTTCTTGCTGAAATCATATTGGTTGGACGAGATCAAGAATCTCCTTCTGAGCTGATCTGTCAATACTTGGGGCATGAATTATTAAATAATAAATAAAGTAGAGAAAAGTGCATGTGGTCTCTGAAATTTTCCGGGAGAGAAACTTTGCGGATGAACGCGATATGAGCAATTGTCGGGACTAAAATTAACGTTGCCAACGTAGAAGTCATGACACGGCATGGAGGTTATCCTTAGCATCTCTTAACAAAAAGGCCAATCCGGTGAGACATACCATCCTTTCTCTCCGGTATAGACGATCGTGTAATCAAAGGCAAAAGCTTTGCCTAGGTTCATAAAGAAAAAAAACAGCAGCGAGGTGTCTGTCCATCGCCATGTTCATGCAGAATATCAAAGATGAGGGCATGAACTGGTCTCTTGCTGGGGCGAAAATGTTGTCAGAGCTTTCTCGGAACTAATCTTGTTTTTTTTTGTTGTGCTTGGCTTAAACCGTAATGTTTGCTTCTCCTATATCAATATAAACAGTAAAGCTTTTGCCGCGTTTCAAAACAAAAGGAAAATAAATGAAAGAAGAAGCGGTGCACAAGCGAGAAACAACAACTCGGGAACTGCATGTATCGACGAAAGACGTAAGCGCCGAAAGAAATGCTTGAAACGTACAGTCTCTCTCAAGGAGCATATACTCTTGTGTAATGGATCTCCGTGGCTAGCTGATCTACATCTCGAACCTCAGCAGTAAAAGAATCAAGCGGCGAGTATATGCCAGCGCATCGCCCGTGTTAGGTGACATTGTTTGTCTTGTCGGTTTTCATCAGCTAGACAAGTTAATCAGCACTAGCCGTCCGTGCATACGTCAATCGACACCAAGAAACCAACGAAGCATTCAGATCTCGCTCTCGACATCAATTATGCAGATCCAATGAGCACACTGGTCGTTTTGGAACGCAAGACTTTTGCACATGGATTCCTGTAGTTAAATGTGTGGGCCCCGCCCGTTTGGATTTTGGAACACATCACATATGAATATCAAGAGACGAAATTACGACTGGTCCTCTGTCTCTCTCTGAACCATGATTAATAATTAAAAACGGAACAATGTGTCCCTTTCATAGAAGGATTTCCAATACATCCTACGGTAGTAGGGTAAAATTTTCAATTTTGAAAATGTCCACCGTTTACTGCACTCAAATTCACACATTTGTCATTTTTCTCAGCATAGATGCATTGAGATTTTTCACACAGGTAGAGTTCAATATTACCTACACCTAGGATTTTTTCATGATCTTTATGGAATTTAAAAAAATGCATTTTTGAACTTTTTAAAAGGGCTCTCTATATTCCGGGCTTCAAAATGCCGCACCCGCAATGTTGGGGTCTCTTTTATCGAATGTTTTTAATTAACTTTTGAGCATATAATATCAAAGATTCTTTGTGGATCGAAAGATCTGCAATCCATTGAAAAATCTCCTCAAATACTCCTTGTACAATATTAGAAAACCAGTAACACGTTTGATGTAAATTATACATTTCTCAAATTGTATGTCAAATTATTTATTCTAATGCCTATATTTTTCGAGGACCTCGGAGGAGAGACTAGCTTGCTCCTATACTCATACTCATAGGTTTGTACTCCCTCCGTTCACAATTACAATGCATTATAATTTTAGTCAAAGCCAAATTTTATAAATTTGATCAAATATATACGAAAAAAATCAACACCTACAAGATAAATTAATTTTATTAGAATCATCGTAAAATATATTTTATATTATATGCATTTCTTATTATACATGTTGATATTTTTCGTATATATTTGGTCAGACTTTTAAAAGTTTGAATAAACTAAGAAAGCTGGTTAAATAAAAGGAGAGAGTATGATCACACTTGTGAGGATTGAGACGAGATAGGCTAGAGTAATATAGACATGACATTTTAATACTACATTGTCTATATTCATTCGTATTTGAATGAGATTCGCCGTAATTTCTGTAGGATCTTTTTACCGGAATTATCAGGTGGGTTCAGTTGTTACTTTAAAGTCTGAAGACATTTAAGTGCACAAGCACAACCAGGCAGCCCAAAACCTCTACACTATACTTCGGGCAGCGACCTTTCCATTCCGAGGAAGGATATTCCTCTCGCTCCCGGCGTCAGTGAGGAAACCAAGACAACACGACTGCCATGGCGCACGATGGAGCTGCCGATGAAGCCACCATCGCACCGCTGCTCGCGTCGACGGAGAAGCCACGGCGGAACATGTACGCCTTCGCCTGCGCCACGCTCGCCTCCATGACCACCATCCTCATGGGCTACAGTACGTGACCACACTCTGTTTCCTGGTACAACGTACGACGACATGCTCTAGCTGAGCTGTTGATTCGCTGCAGATCTGGCGCTGATGAGCGGCGCGCAGCTCTTCATCCGGGAGGACCTGGGGCTTACCGACGAGCAGGTGGAGGTGCTGGCGGGGTCCATGAACGTGTACATGCTCGTGTCCATCCTCGCCGCCGGCTGGACGGCCGACCTCTTGGGCCGCCGTGGCACGCTCGTGCTCGCTAACGGCTTCCTCATGGCCGGCGCGCTCGCCATGTCGCTCGGAGGCAGCTACGCCGCGCTCATGGCCGCGCGCTTCGTCACCAGCATCGGCGTCGGCTTCGCCCTCGTGGTCGCGCCGGTCTACAACGCCGAGATATCGCCGGCTTCCGTGCGCGGCGTGCTCTCCTCGTTGCTCGATGTAAGTGCCGCCGCGGTGCTTGAGCCTAGGCGTTAATCTCAGCTCAACTAAAGGTTTTGATCGATGTCGTGTTTGCGCAGATTTTTGTCAACGTGGGCATCCTGCTCAGCTACGTGTCGAACTACGCCTTGGCCGGCCTGCCGCTGCACATCGGCTGGCGGGTCATGTACGCCATCGGCGTGCTCCCGCCCGTGTTCCTCGCCGCGGGGGTGCTCTCCATGCCGGAGTCGCCTCGGTGGCTCGCCATGCGCGGGCGCCAGGCCGATGCACGCGCGGTGCTCGTGCGCACCTCCGATACCATAGCGGAGGCTGAACTCCGACTCGAGGAGATCAAGCAGGTTGTCGAGGCTCCGCAAGACGCAGGAGCCGGCGTGTGGCGGGAGCTGATCTTCCAGCCTTCGGCCATGGTCCGGCGGATCCTCGTCTGCGTAGTCGGGCTCAACTTCCTCCAGCAAGCCGCCGGCATCGACGCAATCCTTCTCTACAGCCCGCTGGTGTTCAAAAAGGCCGGCATGTACTCGAGCCGCGCCATCCTAGGCGCCACCGTGGCCATCGGCGTCGTGAAGACGTGCTTCATCCTCGTGGTCTCCTTCTTCTCCGACCGCGCCGGCCGGCGCCCGCTCCTAATGACCAGCAGTGGCGGAGTGGCCGTGTCCCTGACGGCCCTGGCCATCACGCTCTGCGTCGGCGAGACTTCTCCGGCGACCGAAGCCGCGTGCGTGGCGTTCGTGCTGGCCGCCGTGGCGGCGTTCTCGGTGGGGTTCGGGTCGCTCCCGTCCACGTACAGCGCCGAGATCATGCCGCTGCGGCTGCGCGCGCAGGGCTCCAGCCTGGGCATGGCGGTGAACCGGCTGACGTGCGGAGTTGTGAGCATGTCGTTCATATCGCTCGCAGCCTGGATCACCATGCCCGGGTGCTTCTTCCTGTACGCCGGACTGGCCGCCACGGCGTGCGTGTTCGTGTTCGTGAGGGTGCCGGAGACGAGGGGCCGGAGCCTGGAGGACATGAACGCGCTGTTTTCAAAGTGATGGGCGGTGATGTAGTACTATAGGATTCCAGCGACTGTTCAATGCAAGCATGGGGCGTTTTCAGAGAATTTCTAATAATCCGGGTCGCCGATAATTCATCTAAGATTGCACTGCCCAAAACAAAACCAAAATTATACATATATAAGATGGTGCATCACTTGTCCTGTAGCAGCTACATAGAAACCTCGCTTGTTCTAGGGCTGAGCTGCAACAGAATACGCAACATGAAAACATAACACAACTAAATTTTGCCAAAAGTCCCAGGCTCCCGGCATCAAATCAACCAGAATAGCCTATGGTGACTACTCGTGTTTTTCTGTTTTATTTTTTAACGGCTTTGTAAGAGGGCTACCTTGTCACTTTGTATTGGTTCGGCTGTATGACTTTATTTATAAAGCGGGACAAAAATCTGTTTTGGAGAAAAAATAGTTATATTCCTTATGAACACTAAGGGTGTGTTTGGTTGGGTGGCTAGCCACCAGGTGGTTAGTGGTAGCCACTTTTTAGGTGGTTAGCCCATGTTTGGTTTATGGTGTTGGGTGTGTGGGGGTAACCACATTTTGGGTATATCCCTCCAAAATGTGGTTGAGCTCAACCACCAAAAAGTGGTGATTGAGGCCAACCATCCACAGCGGGCTCGCTAAAATCACCCGCGAATCAGTCTTCGGTCGCTCACCTCCCTCGAAAAACCGCGAACGACGACCTTATCTGTTTCCCTCGTTTCTTTTCCCCTCCCATATGTTGCTGAACTGAGTTATTTTATGTATAATACTTGCTGAACTGAGTTATTTTATGTATAATACTTGCTTAAATGAGTTCTTTTATGCCCAATACTTGCTGGAATAATTCAACTTTTTGGAAACCGAGCTACATATAGCTCGTTCTACAAAACACACTGCTCTCACTATGACATGTTCTATTTGGAAATTGTCCGCGCTATTGAAACATGGTGCTGAAACTTTTGTTTCTTCGTGTCTAAATGGAACGTGATGTCAAAATATATTATATTTTCGAAATTCTTATTATTCATACCATACTTTAATCGATTATGTAGCCAAAGCTCATGTTGTGAGGGTATTCTCACCATCATATCAAAAAGGCCATATCACCCACACCTCAAACCATGGCTACCCATAACCACTTTTTATCGGTTCAACCAAACACAAAACTTGGCTAACCAAGCCACACAACCAAACATGAAAAGTGGCTACCACCAACCAGGTGGTTGGGTACCCCCAACCACTTTTTTATAGCCACTAAACCAAACACACCCCCTAAAATTGGTTTTCTTAAATACCAGGCACTCACTATCAGAAACATCGTGAATCACACGTCACGCTGACGGCCTGACACCAACTTGGGGCAACTACAACTTCGGTACGTAAGAAATGCAAATGAAAAAAAAATGTGGTTGTCTCTACCAATCACGGGGACCAATGGGGTGACCGCGTGACTAAGATAAGTCATCTCACACTAAACACTTGACTAAGAGAGGACTTCTTGTACAATGAATCAAAACGTTGTATCGCTTTGCTTTGTTTTTTCTTTTTGCGGGAGGTTGTATCTCTTTCCTAAGACAAGATAAACATTTTTTTCTCTCATAACTTAACAATCGTCCTATATTGCATTGCATTGCCGAGATACCACATGTAACACTTTTCACTCCCGTGTGCAAAAATGGCCAAAGTTTTGGAGAGAGATCACTTCTTTGACGAAATAATTCATGACAAATTTACGATCCCTAGTATAGTCATAGATGAACATGTTCTGCACAACACTTTTGAGCAAACTACTGATCACGTAAGGCCTGCAACTTCTTCATATGATACACACCGTTAAAATTGGAGCTGCCTTGTACTCAATGCACGGTCAACCGTTTGACATGTCTAGCTCGGTTTCGGTGTTCCATTACGGTCGTGTGAGCGTATTTCAGTAACACTTTTAGCCTGATTTTCTATAATTAATGGAGCAATAAAATTTTCTACTAATGATTTTTTGTGCCTTATTTTAAAAGAAAAGAGACATTTCCTCTGCATTTATCCCCTTTTAGGACTCTGCATTTATTCAGGGGCATCCATTTTTTTGAAGGGTTATTCAGGGACAGCCGAACCGACTTGCACTGGGCTGCCAACTCCATGCGTTATGGCCTGGCCCTATACTATTTACCACGCCACCGCTTCTCACAATCCCGAACCAAAAGCCCAATGGCCGTTTCGAAACCAAAATGATTGTCTGAATCCGGGGCCCACTTGTCAGCCTCTACTGGTTCGTATATAGACAGCCTGGCCAGCGTCACGTGCTCAACCTGTCCGTCCGACCTGCTTCCTCGTCCAACCGGCGAACCCTAGAGCAAACTGACCGAGCCGGCCACCGCCACCCCACGCACTTCGCCGCCGCCGCCGCCGCGTCGCATGGCCGAGTACGAGGAGCGCTACGAGGGCAACGGCGACCCCTCCGCCCCCGCCGTCACCGGGGGTTCCCCGCCGACCAAGCCTACCGGGTTCTCCGACCAGCCCGACGGTCGCTCCCAGGTGCGTTCGTCTCTGATCCGCTTTACCCGAGTAGCCGTCTAAGTTGAACCGTGGCACGTGTCCCGACTGGCTGATGTGCTGAATTGCGGCGAGGTGTGCGGTGCGGGCGATTAATATGGGCGCGGTTATTATGTTTGTACTGTTGGTTTTAGTTTGATTGGTGGAGGTGCCCGGATGTTTTGCTCACCATTGTTGTGGTATATCCCGGATGGATATGAGTTACTGCATTTTATGTTTGTAGCTTTGCTCAAATTGTTTTTGGTAAGGCTACTTTTATGAGTTTTCTAGATGTGCCTTGATTCGAGAGGAACCCGTTTACTACTAGGATAATCACATGCTTTGTTAAACTTTATTATTTGCGGTGAAAAATCTGTGTGCTAGTTCTGAATTCTGCCATAAATTTATCTGTGTGTGTATTTATATGTTGCTAGTTGGAGTAATGTATTATAGTGGTGCTCTAAATACCAAATATTTTGCATGTGTTCATCTTAGAGTCTTTAAACAAAATTATTTTTATTTTAAGAGAAATCTGACAAGTACCTTTATTTTAAGAGAAATCTGACAAATATTTTGCATGTGTGACCCAGCAGGAGGTACAACCACATGAGGGAAGGTCATCGAAATCTAGAGAGAGGGACAGAGGACGAGAGAAGGACAGGGAGCGTGATGTAGATCATGGAAGAGATAGAGAAAGGGGCCGGGAGAAAGACAGGGAGAGGGACCGGGGTGACAGGGGTGACCGTGACCGCCACCATAGGGAGCACCGTGAGAGGAGTGAAAAAAGGGAGCACCGTGAAAGAAGTGAAAAACGGGAGCACCGTGAAAGAAGTGAGAAGAGGGAGCACCGTGGCCGTTCTGATGACCATGATCGTCATCAGAGCCGTGATCGTGATGTTGAAAGGTAATGTGTCTGAACTTCCATGAATTTAGTCATGTTATCGCTGTATGCCGATTTATGAGTTCCAGGTAATTATGTTCAAAACAATCATCTATGTGACCCACGAGGCTATTTTCTGATCTTCTGAGATCTTGCATGATGTAAAATTTTCTTTCCCTGGTGTCGCCGTTTATGGGTTCTGTCTTTCGAAGGTACATTTGGAAGCTGGTCTCTGGTAAAATTGTTTGTCCCTTGAAACTGTACTTTATGATTCTGCACAGAAATCATTTAGCTCGATGAGTTACTTAATGAACTAGATGACTGTTATATGTAGGTATTTTTATGCTGGTATATACCCATCTGATAGCTGTGGTGGTTAATAGTTTCTTGTTTATGTATGCAATGATTTTCAGTCCTCGAGCATAACCAAGAGTAACTGTAATACCCCCTCAATATTTTTATTCTGAGCGAAACTTACGTAAGTTTGACTGTGAGTACTGTTAAAGGTATTGGATTGTATATACATTAGCATAATTGACAATGCTAGTACATTACATCAAGGCAGCTGGATTTTTGTTGCTGCCGGCAGGCTGGCTAGAAGTCAAAAGCCATGGAAGTATTGCTACGGGGAATGGTTATGTTTTAGGCAAGGACTTGCATCAGCCTGGAAACTGGAGGGGAAATTGTTTAGTTCGAGGAAATAGTATTGTAATAGGAAGTCTAGATTTAAACGTGTATAGGTCTGTAGGGTATGTTTTGTTTGAGCCCAAGTTCACCCCCTACCAAATATTTGGCTAGCCAAAATTTTGGCCAAGGTTTTGCTTCCTCATGATTTGGCCAATGTCAGCAAGAACAATAGACTACAGTTGGCGAATCGACATGGACATGCCAAAGTTCGGTAACCATCCAAACAATGACCAAAATTCCATGACTGAAATTTGGTAAGGTTGGTTTTGGATGTCAACTAAACATACCCCAATATTTTAGTAGTTCTTGTTGTGCTAGTTAAGGCCATGGGACTATGCATCTAATGTTTTAAAGATGCCATGTACCTATGTTTGAGACGATCAAGAAAGAACCAAATCTATTGTACCTGAACATTCCCTCATCTGGTATATATGTCCATCTATATCCTCACAGCCATGCTGACCATCTTCAAGAGATTAAAGGTTCACAACACATGCACAAATTTTGTCTTGGAAAGGGCTTTATATTTTATTATTATGTTGGGTTTCATAAAATATCACGACAGGAATGAGTTGCCGTATTAGCTTTTGGAAGTCCAAAATGACAGCTTTCAGAGAGCTTGAGGGAGTTTGCTTGAGCCATTGTTTGGGTAGCTACTCTCCGAATGTTTGTTGCAAGTTGCAACCTTTGTGAGGATGCTGTTGCGTTTTACTAGTTAACATCTCTTGTCCTTAGCTAAAAAGGAAGTTCCTGCTTAATCAATTGGCTTTCTTTGGGACAGAACTAGCAAAGTTCATTTCCTGGTGAAATGTTATAATAAAATACTAACCTAGTATCCTCCATAAATTTCTATCTTCTTAACAGCATCTTCTATACAGAAAAAAAAGAATCCTATGCTACTTACTCTTATGGAAATCTGATGTATGCTGTTATAAATTTGTAATGCAGAAGAGACCGTGACAGAGATGGTCATCGCAGGCATCGCTCCCGCTCCCGCTCAAAGGGTCGTGACCGCAGGTCTAGATCACGTTCACGCTCGCGTTCGAAGAGGTATGTGTTGAACGTTTTCCAAAGTTTTACGATTTACATTTATAATAGTTGGCATCCTGTGTAAGACAAATCATCATTTCCTTTCAAGATCTGTCACATATGCTCTTTTCGTACATAGTTTTTTCTTTGTTTTGAAGGTATGCAGTGGACAAATATGAACAACCATGTAATTGTTTCTTGCCTGCTTTCTATTCCCTCCGTACCAAATTATAAGATGTCATAGCTTTTTTCTATAACGCATGTATCTAGATGTATTTTAGTTTGTAGATTCACTCATTTTGGTCCTTACCATAGTCAACATTGAAATCGAAAACATCTTATAATTTGGAACGGAGGGAGTACTTGAAAACTGAAGGGATTTTGGCGTTTTCCCTTTAAAAAAATCATTATCTTGTGCAGTTCTCTTTCGACTAATGAAAAGGCAGTGCCCTGCCGGTTTCTGAAAAACAAATAAATCTTTTTGCTCATGACATGTTATTTGTAATATATGTCAGTTGTTGGTTCTATTTTCTTTCTCTAGTGTGCTATTTCCTCTTTTCTTAGCAACTTATAGCTGTCTCTTGCGTCGTTACAGCAAGCGAGTGAGTGGATTTGACCAGGGACCATCACAAGGTGTTCCGATGGTTACTCCTAGTGCGATCCCAGGTATTTGAGAAACAACACTTCTGGTTTTACTCCCGCATTTTTATATGTTATTCTATGGTTAGGAGACGCTCTGTTAAGGAACTGGTACACAGCTATAGTGCACAATCATTTATAATGAAAAATTACAACTTATGGAATGACTCTGTACTGTAATGCCATCAGTAGGCATTGCCATGATAGCCAAGTTTTAAATAATTGGTCCCACAAATGCCGATCATCATTTCTCTCAGCAATGTTTAGCAGCGATGCAATTTACAAATATTGTTGGTTCACAGTCCAACAAATCATTGAAGATTTATCTTTTGCCTGAGATTATCTATGGAAAGTCTGGTAACTGGCCTCTTTCTGGACCGTCACCAGAAATTGGCTGAGCTCTTGGAACCGTCCCATTCTGAGAGCTGGAGTCCTACAGTTTATTACCAGTGGATGCCTTGGAAGGCATGATAATCAGTGTTACGTGAATGATGTTCTCTTACAGAGAAGACTTGCAATTTGTATTTGATTCTACAAGTATCTTGAACTGAGCGACACTTTTCTTTTATGTTCGTTCTTGGTTTTTGTTTGTTGTGTTTTCATATGGGTAGGAAAGCATTCTTGGGTCACTTTGTCCTACATCTGCCAATGGAATGAGCGGGCTACTGTAGCTTACTGTACAAGGACACACCATCTGGTTGGTGTGATATCTTGTTTGCTTTCAACTAGTTACTACTATTACCCTCTCGCTGATTAATAATTATTACTTTCAGTCCTTTGTCTCCTTGAACATGTGCAATCAATTCCTTATGGAGTTTAGTGTGAAATGGATCTATGCTAGGTTTAGAACGATTTGGTTGAAGTTTTAAATTTCCATGATAATCACTTGTTTATGTCAAGGATTTGTTCTATCTTCATGAATTGCAGGTCAGCTGCCTGCAGTTGCCCCTCTTATTCCAGGGATGCTTCCAAACATGTTTAATTTCACTGCTCCTGCACAGGTGACTTCCATTTTCCTTTGAAGATTTGGTTCTGTCACCAGCAGATAACCTGATTCGCTCTGATTTGTAACTTATCTTCTGGTGAAAGTACGAGTTCAGCTCTCTATTATTCTATATTTTCCACTTCTAATTCTTTTTGTATTTGCCCCAGTTCAATCCTCTAGCTATGCAGCCACAAGCCATGACACAACAGGTATATGACTTCCGTTGTTGCTTGTATTCCCATCACATTTGACTTTTATTATGTTATATAACATCATGGTTAACCACCATTTTCCTAGGCTACTCGGCATGCTCGGCGTGTATATGTTGGTGGACTTCCGCCAACTGCTAATGAGCAGGTAACTACTCTATTAACTTGCTTTTCTTGACGGTCTTTCTGTTGTTTTCTGGTCTTTGCTTCTTATTTTGATACTCTTTATGCAGACAGTTGCTATATACTTCAATCAAGTTATGGCTGCTATTGGAGGAAACACAGCTGGTCCTGGTGATGCTGTTCTTAATGTATACATAAACCATGACAAGAAATTTGCTTTTGTGGAGATGAGGTCTGTGGAGGAAGCAAGCAATGCAATGGCCTTAGATGGTATAATGTTTGAGGGAGCACCTGTGAAGGTTAGAAGGCCAACAGACTATAATCCTTCCCTGGCTGCTGCACTTGGTCCAAGCCAGCCAAACCCTAATCTCAACCTTGGGGCTGTTGGCTTGACACCTGGCTCAGCTGGAGGTTTAGAAGGCCCTGACCGTATTTTTGTCGGTGGCCTCCCCTATTATTTCACTGAGGCTCAAGTGCGTGAGTTGCTTGAATCCTTTGGACCATTACGAGGATTTGATCTTGTGAAGGATAGGGAGACTGGCAACTCGAAAGGATATGCCTTCTGTGTATACCAGGATCTTAATGTCACCGACATTGCCTGTGCTGCCCTTAATGGTATCAAGATGGGAGACAAGACCCTCACCGTTAGGCGAGCAAATCAAGGCACTTCTCAGCCAAGGCCAGAGCAAGAAACCATCCTGTTGCAGGCACATCAACAGTTGCAGATGCAGGTACAACTCACGTCTTGAAAAGATATTGTTTTACAAAATGACAATGAGTTTGTATTTCCCTTCCAATTTCTAATTGTTGCTTTCTGAGCAGAAAATCATGCTCCAAGTCGGAGGAGCTCTACCGACAAAGGTGGTATGCCTGACCCAGGTGGTTTCAGCAGATGAACTGAGAGATGACGAGGAGTACGAGGACATTTTGGAAGACATGAGGGAAGAAGGGCGCAAATATGGTAAACAACGTGAAACATATGGACTAGTCCTCATTTTGTCTTGAACACTTGCATTCTGTTCTTACCATCGTGTTCGGTTACTGAACTTGTTTTCTTTTGTGTGTTTGTCTTTTTGTGTGTCTTTTTTGTAGTCCACATAAATGCCATTGCAGTCTTTTATAGTCCGACCTCATGCAATATTGGCAATCGGGCCTAACCTACAGAAGACACACTATTCTTTTTCAATTGGATTTTTGATTGATTGTATATCATCTCTTTCTTGTCTATGCATGTACTCACTAACACTTGGACAGGTAACTTGGTCAAAGCTGTGATCCCACGACCTGACCCCAGCGGCGCTGCTGTTTCGGGAGTTGGAAAGGTGAGTTGCGATTTTACTCTGTTCAGTGTTGATACGGGGTTGAGCATGAATAGAATTATTTTGATCCATCGGCTTCCCTGTCCGCGTTCCAGGTGTTTCTGGAATATGCAGATGTTGATGGCTCGACCAAGGCGAAGACTGGGATGCATGGCAGGAAGTTTGGCGGGAACCAGGTGGTAGCTGTGTTCTACCCCGAGGACAAGTTTGCTGATGGATATTATGACGAATAGATGAAATTTTATGCCTAGTTGACACCCATATCTTTGTGTTTACTTAGTTTTCGAATTTCATCGTTTCTGTGTTTGTATAATCTGAACTTTATTTGACAAGTACATCTATGGACTATGGTCTGCTGTTTCTGCATTTGAAATTCCGAGTTTATGCTCGACTGGTTGTCCAAATTTGATCCAGTATTTTTTCACTCTGTATCGGTTGGATATAGACTACTCACCCTGTATCGGTTGCAGCAGAGTATTGTTATCCCCTTTGCCATCGTAGCCTGATATGCATCAAGGTAGGTTCATTTAGGTTATACAAGAAGAGGCAAAGAAAAAAGTGGACAATTCTTTCGGTGGAGAAGCTTCGAAGAACAAGAGATAGGAGTGGGCTGACGCTGACACTAGGGTCTGAAGTAGGAGGAGAAAAAGAAGTTTCCCACCTTTCGGCAACTGTGATGGTGTGCTGGCCATTTGCTAGAGGTGAACTTTGATATCCTCATGATCTACCATTTGCTAGTAGTTCGGTTAACTTTGATGTCGTGACGAACTACCATTTGCTAGTAGATAGGGGTGCACAGTGCACTGAAACTTCGACGTGGTAAGGTCACCATAGTGAGAAGTGGTGACTATAAGTAGCAATGTTTAGCAACCACACACAATGCGTGCTGTCAAACAAATACATGGATCTAAATAGCGAGTGCTTAAAATCTTGCACCCAGCCAAACGGGGCTGGCTAGAACATTGTTCGCAACCAAATGATCTGCACAACATGGATTAGACCACGTTTGTCGGGGTATGGATGCAAAAGGCCGAATTTTCATGCTAACAACCAAACGCGCCGTGAGCACCCCAGTCACTTGTCTAAGCTGAGAGCTTAAAAGGATACCTGATACAGACGCTGAACATACGTCGAACATTTCTATTCCCGATGCCTGATTCCCATCACAACAACCAGAATATGTAAAATTTTAGTTGTTCTCCTGTGATTCGGTCACACGAGAAACGGAAATTATCCGGCGGCCTGTACAGACAAATATATACACTGTATAGTTCAAGGAGAAAATGAAGCTAGTAGAAAAAAAGCAATAATGATGTCTGCAGGCTAGTGTTGATCATGTATTCATGTGTGATCGAGATGTCTACCATAGTACACGATATTAAATTACACAATAGCTAGAAGTAATTCTACGTAATAAAAGTAACGGACAGCATGTCCCACACAATGTGATAGTTGGAAGTTTTCACTCCATTGAAATTTGCATCCAGACTCAGAAACCACATGTCAATGAGATGTGTAGTGAGAAATCTCTATGCGAGCGCCTGCCTGAAACTCTTAAACAATATATCTACGCGAGCAAATCCAACGTCAGAAACACACAAGCACGAATGCACGCCAACCCTGATAATTTCGTAGTTAACGAGTCCATGTATGGTCAGATAATAACATCTTTGCAGTGCGAGAGCTGATAACATTTTTTTGCATGTAGAAAATGATAACTTTGTATTGTACCATAAAATAGATGCTTATTACTATTGTAAATTTGTGAGACATACTTGTATGTTCAAATGTAAATAAGGAGATGAAAAAAGAACAATGATTGGAAGGCACTCACAGCCACATTTCATTGCATTGCATATCGCCAAAAACAAATAAATATATAGGGGTTAGTATGTTTCGGAAAAGAGAATAAAATCCGTGCTTTGCATCAATTGAAACTACAAAAGTCGACCAAAAACACCCGAGATTGTATGCCTCGCGATAGTAACTTCATCAGACTACCAAAAACGTGCGCTATGACGATGTCGAGGAGTCCAAACATAAGTCAATCTCAGGATTATCATCTCCAAAGACGAGTTTACAACCACCACCTTCAATAAGGACACGACGTAAATTTGCTTCGAAGTTTTCTGATAAGTGATCTAGTGTTTCCACCAGAGTGCAGACAATAAAACCACTCTTTTGGTCACTGAGCCGTACAACACACCAGGCTTGCCATTATCCCTAGTGATGTTCCATTTTTTCATTCATAAAGACCTAGCATACTGATGTACCTAACTTGCTACAAGTTCTACTTCATTCAATGCACAAGCTCCCCACACACGACCTAGCATACTATTTTGATCAAAACAAGCATACAATAATAGGGTAAGAATATACATCAGCAAATACCCTAGCAAAAACACGAATAGTTGCATAACATAAGACATCCATCAACAGAAAGATCATCTATAAAAAGGTATACAAATATGACCATAATCATGTAGGGCCAGCTCATATATATGATTTTAAAACAATGAAAGCACATGGAGAAATATGACCGAACTACTACCACAAACACATAGTTTAAGGGTGGAATACTCCTTATTCATCGTGGGGGCAGTGAAGAATTTGTTGGAGAGGTTGGAGATGCAACGAGAAAGGTTCCGCCAGAGCCCCCCTCCAATATTCTAGGTAACGAAGAGCCATGGTGCATAGAGCGTTGGTCCGGTCTAACGACTTTAGATGTGGAGCGGACCATTGATGACCGTAACGGAAGGTAGAAAAATAGGGTCAAACAATTCTAGCAAGAGGAGTTTGACTCTTCAAGGGTAACTCAGATACCAAACACTCAACATAAAGAGTAAAAGTACATCATTATCGCTGAAAGGCACATTCACTATCACCATGAATTGAATCTCCCCGCGTCTAACTTCTCACAAGAAACCCATTTACTTCAAAATATTTAATTTTATGTTAGTTACCTGAATTTTTTATTAACATATATTATTAGTAATTGCCACAGTTACTTTTCCATTTTCCCTGTCGCAGTTCTTGTAGATACCGCGATAGTAAATTCGCACGAGACTCGTGACAACTTGAGTATGACCAAAACATTCATAATAAAGCTCACATGTGTTCTTCGTTGGGAACGATATAAAAATAGAGATAATATTTCCACGAAAGGGTGCTCCAAGCATCCCTAGGCACTTGCAAGACATCATACCTCAAGATTTTCACACACATGGCGAAGAACATGTACGTCATGGCTAACATCCTCTCCACCTGCCTCAAGGGTGGTGACATGATAAACTGGATAAAAAAGGCCCTGTGCTCCACACGTCGTTGAGAGGATTTTTTCGAGAGTACGTCGAAGGCCTACTGACTTTTATAGAAGGCAGAGAAACGATATTACATCGAACTGTTCACACTACAAGTTGGGAGGATTTCCACCAGCGTGACTTCGTACAGGCTTTGTCCACCGAGTTTGACTCATATTCCCCCAAGATCAGTTCAACACATGCGCCAAGAAAACAATGAGAAGCTCTATGACTTCTTCAGGCAGTCCCGGATGATGGTGAACACTATCCCGAGACTATGGGACTAGAACATCATCGATACCTCCTCGAACAATGTGAACATTCATGATCATGTCGCTGACGGCAAAGTCTACACTGTTAACGTCGAAAGAGGTGAAGCCATCTAGTCTGATGATAAATAAAACAAAATAGTGTAGGGAGACTCATTCGCTCAACTCTACCATCCTGATCTTGAAAACAAGCACCCCAAGCAGTCACCCGTCAAAGAATCACTTGTCCGTGCTGTGACTTTAACATGACACCTTATCCAGGTATTTGACACGCATCGAAGTGTTCTATCCCCGATATGCCCCTCAGTCCTATCTCAAGAACTAGAATATGTTTGGTTTTATTTGTTCTCATATGGCGCGATCAGACGAGAAAAGGAAATTAGGTGGCTGGATCTGTTCAGATAAATATATACACCATGTGGTTCAAGGAGAAAATGAAGCTAGTAGGAAGAAGCAATCTATACCTCTTATAAAGCAAAACCCTACTATGTGCATTTATTATTTTTCTATCTAAACATGCATGCTATCCACATCATCCATGCTATTAGCCAATCAATTGTCCATGTCATTTCTACTAATACTTATTAATATACACATCATACATTTCTCCAACCATCTAATAGTTCACATTAACAATATATAATACACATGCAATTCATGTCTATGAAAATTTGATTGTCGTATATTCATTTATATGCATACCTTTTATACCATTTTATTTACACGATGTAGTTTCTAAAGTGATGCCCGCTGCAACGTGCGGGGTATCTTCTAGTAATAATGTGCGTGCTAGTACATAGTTCTTAATTTATCGAGATGTCTACCATAGTACGCAATATTAAATTACACGACCGCTGAATAAAAGTAGCGGACAACATGTCCCACACATGTGATATTTAAAAATTTCTCCTCCATTGAAATTTGCATCTGGATACAAAAGCCACATGTCAATGAGATTTTTCTCGATAAATGGCGCTTTTATTAAACTCAGCAGTTTACATCGAGAGAATATAAACAAGTCCACACCCGACCTCTGCATAACAGTTACACACACATCCGCTAAGAGATAGAGATGGATCAAGAAAGAAAGAAAAACACTAAGAAGACCTCATATGGCAAATAAACTATTCATTTGTGACTATGGAAAAAGCCCTATGGTGAAACTCTACGGTGAGGGTGGAAGAATCCGAAGCATATGCCGCTACCCATGCGGGGTAAAAATATCATTCTCCACTTGCTCCAACCATGATCACACGTCTGTAAATAGGTCGTGGTGTCCCGGTTTCTAAAGAATAGACCACGCCCGAAAAAAGTGAGCACACTTGAAAATAACCTGCATCGGAGAAAACAGTTTGGCATTAAAAACCATGTCATTTCTACATAGTCATAGCGACCACAATAAACCGCCGCTCCCACCCGTATAAGTATTCTATCCCTGCGACCAACACCATTCAACCAATTGCCAAAAAAATTAGCAACGAAGCTTGACTGATACATGTTCGAAGCTACTTGGATGGCCGACCCTACGTAGAACGCGCAAATTGGCATTGGAAGAAACAATATTCTATATTCTCGTCATGATGACAGAAGCAACACTTTGTGCTACCCTGCCAATTACGCTTTGCCACGTTATTTTTTTTGTAAAAATAACACCTCGACGAAGGTATCACGTAAAAATCTTTATTTTAAATGGTATTTTCATTTTCCATATGCTTTTATTGTTAACTAATGGTATATTGGAATGCACTAGTGCTTTGTACATGGACTCCACAGAGAATTTGTCATTTTCATGTAGATTTCACCAGAATTCGTCATGTTCCCACGATAGTTGAACATGAGCCAAGCGCTTTAGTAGAGCGTGCCATGATGCCAATCGCGGACTTACCAGATCCGTATAAAAGTCACATTAGGTGGGATGTTCCCAACACGTCAATGATTGTATCACTTTTATTTCGTGCGATTGTTGTGCAAAGCTGTGAGAGATCCTTATGCGAGCAAACACAACGTCAAAAAACAAAATTCCATGCCCCCACCTTCTCATACACACAAGCACAAACGCACAGTAAAATGAAAGCTAAACATACAACTCTGACAGTTTTGTTGTCCATAGGTCCATGTATTGTCAAAATATTAACAACATATTTGCAGTGTGAGAGCTGATTACATTTTTTTTCTTGCACGTGTATAATTACACTGATAACTTATTACTCGTTGAGAAGTAGAACATATCTTTTGTTTGCATTATAAAATAGATTCATACTATTGTATGAGACAAACTTGTATGTTTAAAATCAGGAGAGAAAAAAGAACAATGATTGGGAATTGGGACTTGGGAGGCACCCACAAGCACAGCTCAATGCAAACTGTTCAATTTACAGATCACCAAAAAACGAATAATTAAGGGTTAGTATATTTGCAACCCCTTTTTTTCCGCTGCAATATTAAGATAACCCCAAACAAAGATAAACAGGTTTGGCTCGCCTGGGCACTAGTGTTTTGGGTTGGACATATTACCACTTTGTAGCTTCACATGAACAATGCATGTAAATTAGAGAATGGACAGAATTCACACACTCATCAACTCGAACTGTAATTACAAAGATTTTGTAGCAGAACAGAATGCGATCATGAATTAAAAATCAACCACTCAACTATATATATGCCACAAACATGTACTACATTGGGAAACCAAAACAGTTATTGCTCAGGCTGATTCCATGTCCTTCGAGCTCTAAGAAAACGAACCAGCTGGCACCCACACCGTAGGCTAGTGTGCAAGTTAGCGATTCGTCGGCAGACTATTCACAAATCATTTTGTTACACCAACTTGCAACGGCTCTAGGAAGAAGCACCCGGGCACAGTGAAGGGTTATGTTCCAGCTACCCCTCATTCCCATGGAGACACTGATATATCCGCAGTACATGTGCGCTATATATCTGTAAGAAGTTTTCCTTATGTTAAGTGCACAAAGGAGAAGAGGAAATAACCAGAGATATATATATGCCAAGGAGATCGTGAACGACCAATATATATAGGGTTAATTGGATAAACGCCACCGAAATTTCCGGCTATTCGAGAAACGCCACCACAACTTTCGGCTTTCGAAAAACGCCACTACAATGTGTTGTAAATCTCATATATGCCATTAGGTACACCTAACTAAACACATATACTAGACGATATAAGCTTGTATTTCTATGGTACATACGTTATATATACATGGTGGTCCCCACCCGCATCACCCAACCACCCATCCCTATCGCGCGCACTGCACGCCCCAGTCCTTTGGCCCTCGATCAGGTAGCCGACGTCGCTGGCCAGGAAGCGGAGCTGGTGCGCTCTCCGGAGATGCGTGGAGCTAGGCTACACCTGAAGCCAGTGCGGCGGGAGGAACCGGAAGAGGTAGTGTTGTAGGCGTGGCTGGTATTGGGTGAGTGTGGTAGTGCTGTAGCGTTGTTTTCTTCTTTTAACCTTAATACAAGGACGCGCAGATCTGCTACGGGTTCTCGAAAAATATGAACAATTCCTGCATCTGAACAATTAGGCCCTGTTCGGAATGGTGAAATTTCAAAGGAATTTCGAAGGATTGGCATTCCTCTGTTTTGTTACCGCATTTTGCTGTTCGGAACGTAGGAATCGATATGAAAGATCGCAGAGGAAAGACATATAATCCTGTACTTTTGGAGGAAACTAAAAAAGAGCTCAGACCCAAAGGAAAGCTCGACGCTGCTGCCATTCCCAGGTGGGTCCTCCATGGCCTACTGCTTATACCCTATTCTCATGTCCTGACGTGCGGTACATCCCACTCAATAGCCCATGTGTGAGTGATAGGTTGCTGAAAGTTTCGGTGATCATGTAGAATAAACAAACGAGATTGCCATTCACCTGTATTAGTCTTTGCAGCTATGATTCCTATGTTCCGAACGTCTCTTTACCACAAGTTTCACATATTTTTCAATCCTTTGGTTCACAAGTGCAATCCTTTCATATTCCTATGTTTTGTTTATTCCTGTGGTTTTCTATCCCTTTGTACCCCCGTCTCGGATGAGGAAATAAAAGCGTCTGTGTTCGAGTTGGATCCCGCGAAGGCGCCCGGGCCTGACGGTTTCACCGCCTTATTTCTGCAATCTTGCTGGTCAGTTGCGAGTTTCGACTTGGCAGGCATTCGTGCTCTGCAAAACCTCAACTCTGTCAATCTGGATCAGTTGAACGGCCACGCTGATCCTGCTACCAAAAACCCCAGAGGCATCCACCCCGCCGCAAGTCCGCCCTATCAGCCTGATACTGCTGGCCCTGCGTTCGGAGACTGAAGATGATGCAGATTGTTCGCCCATGCCAGAATGCCTTCATTGCCGGCCGATCAATCCATGACAGTTTCGTGTATGTCTGCAGTTCGCACGGGTGTTTCATCAGTCCAAAACCCCAACCCTTATGATCAAGCTAGATACTGAAAAAGCATTCGACTCCATTTTTTGGGAGTTTCTGCTGCAGTTGCTGGAGAGGTTGGGGTTCAGTCGTTTGTGGCGGGATTGGCTGTCAGTTTTACTTAGTACTGCCTCTACGCGAATCCTTGTTAACGGATCGCTTACCGAGCCGATCGATCATCAGCGGAGACTCGGCAAGGCGATCCCCTGTCTCCTCTCCTATTCGATTTTGTTATGGAGTGCCCAGCTGGATGTTTCTCGGCCGCTGTCAGGGATGATCTGCTAGCCCCAATTGGTTCAGCCACCATGCCTTTCCGCACGGCGTTATATGCAGACGACGCCGTATTGTTCATCAATCCGGAAGAAACTGAAATCTGCAATGTTTAAAAGGCTGTTGGATCTATTTGGGGAGGCCACTGTTATGCGCACAAAGTTTGAGAAAAGTTTCATCACGCCGATCTGCTGTGAGCCTGTGACGACGTTGATCTCGTTCCTGTCCTGAACTATTTTGGATGCCAGCCAAAGCCTTTTAAACATTGACAACACTGTGACGGAGAAACTCGGGTGGACCAGGGTCCACGCGGGGTCGGATCGGATCCAGCCTATAAGAAGACCCTTCCGGATCGGAAGGCGAACTACGATCGACAACACGCACCGTCTCCTATGGCGGCGCCTAGCGGTGAGATTCCAATTCCGAGAGCGGAGGAGAGAACCGGCGACAACATGGATGACCAAAACGGCGACGGCCCTCGACATACCGCCGGTCTGGAGGAGGAAGAGGACGAGCTCCTGGAGGAGGTGGATTGGGTTCGGCCGGTGGAGATCGGCGACGAGGATGACGACCTTGATGCGGCGGCCGGACGGTGGACAGCCCTGGCGCGGTATGTCTCGCGTCGCCGCTTCAGTGCACGCACCATGTTCGACGAGCTGGGTGCTGTATGGCGCACGGAGAGCAAGATGACTTTCAAGACTACTAAGGGCAGGTGCTTAGAAAAATAAACCGGTTTTTAACTAAGCACGGTGCTTATTTATACTAGACAAATGCTTAACTAGGCACCCCTCCTATAGGAACAGGCACCGGTGCTTATGAAAAAACTTGATTTATTTTGGTAAGCACCTATCTAATTACCTTACATTGTACATGGCCTAACACTACTAACACAGCCCGGTCAGCTAAGAATTGCAGGCAGGTCGCATATGCACTCCATGCGTTGGCTAGCTACTGCAGCTTTTGTCATGCAAAATAACTTTCTGCTTGAATATAAACACGAGATCCTTATTGTCGCAGCTTAGAGTATTTGGATTCAACTAGATTAAACGTGATGTAATCACCTACACATTGTAGTACTATTTTTTTTTGACAATTAATACCATATATTATAGTAGCGAATAGTACATGGTAGAGATACATGAGCTGACTACAGCGATTACAAAATAAAATCTAAAAAAAAAGCAAATCTTCAAACTCTTTCTCCTTCCATGACACAATCTTGAACTTTTCTGAAGGCAGCCGTAGAACGACAAAGATATCAATCCACAGACCTGCGAATACCAACGAGGGTTCTCCCATAATTTCATAGCTTACACACTATTTGTTTCATAGCTTCGTAGGTTAACTATTAGTAAGGCATATGCCGTTTGGAGTGACCGTTTATGGAGAAAATGATGAGGAGGATGGGTTTTGATGAGAGGTGGATCAAGCTGATCATGCTATGTGTAACAAAAGTGACATATCAATTTCGGATTAATGGGGCTACCACGGATACAATTACACCGCAACGGGGTTTACGACAAGGTGACCCCTTATCACCTTATTTATTCCTCATATGTGCGGAGGGGTTCACAGGCACAGCCTTGCTTAATAGACCTGATGCGCCATGGGAAGTTGGCAAGAAATTCGGTTATGTGGAGCTCCGAGTTTCAACCACTTATTGTTTGCAGACGACTCCTTGGTACTGATGAAAGCTTCCGTCGAAATGTGCCAGGATTTTGCAACATATACTACAACTTTATGAAGTTTGCTAGGGGCAAACAATTAATTATGATAAGTAACCGGTGATATTAGTAAGAACACAAGCAATCGGAGTAGAAGAGAGGTCCTGGCTGAACAAAATATTAGAACCGAAGCATAGACCGAGAAGTACCTTGGGCTCCCTGTATATGTGGGCAGATCAAGAACGAAGACCTTTGAGTATCTGAAGGACAGGATGTGGAATAGCCGGAGTGGAACAGAAGTTAGGTCGGAGACTCCGACATGTGTTTATGTTAGCTGGCATGCTGGAATTAGATATTGAACCTTATGCTTTAATTCAATTCTAGTGAGAAGATAAAAACATAAACATATTATTCATCTCTGAATATGGTAGGCTAGCATTCATGACACTCAAGACCTGATAGGCTGGCAATTGCGATTCTTGGCACTCAAATGTTTGCTGATGCTCTGTTTATTTTACTTAGAACACACATATTTCATATTTCAGTATACTCGAATCTCAAACAAGAAATCAAGACCCTGAAATGTTCATCATCCTATTCAAACTCAGCCTTTCGACGTTTGCAACCATACACTTTAGATCACAATGAGAACATTGTCGATCAACACATTAGGATTATTGTAAATTTGGTTATTACATCGCGTTTATGTTACTCTATAGGGTTCAGAACTGATGTGATGCTTGCCAGTGAGAGCATATCGATCACGTACTCCAGCCCTATTCTCAGGCCAATTCTTAGCTGCTCTCAACCATTTTAAACACCCTTGAAATCCAAATATATTGTGCATGCAAGTATATTACCTGATTCTAATTAGCTAATTTCGAGCCTCCTAATATTGTGAGAGTATAAGCACTATTAATGGGCAATGCGCCGTCTATGTATATCTCGCACAAATGGAACAGACGACACGCCGGCGTGCTTCCCATGAGGCCATGACGTGCTTCTGTGGTACGATGATTCAGAAGAAATTACTGCACTGAAACCAAGCGGTCGAATCAACGTTGATACCCTTTTCCCGATGCCTACCATTTCCATAGTCATGGATTAGCTAGCGATAATGCAGAATACACTTTTAGTGCTTTGACGGTTACAAGAAATTCTATCCCGGCGTGAAGGGATACCTCTATATTATAAGACACTTTCCTAGTTCAGAGACGCACATGGTTATCATACAACGAGGACATACTGCGTGGCTAGTTATAAAAAACTGACGGCGAGTACACATTTACAAGATGAAAAGCTACCCTACAAGGCTACAAAGATGGAAAACTGTAACTTTGGCCAAGGACCTTAGAAGCAACACGACGTGTGAGTAAACTCACTGAATACAAGAACACACGTGACGCTTCTTAGCCGTAACTCTTTTCCTTCTGTGTTTCTCATGCCACATAAAACTACCGGTTAAGCCAGTTTATATAACACACTCATCCAGACGTGGTCAAACCCGTATGCCCTGATGACTGTAACGCCCCGGCCCACCCTGGGTTGGGCCTGTCACCCCTGACAGCTCTCTAAAATCTCTAGACTGGCCCCACAAATCAATATTAGTCTTTTCTGCGCACTTTGTTCTCACTCGTGCGCATCCGGGAAAGACTTTCCGGTCGGTCATCCATCTTGAAATTACTCCGGGTCAAGCACGCATAACCTCAGAATTCTTTCTAGATGAACGTACTAAGTATGTGACTAAGTGAGAATTGTAACTTGTTGATATGAGTATCCTATCAATCCTGGAAAATAAGTTACAACTTGTTAATATGAGTATCTTATCAATCCTATTAAGTCCTGAGCCAGGATCTCACACTGACCATGCGCTAAACCTGCCTACGACTTACATGCATGCATGCACTCACAACTACCGGCTTCACTTGACCTTCCGGTCCACTTCGCCATGATGCCATGCATCGACTGTACTAGACTTACATCATGTTTGCTGGTGTTATGTTAATTCAATTCTAGTGAAAAAAAAACTTACATCATTCATCTCTGAATCTGGAAGATTTGGCAATACCGAATCTTGACATTCCAATGTTTGCTAATGCTCTACTTTCACCTAGAATCGTAGTCTCAAATAAGAAATCAAGGCCCTGAATGCTCATCGTTCTGTTCAAACCAAGCTTCGTCGTTTGCAGCCGTATACTTTAGCTCGCAATCGAATAATTGCCGACCAACTACTTTGATCATTGTAAAAGGGCCATCACGTTTACGTTACTCTATGTGGTAAACGTTGATCATTGTATAAGACCGGCAGGTCCTCGCCAGCGCCCATGTCGCCGCAGCTAAGCTAGCCACCTACGGGCTACCGATGCCCCATTCACGAGGACGGGGAGCATGACGCGCATGGCTGCAGGTCCCTTCGTGCCATCATTGCAAATCACAAACGCTGTCAGGCGGAGCGAGAAGACAATGGCACAACGAGTAACTGCTACAACTGTGGAGTGGCAGACCATCATGCGCGAAACTGCTGTGGAGGGTGACGTCCATGGATCGGGCCGCGATGGAGGGCGTCCGGGTGCTGGCCGAGGTCGCGGAAGTGATCCCAGCAACCACGGTGCTTCACTCGTCCAATTTGCGGGAACAATTTCATGGCATCCACACCAAGCAAGGATCTCCTGCCAAATCCTAGTGGTGAAACGACAATTGTAGAGGAGGTGCTCCGCTGATCCTTGAACTTGATTGCAGAGGTGGCAATTGCCACAATTCGGCCATCCTCGACGATGAATGCGGTCCGCCCTCCAAATCCTATTTTGCAAGACCAATCAAGCGAAAAATTTGCATTTGGGAGGCGCCCAAGGACGCCAAACCGTGGCACTGAGGGAGGTGGATATTATGTCCCTGAATTGCATCATGTAGGCCGACTTGGCGGTGTATGTACCATCATTTGTGAATTTCCAACAAATCGTGTCGGTGTTGTCAAGCGAGAGGGTAACATCGGAGAGTGATTCCCAAAGAGAAACAAATTGTTGGATGTGATCAATATCAAACCATTTTGGATGTTGAGGTGGTTGACCCAAACGTTGTCTTGAAGATCTTTTTTAACAGTGTTGTTGCTCTTGGTTCCCTCATAGAGCTTTGAGGCAATATCTTTGGGAGGTCCAGAACCTAGCCTTCTCTCCATCTCTGATTGAGACGATCGGGAACGCCGCAAAAAGGTCTTTTATCTTCATTGTTGCAAGGATTTCTTAGGACAATCTAGGTCTTTTCAAAGTACAGTGACCAAAGTGCACTTCCTCGATAACTTCTGTTACTGTATATGCATCTTACTCAATTGCTATTCGGTGCTTCAGTAGGGATGTCGTGCAAGCTTCACTCCACGGTACGTGCAAATCTTATACAATTTTGTTTTCTCTTAGGCAAGCTTCTAATGAACAGATATTAGTATTTGATGACGTAGTGGAGTTCCATCTGATGTGCTAAATTGTTATTGCCAGCGGTTGTTGAATTATAGCTTACCCAGAATAAATATATGTACTAACTTCTGCACAAGGACGGAAAAAAGGACGCGTGACCTCAATACACCAATATATACATCGTAGATCGGACTCATGGATAAAACTTGAGTGAGAGAGCACTAGCTATAGAGCTAGCCCGAGATCAGTAACAAAAGGTGTCCCCTTCAGCTGAGATTTATGAATGCATCAGGCCAACAGCACGCAGTACTACTCTCGCACGATTTTAGGGCTGGGACTGGGAGGTGTCAGGACCGCAGAAACAACGAGTCTTCAATCTTGGGGAGATAGCGCCGCCGCTAGCCAAGTCAGACGGCAACTCACGGCCGCGGCGCTTCCCCGACGCAACCGTAGCTTGGGGACCGTCAGCGCTCACGCCATGGTGCGCGCTTGCCCGCTGAGGTTGAGACAGGCCGCGGCGCGGTGAAGGCCGGCGACCTGCACATCGCACACGGAGAAGCGGAAAACCTGCTCGCGATGACCTTGCCGTTCCGGGAGCACAGGAAGACATGTCCGAGTTCAGGTTGATGACCTGCAGTCCATGCTTGTCAACTTAGCTAGTGACGGCGCTGGAGCAACCTCGGCGGCCGTCCTAACTCGGCAGACACTCAACGGAGTCGCGCAGCTGGCATTCCATCCTCGTGTGGACGTGTCATGTGTGTGTCACGGTGTAGTGTTGTGGCAAAAGTAGACAGAGAAACGGGGAAATGACCCATAAGGGCTTGTTTGGCTGTTCGGGTTAAATATTTTCGGGAAAATAATCCCGGTCGGGAATCTGAAAAACCAGGTGAAAATGATCCCTTTTTTTATCTGTTTAGTTGTCAATGGGTCACATTTTTACATGGCACGATGATTGAAACACCCCTTAGTCAGATCCGATAGGAACGACCGATTCGGCCGTTTAAACTCCTTTGTGTTCGCAAAAAACCCACGTGGGGCGGAACGCCTCGTTGACGAGCGATCGACTGCTCGCAAGGTTCGAGTGAAGCGAGAGGCGTGTGTGGGTCCCAACCACGTGTCTTCTTCCTCCTTCGTTCCATCCTTTTTCTCCCCCACACGCTCCATCCTCTTTCTCCCTTCCCGTGCCATCTCCTCACCGATTCATGGCGCCAGGCGAGACGGCGCCGGCGACGCCGCGCGGGAGGCGCGGCGGAGAAGGCGGCCGTTGAGGATGGCTTTGAGGGTTAGGGGTGCTCGCTGGCGACGAGCTCCGGTGTGGGGGGGGGGGGGGGGGGGGGGGTGGGG